>JBAMMX010000020.1:10859012-11061512 GCA_037126225.1 Dillenia turbinata
AGCCAAGTATGTACCACCCTCCATTCTGCACGAAGCAGAATTTGTAGCTATTGCTTACTTTATAACTTGATTAAAAAAAAAAAAAATCACCTAAAAAAAAAAAAGAAAAAACCTGAACATATAAGATGACCTTCAATCTCTAATATTTCTTTGATTCTCCAAATGCAAATCTAGTGCCCTTCAATTTCTCCTCTGTAACCTCGTCTAATTGCTCGATCATCTCTGATGTAAGGTGATTTTGGAGTCCCCATCTTGACCTTTCCAAAAGAAATTGTTGCTACCTCGTCGGTCTTATTCACCTCCAAGCTGGACAACTTCTCAAAACTGTAGAGCTTCACAATCGCTTTTATCACCCTTTCTTTCTCTTCCTCTGCTGAAAATGGCTCCCCCAAGAGCTTTGTCAACAGCTTGACATGCTTCACTGGCTCCCTCCTCATTTCTTCATATTTCAGGAACAATATCTTCTCAGAAGACTCCAAGCTTTCTTTCCGGTAACTAATGACATGCTCAAAGGTCCACACTCACACACTCCTCTAAGGAACAAGTTTGTTGGAGGTGGGCCTGTCTCCACAGATAATGGCTCTACTAGCTTGAATGAGATGACTTGACCGTCTGATGGTCTTAATCAATGAAACCTTCAAAAAACCACTGAGAAAATTCTGGTGGAAGAGATTTCGGCACTCAATTTAGAGAATGGTTTTTAAACGAGAGAAACAGACTGAAAGAGAGCTCAGTATGACTTTATGTACTATTTATAGGTCCAAAGCGCATACCTAAATGGTTGGATTAGCAATATATATATAGTCTACGTGTGAGAGAGTTGTGTGTATGCGGGACGTTGAAACCTTGTAACATCGAAAATTCGGTGTTAGAAATGTTCTGTGAAATATAGTCGAAAAATTTTTAAATATTATTGATTTTCGATTTTGGGGAATTAAATTGGAAATTTTGGTATAATCGAAATGTCCGTGTTGCAAATTCGTAGCGTACTCTATTTTTGGTAAATTTAAAACTCCAATATAATGAGAATATGAAAATATATATATTGTTATTTATAATTGATAATATAAAAAAAATAAAAAAATAAAAAAACAGAGGAGATGCTGCGTTTCGGAGTGAAACGCAGAACCCCCATTTTCCCCAAATCGATTAGGGCTAATAGCCCTAATCGAATCTCTCATTCACTCTCTGCTCTCTCTCCTTCGTCTCTCTTGCGATCTCTCTCGATCGCCTCCCTGAATCTCCACCATCCTCTGCCGCGCCATCCTCACCGACCACCGCAAGCCATAGCCACCCTCTCTCACCGCCTTTTTGTCTCTCTTCGAACATTTCTCTCTCTCTCTGTTTCACTTTCGGTCTGTCTCTCTATCGATCGAACGGTTCTCTCTCATCCTCACTCGTCTCTCTCGGCGTCACACTCACTGTTTCTCTCCCTCTTTATCATTTCTCTCTCCCGCACGCAAATGGAGCTTCCATTCCTCTCTCCTGCACGCGACAGTAGGGCTCTTGCTCTCCCTCTCCTCTACTCGCTCGCACGGTGAATGCTGTGAGCACCTCCTTTGGCAACCTGCCCTAGACCAGCAATAAATGGGACATTCGAGAACCCTAGTTCGACTGCAATTCTTCCTCTGCATAGGTAAGAACAAATTCCTGATTTCTGGTTCTAGGGTTTTGATTTTTCTAGGTGATTAGACTAACTTGCTATATTTGATTTGGTTAGGAGTCACTGCAGATTACCGATAGGACTAAGGAGACATTCGATTAAGGCTGTAAATTGTAAAACTCTAGGTGAGAGGAATTTCTAAATGCCTTCAATAACTAATTAAGTTTAGGTTGAATGTAGGATGAGAAGCATTATATGTGATTTGAAAATGAGTTGAATTCGAAGGGAATGTGTTATTCTTGAAAGTTTGTATGAAATTATTTAGGTTAAATCTAGAATTCGATATAAATTAGGCTGCGAAACATGATAGGATGTCTTAGATAATAATAGAGTTTTGTTTGATCGATTTGTGTAGTTTTCCTTGAGATTTGAATTAAAATTGGTGTGAATTAAATTAATATTATGTAATTTGGGAGAATATTGGTAAAATTGAGGAATATTGTAAATTTAAAGTTGTCGGTGATTTGAAATGATACTAGATTGATGAAACGAAAGTTTAGAAATGTAATTGTGCAAGTTAAGGCTATTGTAAATAAAAAGGAAATTGAAAACTCTTTAATAGAGCTTTAATTGATAATTATTCGTGTTAATTGGTTTAGGTTAACTTTTGGAGACTCGAAAGGAGTCATTTTGGGTTAATTATGGAAATAGGGAGTGGATACCCTCCCTAGGTGAGTGGATGGTTATGTAACATATGAATGAGTAATAATTTTAAATATGATTTGCGAATTGATTTTGAAATGAATTTTGAAATATATTTATAAATGTTTTGTGATTGTGATGAGCCTGAAATGAATTGTTGTGATCGTATATGACTCATACGTTTAATATTGATTTGTTTGTTATATATTACAAATGAATGCTCACGTGAATTGTTGAATGATCTTTTATTACATTTGTGAGCATGTTTTGGAATGTGAATTGAAATTAGAACTGTGGTGCTGGATAAAATGACTATAGTTTAAGTCTTGTCACGGACCAGGCCATCAGGGCGGCGTGGTGAAGGTTGGTTAGATTTGGCTTGGGGGAGGTGGGTTGGAGAGCCTCCACAGGCCGCCGGATAACGTGGTAGCACCCCACGGAGCTCCGGGCTAACGCCAAGGGAAAATGAGATTTTTATAAAAAATGGAAAACCCTTGGCGGGTCCTGCCAACGGCCATTGGCAGGACATTGTTTTCGGCACACCCCAATAGTATGGAAAAGTGATTATTGAATGTTTAATTCAAATTGTATGAGTCATGGAAATTTGATATGAATGATTTTTATGTAAATGAATTCCTTTATTGCATTAAATCATATTTGATACTTATATTTGGCATCACCATACTCATCCCTCATTTATATGTTGCATACCATTACACTCCACTCACTGGGTATTTAAAATACTCACCCCCTCCTTTAAAATCATTTTCAGAGGACGTGTAGTGAGACGACGTCCACTTTTGCGGATTGGAGGCTTGTTTTTGTTGGATCTAGGTAGGTATGAATTATATATTTATTTTTGGGATTGTAGAATAGTCGAACCATGGAAAAGAAAGCTCTGTACATTTCATATCCTGCGGATTTCGTTGATACTGGTCGAGTGTGTCAAGCTAGTATTGGTAAAATCCAGCAGGCTTGATTTAGAACTTCCTTATTTTGTGTAACCTTATGTTTGAAGGACGTTTTATTCTGTACTGGGACATTTAGATTATAATTGTTGGCTTTTGATATTTTTCTTTCGATTTTGTGAAGTTCTGTACATCTCATACCGTTAGGATTTTATCGATATTGGCTTGTTTCTTCAAACAAGTGCTGGTAAAATCCGACGGCTATGTTTTGGGACTTCGTGTTTGTTAAATGCTTTAGGTGGCTAAGATGGCTATATTGCATGAGTGCATGTACAGGATCCCGCTCCCCGATGTATGTTGTTGTACAAGTGCATGTACAGGATCTCGCTCCCTGATGTATGTTGTTATACAAGTGTATGTATAGGATCCCGCTCCCCGATGTATGCTGTTGTACAAGTGTATGTACAGGATCCCTCACCCCGATGTGTGTCGATGTGTGTTTGTACGTACAGGGATAAGCCGGATGGACTCCTTGCATGTGTATTGTTTATACGATTTCTTATTTTGATGAGTTTTATGTTTTTGATGATTTATTGTAAAATTTGATAGCCTTACAGAGTCCTGGTATATGGGGAGGTTCTGCCCTTGTACCGAGACGACACGGCAATTGTTACGCGCTCGACGGGAGAGTCAGGGGATGACAAACCTTTATGAAAATGTCTCGAAATCTTGGAAAATCATAATATAGGATTCTTAGAGATTTCAAACTCTTGTCGGTTTGGAAAGTTCAAATTGTCATCAGACTTCTTTTCCTTATTGGCTACGATTGTTGATTTTCTTTCCATTTATATAAGATTCTTTTGTGATTTAGGGAGGAGTGAATATTACCTTAGCGGATCGAATGATGATTGCTGGGCACCGAGGAGGGGCTGAGGCTATGCAATTGACTACCAGGTAGAACCTGATCGATGGGTTGCAAGAGAGTGTGGGCCTTTAGATTAGTCAAGTGGTTGACCGATTAGGTGGATGCTGGCCAGGTTGGCAATAGAGCTACCGAGAGTCATTCAACAAGTCAAAGGTTAGTTCTGAGTTTAATATGATTCGGGCCATTTTGGCTATGTACTATCACTTGTCCCCTACTCCTTAGATCGCTTCATTAAAGAGGCATAAAGAGTAAGTTAAAGGTTGCTTTTTGGAATGTTGTGGGAGCATAAATGTCGGCAACCATCAAATAAATAATTTCAGAATAAATGTTATGTGGGAAGTAGGAGAGTTTAAACCCTTATTCATTGCACACGTTCTAATTAGGTCATTCATCTACTTGAGTCCGTGAGAGTTATATCTTGGCAGCTATAAATAGGGGTTGGAGGACCCCAGTATCATCCCAAGGAGATTGAGTGTACTTTTATAAGTGATTATGTGAGTCCTATCTATTGAGAGTCTATATTTCTGTGAGATAGTTTGATGATGGGTTTTGAGCCACAAAATTCGATAGCTTAGAAGGTTTCTGTCGATGCGAGGTTCAATCAGGGATGGAGCTGCTAATATGAGATCCCATCATATTGTTTGGATTTCAGGCGTCGTGGTGGAATCTGTCAGGTCTCTTATCAGGATTCTGATCTTGTGAGGGCAGAGATATTTGCTTATAGAGGAATCTCTCTTCTCAAGGTCAAAATCATCATCCGGCCTGACATAGCAAAGGTTGCTGAAGATACTTCTTGGCGCTCCATCGGTTCGGGCTGTAAGAGGAGTTGGGAAGCATTAGTGCCTGTTTATTGGGGACATGTTGTCACGCCTCGACCCTCGAGTCGAGCACGTGACAATCGCCGCGTTATCTCGGCATACGGATAGAACCTCCCCATATATTGAGACACCGCAAGGCAATCAACCTGTTCATCATGTTTCAAAAATAATTCAACATTCAAATGGCCCTACTATCAAAGGCATGTAATGTCACACAAGCAAAGGATCCATCGGATCCATCCCTGCACATGCACGCATACAATTTGGCCAATCCAGCCATTCAGCATTTTCAAGCATTTCAATGAATTTACAAACTCAAAATAGATCACAGTCCATAATAAAATTTCCAAATATCCCAATAAAATATAAACATTTTTCCAAAAATGAATTCAAGTAAAACAAAGAAATCTCAAATCATATTAGTGTAATACCAAAAATTCGGTATTTGAAATATTCTGTAAAATATCTTAGTAATTATTAAAAAAAGTCTTAAATTTTATTGATTTTTGATTTTTGGGTATTAAATTAGAATTTTGGGCATATAAAATGTCGTGTCCGCGATCCGTAGTGAGTCTCATCTCTACGAAAATTTAAAATTTAATAAAAAGTGGGTAAAAATTATATATTAATGTTTATTTATTTATTTATTAATATATGTGTATTTAAAAAAAAAAAGGAAAGAGAAAAGGAGGGGAGACGTAGCGTTTCAACTCGAAACGCTGCGTCCCCATTTATCCCCAATCGATTAGGGCTTTCAGCCCTAATCGATCTCTTTCTCACTCCCTACTCTCTCTCCCTCTCGTGATCTCTCTTCGTCTCCCTCTCTTCCGTCGCTCTCTCTACCGTTAACGGTGGCTCCTCGACCACCGCACGCGGCCACCACTACAAGCTACAGTGTCTCTCTACCTCATGAATCTCTCTCTCTCTCTTCGAATCGCTCTCTCTTATTCTCACTCGTCTCTCCCTCTGTTTCACACTCCGTTTCCCCTCTCCTGCACGCGAATGGACCTTCTCTTTCTCTCTCTCGTGTGTGATGGCAGAGCTCTTGCTCTCCCCCTCCTCTGCTCATTCGTACAGTGCTCGCTATGAGCACCCCTTTCTGCTAATGATCAAACCAATGGCCATTGGATCCTTTGACAGCCCTAGGTCAAGCTTGTATCCACCTCTCTGCATAGGTAAGGACTAGTTCCTAACCCTAACTCTAGGGTTTTGAATTTCCTTAGTAAATAAGTTTAGATTACTGAACTTTACTTCAAATTGGAAGCTTTGCAGGTCTCGGGATGAACTGAGAAAAGCATTTAGACTAGGGTTGCGAACTGCAAAAAAACCTTAGGTGAGGGATTTCCAATCCCTTCAATATTCAAACTATCTTGTTGAATTTAGGTTGAGAATACGTGTAGATATATTCTAAAAATATGTTAGATTCGAAGGAAATGTATTTTTCTTACAATTTTGTATGAAGTTATTTAGGTTAAATTTAGAATTTGATATAAATTAGGCTACGTAGCATGATAAAATGTCTTAGATAGTAATACAGCTTTATTTGGTTGATTTGTACAGCTTTCCTTGGAGTTTGAATTGAAATGAGTATGAATTAACTTAGGATTATGTAAATTCGGGAGAAAATTGGAAAAAAATGAGGAATATGGGGAATTAAGTCATTGATAGGCCAAATAATCCTATATTGATGAAACGAGAGTCTAGAAATGAGATTATGTAATTTAAAATTATATTAAATAGGGAGAAAATTAGAAAGCTCTTTAATGGAGCCTTATTTGATGATTAATTGTAATGATTGGTCTAGGTTGACATTTTGGAGACTCGAAAGGAGTCATTTTGGATTAATTGTGGAAATAGAGAGTGAATACTCTCCCTAGAGGTGAGCTGATAGTCCGTTGTGTTATAAATGAGCAAAACTGTTTTAAATTCTTTTATAAATGATTTCGAATGATTTTTACATGATTTGTACGAAATTATTTCTGATTGTGGGATGTCTGAAATGAAAATTTGAATTACGAATGCATCCTATGTAATTATAAATGAATTTATGCCATTTGCATTGGATATTGGATTGGTAAATGCTTGTAGCATGATTTCGGGATTTGTTTGATGAAACATGGCACTTTGATGGCATTTTGAATGATTGTGAAATGATAGTACACGAGTGAAATGACTATAGTCATTCCCTCCATGGAGCGACCCGACGGGGTGATGTGGGTGGGGTTTTATTGTGAGAGATGTATACGCAGCCTCTTCTCTGCCACATCGGACTATCCGGATTGCACCCTGGTGAGGTACGAGCCAACACCAAGAAAAGGGGTAGTGTTTGAAATACTGAAATGGAAAACCCCTTGGCAGGCTTCCATCTTGGTTCGGCCAAACTCAGGATGGAAGTGATTTCGATGGGACCCTTGTGATTTTTTGAAAAAATGATTGATATGGATGCATATTTTATAAATTATCTTGATTTATTAAAAATGCTTTAATGTATAAAGTGTTGTTTGAGATATACTTTGACTCTCCCACTCTTACCCCTCATTTACCACACAATCATACCATTGCACTCCACTCACTGAGTATTTATAATACTCACCTCTCTCTTTAACATTTTTCAGAGGAAGTTTAGGCTTGCAACAGAAATTAGATCTTGGGAAGGTTTATTCCGCTGACTTGTGTAGGTACATAGTGATGCAAGTTTATTTTGGTTGATTTTGAAATCCATGAGAGGGAAGACTTGTATAATTCTTTTGGTAGGGATTAAATCGATACTTGTTTCTTATATAGGAGCAAGTATTGATGGAATCCTTACATAGTTTGTATTGAAGTTTGTTTGGAATTTGTAAAATTCCTTTTAACTTTCATTTTTGGTAAAACTTATTGTTTGAATGGGACATTTGGTTTGTAATATTGAGATTCGTTATTTTCTTTCGATTTTACGAAATTTTATACATCTCATATCGATTGGACTTTATTAAAGCTGGCTTGTCTTCTTCAGGCAAGTGTTAATAAAATTCTACGACTATGATTTGGAACTTCTTATATGTTAAATGCTTTATTTATACTGAGAATTCTAGAATGGCTAGGATGGTCATATTGCATACTTGCATGTACAGGAACCCCCTCCCCAATTGTGTGCTGATATGTGCTCATGTGTATAGGGATGGACCGGATGGGTCATTTGCATGTGTATTATTGTATGATGTTTTCTATTTTCGATGAGTTGTGTATTGGAAGTATTATTATGTTGATTGTAGTTTTACGGAGTCCCAGTATATGGGGAGATTCTGCCCATGCACCGAGACAACGTA
Source organism: Dillenia turbinata (assembly GCA_037126225.1). Classification (NCBI taxonomy): domain Eukaryota; kingdom Viridiplantae; phylum Streptophyta; class Magnoliopsida; order Dilleniales; family Dilleniaceae; genus Dillenia; species Dillenia turbinata. The sequence continues at coordinate 10,867,277 of JBAMMX010000020.1, forward strand.
ACGGCTGTTGTGTGATCGATCCGATGATCGAGGCATGACAATTAGTATGGATTTTATCAATATTTACTCAAGAGAAATCGAGTCAGTACCAATAAAATCCAAACAGTATGAGATGTACATAATTTCCACTCTAAAGATCTCCATGATCCAAACCAAATAAATCTTAATCACTATAAGAATCAAAACCCTAAATCTATAGGTCACAACTTTCACCCTTATCTTCGTAGGGAATGAGTGCAGGTAATCTAGGGTTTTGAAGGCTTTCTTGTTGCTGTCGGCTTGGGTTCGACCACCCTAAGACAGAAGTGATTTCGATGGGACCCTAGAATTTTCTAAAAAGATGGTTGATATGGATGCATATTTTGTAAATTGTGATTTATTGAAATATTTTATGCATATGAACTACTATTTATGAGATATACTTTGATTGTCCCACATTCACCCCTTGTTTATGAACACAATCACACCATTGCACTCCACTCACTAAGTATTCCCCAATACTCACCCCTCTCTCCACATTTTTCAGAGGATTCTTAGTTTGAGGATTGGATGTCAGAGCTTACGAAATATTTTTGCTGACTTGTATAGGTATTTGGCACTGTAGGATTTTTGGAGATTCATAGTTCTCAAAACCATGGAAAGGAAAGTTTGTACATCCCATACCGTGCGGATTTTATTGATACTGGCTAAGTTTTTGACAAGTATTGATAAAATCTGACGATTTTTTATTTGTACTTCATTTACTTTGATTGATCTATTTTTAAAAAACTGTTTTATCTGTACTGGGACATTTGGATTGTAATTCTAAAGTTCGATACTTTCTTTTGAATTTGTGAAATTCTGTACATCTCATATCGTTTGGACTTTACTGATATTAGCTTGATTTCTTCAGGCAAATATTAGTAAAATCCTGTGACTATGTTTTGAGATTTCTTGTATTTTAAATGTTTTATTTGTACTGGTTGGCTGGGATAGCCACACCGCATGCATGCATGTACAGGATCCCCTTTCCCGATTGTGTGTCGTCGCATGCTTGTGTGTACAGGGAATGGATCAGAGGGGTCCTTTACATGTGTATTATTACATGCTTTCCTTATTTTGATGAATTGTGTATTGGGAGAATTCTTATCCTAATTTGTAGCCTTGTGGAGTCCTAGTATATGGGGAGGTTCTGCTCATGTACCGAGACTACGCGGCGGTTGTTGCGTGCTCGTTTTGAGAATCGGGACGTGAAATTACTGATGCTGGCTTGTCTTCTTCAGGTAATTGTTAGTAAAATCCTACGACTATGATTTGGGACTTCTTATATGTTAAATGTTTTATTTATACTAAGAATTCTGTAATGGCTAGGATGGCCATATTGCATACTTGTATGTACAGGAACCCCCTCCCCAATTGTGTATTGATGTGTGCTTGTGTGCATAGAGATGGACCGGATGAGTCCTTTACATGTATATTGTTGTATGATATTTTCTATTTTTGATAAGTTGTGTATTGGAAGTTTTATTATGCTGATTGTAGTCTTGTGGAGTCCCGGTATATGAGGAAGTTTTGCCCGTATACCGAGACAACGCGGCGGCTGTTGTGTGGTCGATCCGATGATCGACGCATGACAATTAGTATGGATTTCACCAATACTTACTCAAGAGAAATTGAATCAGTATCAATAAAATCCAAACAGTATGAGATGTACAGAATTTTCACTCTAAGGATCTTCATGATCCAAACCAAAAGAATAGTATAATAGTTCCCTTTTCATGGATCATGCTACATCAATCCAAACAAAATAAACCTTACATCTCAATACCTACTGAGATTCAGTGACAACATCTCTTTGACGGCTCGAAATGACATATCCCTCCTAAACTTCCTCTAATAAATATGAAAGAGAGTGGTGAGTACGGGAATACTTAGTGAATGGAGTGCAATGGTATAGTTGTGACAATAAATAAGAGTGAATATGAGAAAGTCCAAGCATAATTTATAAACATCTCTTGGATACAAAATAATCTCGCTAAAATCCGAATTATTCAAACAAACATGCATCCATATAATTTAGACTTTCCGAAAAATTACAGGGTCTTCTTGTGATATCACTTCGTACCAGGTTTGGCCGAGCCCAAACGAAAGCCCACCAAGGGGTTTTTAATCTGTTTATCTTGAAATACTATATCCTCCTTTCTTGGCATTGAATCGTACCTCACTGGGATGCTTCCGAATGTAGTACGACATACAGCAGAGGGAGTCCTGTCTGTCTCCCCCCACTAATCTAACTCCAACCACGTCACCCTGTTGAGTCGCTCTGTGGAGGGAATAACTATAGCGATTAATCCCATGTACCATTCCATTCACAAATATCCAATTCACAATTCATGTACCAAAATTTTAACAAAACAATTTCTAAACCATACTATAAAATTCATAATTCAAATATTCCATAATATATAGCACATATTCATTTATAAATTCAATGGATGCATTCGCAATTCAAATTTTCATTCCAAACATCCCACAATCACAAAACAATTCATATAAATCATGTAAAAATCATTCAAAGTCATTTACAAAGAATTTTAAACAATTTACTCATTTAAAGTTACAATAAATCATCCACTCACCACTTGGGAGGATAATCACTCCCAAATTTCAAATCAAACAAAATCCAACCCCTCCTTTGATTTCAAATGTCTCAACCTGAGACATTAGTCACAAATTAATCATTAAATCGTATCTTGGTATATGGGCAGAACTTTCCAATATACCGAGATATCGCAAGGCATTCAACCTGTTCATCCTATTTCAAAAACAATTCAACAACATCCAAATGGCCCTCTAGGTCATCAATTATCAGAGGCATGCAATGTTAAACAAATAAAGGATCCACCGGATCCATCCCTGTATATGCACGCATGTAATTTGGCCAATTCAGCCATTCAACATTCTCAAGCATTTCAATGAATTTATAAAACTCAAAATAGATTAAAATCCATAATAAAATTTTCAAATGTCCCAATAAATATAAACATTTTTCAAAAAATGAATTTAAGTAAAACAATGAAGTCCCAAATTATATTAGTATAGATTTTACCAATACTTGCTCAAGAGAAATCGAGTTAGTATCAATAAAATCCAAACATAAGAGATGTATAGAACTTCTACTCTAAGGATCTCCATGATCCAAACCAAAAGAATAGTACAATAGTTCCCTTTTCATAGATCATGCTACATCAATCCAAACAAAATAAACTCTACATCTCAATACTTATTGAGATTCAGTGACAACAACTCTTTGGCTACTCAAAATGACGTATCCCTCCTAAGCTTCCTTTGAAAAATATGAAAGAGAGGGGTGAGTATGGGAATACTCAGTAAATTGAGTGCAATGGTGTAGTTGTGACAATAAATGAGGGTGAATGTAAGAAAGTCAAAGCGTAATTTATAAACATCTCTTGTATACAAAATAATCTCGATAAAATTTGAATTATTCAAAAAACATGCATCCACATAATTTAGACTTTTTGAAAAATCACAGGGTCTTCCCGTGAAATCAGTCCATACTAGGTTTGGTCGAACCCAAACGAAAGTCTGCAAAGGGGTTTTCAATCTATTTATCTCGAAATACTATATCCCCCTTCCTTGGCATTGAATCGTACCTCACCGGAGTGCTTCCGGATTGTACGACATACAGCAAAGGGAGCCACGTCTATCTCCCCCGCTAATCTAGCCCCAACCATGTCATCCTGTCGAGTCTTTCCGTGGAGGGAAAGACTATTGCCATTAATCTCATGCACTATTTCATTTGCAAATATCCAATTCACAATTCATGTGCCAAAATTTCAAGAAAATGATTTCTAAATCGTACCATAACATTCATAATTCAAATATTCTACAATATATGGCACACATTCATTTCTAAATTCAATGGATGCATTCGCAATTTAAATTTTTATTTCAGATATCCCACAATTATAAAACAATTCATATAAATAATGTAAAAATCATTCAAAATCATTTATAAAAAATTGTAAACAATTTACTCATTTAAAGTCACAATGAACTATCCACTCACCTTTTGGGAGGATAATCACTCCCAAATTCCAAATCAAACAAAATCTAATCCCTCCTTTTATTCCGAATGTCTCAACCTAAGACATTGGTTACAAATTAATCATTAAATTGTATACCAACCCTAGAGTGAATAGGTTCTTTCCAATATATCACAATTTCTAATTTCTCAATAAATTTCTAACACAATATATTATAGAAAAATAACCGTATCTTAACCTATACTTCTTGGATCATAGAAATTCTAATTTTTACTTAAAGATTAAACATGAAACTACAACTTTGATGTTTATGTCCTAAATCCATTCAAATCATACCAAAGCATCTAAGTCCATGAACATCATAGTCTAGAATTCATAACTCCTAATTGGGCAGCCATGGAAAAATTTTCATAACTTTCACCACACATATCGGATTTAAGTGATTCAGATCTCAAATTAAAGATAAGACATGAATTTACAACTTTCATGTTAACACTTAAGCCTAAATCTACCTTAAAGATAGTTCAAATCCATAGCAAAACTCAGAGCCAGAACAGGACACAGAATAGAGTTTTCTGTAGACTTCATACCACTTCAAAAATTCATCAAAAATTCAATCTTCAACGAAATCCTTCGAGTCATATGTCATTTTAAAGCGCTAGAAGTTTAGTTTTAACAAAATAAACCCTATTTAGTTTGCAGTAATGTAAAAGGAGTTATGACTTAAAAGCTACAACAAGGTTATCTGTCCAGATTGTAGGAAAATTTAAGGTTCCCATTTAATTCCAACATTTTCAATGCTTAGGCAAATTCAGATCATTGAGTATATTATTCCCATAAATCAAAACCCTAAATCACAATGTATCTTCAAGAAACCCAAATCATGGAAAGTAAAATTGACGAATTGAAATGTAGAGAAGAGATTGACGAAGATAACATACCTAGATCGACCCAATTAGCGTGTCGGAGGAGCAATTTTTTTTACTGAAATAGAAGTTGATACATGAGAGCAAAAATCCTAGCCTTTGTGCTTCTTGCGAGAGGGAAAGTGTGTGAGTTTGGGTGAGAAGAGAGCAAGGGAGAAAGAGAGAGAGAGAGAGAGAAAAAGAATCATGAGAGATCGAGAGAGAGAGAACTATGAGAGTGAGAGGCAAGACAAGAAGTGTGGGAGAGAGTGGGTGAGGTTGAGAGAAGGGAGAAGAGTGTTGGGTCTCGGATGAGGGGAAAGAAATGAGAGAAATTAGAGTGGGAGTTTTTTTTTTTATTTTTTTCTTTTAACTTTTCTTTTTCTCCTTTTTTTTTTCTTTTGGTATCACGCATACATCCCTTATTGATGACACATTCAATCGATAGAATGAGTCGTGTCCACCCAACGGGTAGATAGATCCCTTGACAACACGCTTTGAGAGGCATAAGTATGAAAACAGACCGATCAGTAGATAAGATAACACAAAGAGGTGGAGGACAATAGAGGTCTTACCTGGTAGTTCGTTTAGAGGTGGAACAGTACATGTTCCCACAGTAGGGTGTCGATTATCATTTATAATAGTTGCATAGATTCCCAAAGCAAGCGGATTTCAGAGTGTATTTTATAAGAGTCTTCTCAATTGGGCACCAACTTGCCCCTAATTGGGGTTGACTGGTGGTTTCCACCTTCGTGAACACCAAGTCTTGGCTTGAATGTTCTAGTTTTGACCCATCAGTTGTAGTACCTTGTTGTTTGCTATTAATAAGTGGCTGTTCGAAAGGGTGCGACTTCCCTTAACTCGAGAAATAGGCCTAGCTTTTCTCACAATGCAAGCTCATTTGTCCCCTATTGGTATTGATCCACCCGGAGTGAATAAATGCCAATCTCAATCGATATTAGTACCTTGCACCCATAAGTTAGGCTAAATGGTGTCTCCCCTTTAGCCCTACGAGGTGTCGTTTAGTAGGGCAAGAGGATACTGTTGTAATACCGAAAACTCGATGTCGACTATTTCGCAAACATTCCTATGATAAAATAGAAAATTTTACATTTTATTGATTTTTGATTTTGGGGTATTAAATTAGAATTTTCGGTATATTTAAAATATCTGTGTTTGTATTGATAAATTTGAAAATTATAATAGGAGTATTATATGAATAAATATATCTATATATAAGTATTTATTTAAATAAAAAAAAAAAGAAAAAGAGAGAGGGAGGAGGAAACACTATGTTTCGGCTGAAACGCAGCACTCCACTCCTCCCCCACCCCCAAAAATCGAATTAGGGCCAAGCCCTAATTCTCTCTTCTCTCTCGCCCTCTTTCATCTCTCACTCTTTGTCTCTCTCGACTCTTGCTCTCCCTCCGCCTTTCGTCGCTCCTCTCCGCTACCCATCGGTGGTTCAACAACCGTCAAGTCGTCTCCCCCTCTCTGTCACTCTCTGTCTCTCTATCTTTCTCTATCTCACTCTCTGTCTCGCAAACTCTCTCTCTCTCTGTCACTCACAGTCTCCCTCTCCCTCTCGATCGATTCTCTCTCTACCTCCCGCGGCCAAAACCTCCTTCCGACAGCCATCCCCTACGCGCGGCCACCTGTTCTCTCTCACGCGCAGCAACCCTGCACCTCTTCCTCGCGTGCACGATAGCTCCTGCCTCCCTCCCCTGTTCGACCAACCATGCACTGCTCACGGTTGCGAGCCTTCTGCAATCATCGCTGAGCTCCAAGCCGGTAGTGCAGACCCTCAAAGAGCCCTAGGCCGCCTGCAAACTCCATTCTCTACGTAGGTAAGGATAAATTATTTCTAGGGTTTCAATATCTCTTGGTGGTAAAGCTAAATTTCTGAACTTTGCTATAAGTTGGAAGCATTGCAGGATCCTGGATTGAGTTTTAGGCGTACGGATGTTAGGATTGCGAACTGCGCAAAACCCTAGGTGAGAGAAATACAATCCTTTCGACATTTGAATTATTTTTTCAAATTTAGGCTGAAATTAGAATCGGAAGCTATATATATGTTTTGAAATATGTTAGATTCAAAAGAAATGTATTTTCTAAAATTTTGTATGAAATTATTTAGGTTAAGCTGAGGATTGATATAAATTGGGTTGCGTAGCATGATAGAATGTGTTAGATAATGATAGAGCTTTGTTTGACTCATTTGTATAGCTTTCTTTGAAATTTGATTGAAATATGCTTGAAAGATTAAAATGGAGTTATGTAAATTCGGAAAAAAAATAGAAAAAAAATTTGAGAAATATTGAGAATTAGGTCATTGGTGAGCCAAATGATTCAAAATTGATGAAACGAGAATATAAAAAGGTAATTGTTAAATTAAGGTTGTATTAATTAGAAAAGAAAATTGAAAATCCTTTATTAGGCTTTTAATTGATGATAAATTATGATTATTGGTCTAGGCTAACCTTTTGGAGACTATAAAGGAGTCATTTGGGAATTGATTGAGGAATTGGAAGTGATCACCCTCCCTAAAGGTGAGTGGATAATTCATTGTGTTCATGAATGAGTAACATGTTTTAAAATTGTTTTGAAAATGATTTTGAAAGATTTTTACATGTTTTATATAAATTGTTTTGTGATTGTGGGCTGTCTGAACTGGATTGTGAAATACGAATGCATCTATTGTGTTTATAAATGCTTTTGTGCCATGTGTTATTTGATATTGCTCTATGAACTGCTTTGGCATGAAATTATGGATTAATTGTTGGAAATCATAGCACATTGTTGAGAAATGGATTGATTGAGAAATGAAGGGTGCCGTAGATGACTATAGTCATATTCCCACCACGGAGCGACCCAACGGGGTGGCGTGGTTTGGGGTTTGGATGTGCGGGGGAGTTAGACGTCTCTCCCTCTGCCGAAGTCGTGCTATATCTGATGCACCCCGGTGAGGTACGAGCCAACGCTAAGGAAGGGGGTTTGTTTTGAGACATTGGATAGAAAAAACCCTTTACGGGCTTTCGTCTGGGTTTGGCCACCCTAAGATGGAAGCGTTTTTCGATGGGACCCCAGGATTTTCTGAAAGGATAATTGACATGGATGCATATTTGTGAAATGTGATTTATTGAAATGATTTTATATATATGAAATGATTTACGAGATATGCTTTGACTGCCCCACATTCACCCCTTGTTTATGAACACAATTGTACCATTGCACTCCACTCACTGAGTATTCCACAATACTCTCTCCCCTCTCTCCACCTTTTTCAAAGAAGACTTAGTTGGGAGACTACTCGACGGAGCTTGCACAGTATTTTTGCAGATTGTATAGGTATTTGGTACATGCAGGGTTACTTTTGGAGATTTATAGCTCTCAAACCATGGAAAGGGAAGTCTATACATCCCATGCCGTGTGGATTTTATTGATACCGACCGAGTTGTTGACAAGTATTGATAAAATCCGATGATTTTTTATTTGTTCTTTATTATTTTGATTACTCTAATTTTGGAAAACTTTTTATATCTGTACTGGGACATTTGGACTGTAAATCTTAATTTCGTTGCTTTTTCTTTGATTTTGTGAAGTTTTGTACAACTCATACCGTTAGGATTTTACCGATACTAGCTTGTCTTCCTCGGGTAAGTGTTGATAAAATCCGACTGCTATGTTTTGGGACTTCTTGTTTGTTAAATGCTTTCTGAGTGACCAGGATAGTCACATCGCATGCGTGCATGTATAGGTTCCCACTCCCCGTTGTGTGCTGCTGTGTACTCGTGCATGTAAAGGTTCTCACTCCCCGATGTGTGCTAATATATGATTGCATGTACAGGATCTTACTCCCCGATGTGTGTCAATGTGTGTGTTTGTACGTCCAGGAATGAGCCGGATGGGCTCCTTGCAGGTGTATTGATTTTGTGATTTCTTATTTTTGAAGAGTCTTATACTTTTGATGATTTATTGTAAATTTGATAGCCTTGCGGAGTCTCGGTATATGAGGAGGTTTTGCCCGTATACCGAGACGACACGACGGTTGTCGCGTGGTCGATCCGAGGATCGGGGCGTGACAACTGTAGTCTTTAGCTCTTATAGGATCGTGCGATTGGTTACCTCGGTGAAACTATGAATGGATAGATTGTTGTGTGGATGAATGAGAAAATGTGTTTCTTCACTTTTCCAGAATGATTTTTAACTTGAATTTATACTATGTTTTGTGATTGTAGAATGTCCCTTGAGAATATCTTGATTTTAAGCCATGAAATTTATGCACTTCAAATGTTTTTTGTGCCATGCTAAAATTTCTCATGGAAATTGTTGCTAAACTCATGAAATAAGAAATTTAAAATTTCTCATGGATATTGTTGCTGAACTCATGAAATGAGAAATTTTGTTGATTTTCTATGACATATGGTATGCTGTTTGTGAAATGTGCATGCTTGGGGTTTGAGCACCCATGTGATGACTAGTCTAAAATTTCATGGACCAATTCGATGGGGCGATATGGAGAGTTTGTTAGACTTGAGAGGGTAGGTGTGGTAGAGAGATACTCCCCAAATCCCTATCAAGCTAACTTAGTTGCACCACCTCAAAGGTCCCGAGTTACTACAAAAGTTGGGATTGATGTTTATGATTGATAATGAATAAGAACCCCTTGACAATTCCACTATTGGTCCGGGTCAAGCATTGGTGGAGAGATTTTGGGACAATCCCTTGGTTTTTAAAAATGTGCATAGTAAATGCTTGCTATGTTTCATGAAAACTGTGACATTTGTTGAGAACTATAGAGATGATTTCATAATATTTTTTGTTGATTCAAAATATGATTTTGAAAGCATTGATTGATACTTTTACACTTACCACTCATTTTCTTACATAACTATACCATTGCACTCAAGCCACTATGCATTTTTATGCTTATTCCATCATTTTTATTCTTTTCAGATGAAAAATAAAGATAAAAGTCACTCCACCGCTAGTTAAATCCGAAAGAGAAGAGAGCCCTTCCAAACTCACTATTGGTATTGGTACTTCTAAGTAGTGGATTTAGAGGCATGTAGACAAATCCGCCGAAGAGCACTTTAAAAATGTATATTTTAAATATGTTTTCTAAAGTTGGAACTTATATTTTGAAAGTTCTACTTTAAAATGATAAGAATTTAATTGTATCTTAAAATATTTTGGGTTCAAATAGTTTTTGTGATGGATTTCATAATTTAGAAATGGTATCAGTATAGTCTTGTAGAATTTTGGGGTGCGTATTGATGTTTACATGTACTTCTAGATCTCGCGACAGTTGTCGCATGCTCAAGTTGAGAACTGGGACATGACACTTAACTAATTTTCTGAAAAATTTAGTTAAAGTTTTAAATTTTTTTACTTTTTTTCTTCCATATTTTCATACGCGTGGATGACAATCAAGAAAGCATTATCTTAGGAGTTGTTTGTTTTAAATTCTGCTTCCATATGTATTCTACCACTTTTCCTAAGAGGTGTGACACTCGAATGGTGGGTCATCACATGTTTGGCCTTTTTGAATCTCTCTTTTATGTATGACTTCTTCTTTGTGTGTGGCCTCTTTCAACCTCTTCTTGATGTATGATTTCTTTTAAACTCAAGTGCATTATACCGCATAGAGTTTGATGGAGTTTTAAGGAATATCATTTTGTTTCTAAATAAATTATTGATGCTTGATCGGAATGATTTCATTGAATATTTGATTTTATCTTTTTTTTTATGTATCCATATTTTGTAATAATGGTAGATAAACATAACAAATTGTAATACTTTAGTAAAACAAAAGATCATTAAGGTTGAATATTCTTATATGGTTCAATTTTGAGTTACTCTGACAACTCTATTTATAGCTCTTGGAGTTTCATCCATATTGGCACATATAAGAAATCAAGGCCATAGAGGGTTGGAGGCGAGGCATCGTCCTCAATGGTGGTGACTCATGTTTTAGAACCCTTTTGGTATATTCTGGGGGTTAAACTTCCTTTCTAGGTTTTGAATTATCTTTACGGACTCAAGTTTCTATTTTTAGAAACCCAAAGTTGGAACATTTACAATCGAAAACGCCTCACAAATGAAGATGATAGAGTTGAAAAGATTGTGAGCACCAAGGGAAGAGAGTCTCTTTTCTTTTTTCTTTTAAACAAAAATTCATTTAATAGGAAAACAAAAAATTAACAACCACGAACAAAACACTAGAATAGCATTGAACATTGTCATGGGTTTAGCAGTCTGAAGACAACATCTCATCAAATGCGGGAAGACACAGGGAAACAGACGCGAAAGACTATAATTTTACTAAAACCAAGGAAGTTTTCTAATCTGCCAGCACATGAATTGGATCACAATCGAGTAAAATATTTTGAATGACAGTTCGGTCTCCTATTTCCACAAATCATTTCCATGATAAACATTCCTCTCTATCGGGAGACTGGCTTCAAGAAATCATTGTTCATTTTTCTCTGAAATTTTAATATGTAATCCATTCGGGAACACCAAACCTGGTTTTCGGACTATCTCACCTCCTTTTACTATTGTCCATCTGAAAAACATGTTCGAATAAGAAAAGAGCCAACATGATTTATCCCTGATAAATATACTTGTAGGGACATTTTCCGAGGTAAGTTAAATATCAGAGCAACCTTAAGTGATAACAACAATAACAACTTAAGTTTAAATCTCAAATTTTGGAACCGATTATCTAAAAGAAAATACAAGCAAAACCATTTTTTGGAAAACGGTGTCCTCTTATTCTCACAACTTTGTATATGATTCTCTCTGTTTTCACCTAGGCTTACTATAAGTCGGCCAAACATAGCTAACCTGTATTTTGTTACCAAGTGATGAATGAATAAAGCCGTCTGTAGCTTAGCAAAGTCAGCTCCTGCACAATGTCTTGCGCCTCCACCAAAAGCAATAAAATTTTTGGATGCTGAATGCAGCTCCTGCCCCTGGTTATGACCATTTTTTTGATGATAAAGGAAATAAAAAAGGGTAAAAATCAAAAATAAATGGAAAGAAAATGCTCTTCAGGAAACCAAGCGAAAGATCATCTAATATGTTGGCACAGTTCAGTAAGAAATGTGCAGCGATGCACGAAAGTCACCTCCCAGCGCCAAGGATTGAATTCGAGAGGGTTATGGTACATCACAGGATTTAAATGTGGAGAACCCGGACAGACCATAACTAGCCACCCAGCCGGAATTGTGTATCCTGCACATCAAAACCACAATGGTAAAGAAGACATACTTTTTTTTTTTTTTTAATTAGTAAGTCTGCGGGCCTAGGGATGTAAATACACTATAACAATTTCCATACAATCACTCAGTAAACTAATGCCGCTAGGTGGTGGACATGCAGTACTGAAGGAAGATACCTGACACATAATTGTCATGCTATTACTACTTTTGTTTGTCAGGCTATTATTGCTTGTGCAGAGAAGACATAATGCGAAATTAACGTTGAAATGAAAAATAGAATAAAGAATTATGGAGGTGAGGTACCCAAACTTACCTTTGAACTCAACATCTTGAACAGTTTTCCGTAACATGAGAGTGGCAATATTAGCTAACCTTACTGTTTCATTGATAACCTATAATATACAAAGGAATACATTATTAATTTGGTAAGAAGTTTTCATCTATTTCTTCTTCTTCTTCTTCTTCTTCTTCTTCTTCTTCTTCTTTAGCTAGTTTATGTGGTACAGAAAATGTAACTCACCATACTGGTAAAAGTCATGGATTTATATTCTTTCCAAGTAACACCAGAATCCTGATCTGACTTTGCTCGACTTTGAAGGATAGCCTCATGTTCATTCTGCCATGTAGGTATTATGAGATTTTAGTATTGTTTGTCTCAAGGAAGAAATGGTGACACAGAATATATATGGCGAGATGAGATTTATTGAGAGAATTCTTACCGTTAATTCTGCTAAAACTGCAGGATTTTCCTTAATAAATTTTAGAGCTACTGTAATGGCAGAAGATGTACTTTCGAAAGTAAGAAAAAGAAGTAAAAAAATTAAGTCCAGAACTATTTCTTCTGTTAAGATGGCATCCTTGTTTTCCATTTCCTTCAGCAATAAATCCAAGAAATCGCCCTGAGGTGTCTCCATCATCCTTCTCTTGTCAATGGTTTCCTTTATAAAGTTGACTGCTCTTTTACGACCCTAAAAAAAAACCAAAAAAATAATTTAAAGACTAAGGCTATTTAAAGAGAGAAAGATCTTTGTAATACCTCCATGCATTTATGGAATGCAGTTCCGGGGATGTTCAATGGAAATGAAACAATACCATCAAGCATTGCAGTATAGCATTCTTGAAGTCTCCTTCCGGATTTTGATTCATCATAACTTATGAGCTTCAAAGCACCATAGTTGAATATCATCTAGGAAAAACAAAATATTAGTGTTAGATTGCCCAATTTTCTACAATTGACCAAGCCATTTATAACGATTAAGAATCTCAATTGCCTTCCAATCTCCTGTTAAACTAACATTAAAAGAACTATAACAGTAACGAGGACCAAAGAGAATCACATTTCCACTTTCTTCTTTAACATCAAAGGTGCCAAGGGGAGCCCATTTATCAAAATGCATCCGTGTGATTGTATCCATTTCTTTGAGTAGATTTTCTTTCAAATTGCCAGGGCCAACAAGGTTAAGAACCAAGTTTCTGAGATGCTTATGCATGAGCCCTTGTTGTTCAGCTATGCTTTCTTTTCCCAAAATTCCTGTAGAACTATTCGTATACCAAAGTTGAAACAACTTCCCATTCTGGAATACATAATGATTAAGATCTGGATCGGTGGACACAACAATAAGTTGGCCAACTACACTGGTTCTAAACAGCGACCCATACCTAGTTCAAGAAGGGAAGAAACAGTGCACGTAAATTAATTAAATCATTTCCAATTATCAATAATATGATGATCACCAAATTCTTGCATAGTTTTCAATAGCTTTTTACAAATAGATTACCCTAGATGAATAACTACACTTATAAAGGATAAATAGCGTTTTGAAAGGATATATTGGTCACGATGTGTAATGGCATATTACTTTTAGTCTAAACGTTTTGAGTAATATGGTGATTTAGCAAAACAAGGAAGCAAAAATGAAGATGCACCGAGTACCTTGCAGCTCTTTTCTTTATAAAAGGTGAAAGATCAAAAACATCGGATTTGTAAGGGGTGAAGAACTGGATTGTCTCTCCAATAATAGGAATGCCCATTGAGCCAGGTGGTAGCTTCCCTTTGCACTTTGGATTCCTCCAACGATACACCCGGTGGCTTACAGAAATGACCACTAAAGCCACCAAGCATGAAGTAACAAGCACCAACATTTGTAATCTAACTTTCAAGACTTTGAATGGAATGGCGGAAGTAAGCTCTGGCTAGCTCTACTTAAATAGGTTAAGAACTCTATATTATAAATTTGATTACTGGTCTCGCAGTACCAACTTTCACTTTTGTAATCGCAAGTTGGAGGGACGCAAGACTCCAAAATTTAACTACAAATTAAAAACTTGAGTTTCCAGGAAGAATCATGACACCTCGCAAAACTACTGAATACTAGCTTCCTCTGGAGTATTACAATTTGTATACGTTAAGGTGTCAGTTTTCAATCTTAAATGGATTAAGAGCTCTGTATTATAAATTTGCTTTTCTGCTTTCTGACAAAAATTTGAGGGCCCTCTAAGGCTGCTTGATGGCGGACTGAGAACAAAACAAAGTTTTAGACGTCATGAATGACAGAATATCACCACTATATGATTGTTAGTGCCCTCTAAACAAAAACAAAAACAAAAAAAAAACAAAAAACATAAACAAAAACAAAAATAAAACAAAACAAAACAAAACTAAAATAAACACAACAATAATTACAACATCTTTTTTCAACAAATATTGGTATCAGAGTTCTGTAAGAGAGAGAATGAAAAACTCGGGCAACTCACTATCTCTTTCAATTCCAACTTTGATCTACAACTGGGAAAAGTAAAAGAGAGAAAAATTGAGTGAAGCACAATTGAATGAAACACTAAGAGAGAAAATTCCAATGGAAAGCAACATCACCAATTCATTTTCTCGACTACTAATTCCAACCATTTAAAGAGGAAAATTATTACTTTTGGAGTCTAAAAAAGAAGATGATGTTCAATTCTCGAGAGATATATGACTTAGTGGAGAACGAGATTGATGACATAAATCCTGCCAAGCCCGACCAACACTTGCAAGAGACTCACAGAAAGGATGTAAAGGCTCTACTCCTCATGCAACAGAGTCTTGATGAACATATTTTTCCTTGAGTTGTTGTATGTTGCACCTCCACTCAAACATTAAAGATTTCAAAACAAGAGCATTTAGGTGACAAGAAAGATAATTGTTGTGAAATTACAAACTCTTTGTCTTGATTTTGAAATGATGGCCATGAAAAATCTGAAAAATGCATTTTTATTGGCTAGTAGTCTCAATCCAAAGCATATAGGCCATATAACTGTGTGAACGGAGGATGTTAAGTTCAATGAAGAAGAAAAGTGGACTTGGATCAATAACAATGTAACATCAACAGTTCCAATTCCAAAAGATACTATAATTCCTACAATAAAACCTCTTAATATACATGGTGATAGCATCTTAACATCCAGCCAATCAACTCTACCAAGCAGATCATCAACCCAGTAAGCTCTTATCACCCTTAAATTCTTCTCCAAAAACTCCTCCAAAGAAATTCCATTCGTTGAGATATTTGGTTCATACAATATTGCTTTTGTTAGAGGTGAGTTTTTCTCCACAGATAACTGTTCCACTGACTTGAGTGGGGAACCAATGATGATGAACCTTCTACGTCTTCGTAGATGATGAGAACTGCAAATACCCACCGGAAGTGGTTTCGATAAAAGAAGATCCAATACTCAAGTCAGAAAGAGAAGTTATAGAAAAAGAAAATAGACTAAGTACAGCCATAGAATTGCCCTGTGTAGTCTCCGTATGATGTGTAGAGTTATTAAACATACCTAGCGGGTCACCTATATATAGCATGTGCATGCATGGTAAGTCTCTGTTGAGGGGTGTAAAAATCATAGTTTCCTTGTGGATAGATCGCTGAAGATCTTCTGAGATTACTGAGACAATAATCAAAGAACTTTAGAATATTTAGGATCCTATTCATCAAGGGAATTTCAAGCTGTCAAAGAGTTTTCCTACGTTATCAGGAGAGTTTACAGAAATTTCCTTCCTTATTGGGAAAGATTACTCCTAGGATTACGGGAGGTTTAAATCTTGAGTGACCGTGATCTTGATTTGCGAAGTAGAAGCATTATTTGCCGAGAGGCTAGTAATAGCTAAGAGAACGTTTAATCAAGAGGTGAGCAAACGGTCTACCTGAGAGGATTTGATCGAGGTGGTCAAAAGGCCAAAGCAAGATTGTTTGGTCGAGAGGGCGTTTGGTCGAGAGTGTGTTGGACCAAATGAAACTTGAGTTATTTATTAGTTCTCATCAATGAAGAGTGTGTCCGGTCCGGGTGCTTACCAAGAGATCCACTTGGTGGTCTATGGGTTTTATGATTATGGCCCCTTATGGGCTTGGTAGTCTTTGTCACGCCCCGATCCTCGGATCGACCACGCGACAACCGCCGCGTCGTCTCGGTACATGGGTAAAACCTCCCCATCTACCAGGACTCCGCAAGGCTATCAAATTCACAATAAATCATCAAAAGCATAAAATTCTTAAAAAACAAGAAATCACAAAATCATTACACATGCAAGGAGCTCATCCGGGTCGTACAAACACATACATTTACACACATCGGGGAGTGGGATCCTGTACATGCAATCATACATTAGCACACATCGGGGAGCGGGAACCTGTACAAGCACGAGTACACAGCAACACACAACGGGGAGCGGGAACCTGTACATGCACGCATGCGACGTGACCATCCTGGCCACTCTGAAAGCATTTAACAAACAAGAAATCCCAAAACATAGCCGTCGGATTTTACCAACACTTAACCGAGGAAAATAAGCCAGTATCGGTAAAATCCTAACGGTATGAGTTGTACAGAACTTCACAAAATCAAAGAAAAAGCATTGAAATTAAGATTTACAGTCCAAATGTCCCAGTACAAATATAAACAGTTTTTCAAAACTAGAGTAATCAAAAGAAATAAAAACAAATCAAAAATCGACGGATTTTATCAATACTTGCCAACAACTCGGCCAGTATTAATAAAATCCGCACGGCATTGGATGTACAGACTTCCCTTTCCATGGTTTGAGAACTATCAACCTCCAAAAATAACCCTGCATGCCAAGTACCTATCCAATCCGCAAAAATACTTCACATGCTCCGTCGAGTAGGCTCCCAACTAAGTTTCCTCTGAAAAATGGGGAGAGAGAGGGGTGAGTATAGGGGTATACTCAGTGAGTGGAGTGCAATGGTGCAATTGTGTTCATAAATAAGGTGTGAATGTGGGGCAGTCAAAGAATATCTCATAAATCATTTCATATACATAAAATCATTTCAATAAATCACATTTCACAAATATGCATCCAATTCAATCATCTTTCCAGAAAATCCAGGGGTCCCATCGAAATACGCTTCCGTCTCAGGGCGGCCAAACCCAGACGAAAGCCCGCCAAGGGTTTTTCTATCCAATGTCTCAAAACAAACCCCCTTCCTTGGCGTTGGCTCGTACATCACCGGGGTGCACCAGATCTAGTACGACTGCGGCAGAGGGAGGGACGTCTAACTCCCCCGCACATCCAAACCCTAGCCCACGTCACCCCGTCGGGTCGCTCCGTGGGGGGTATGACTATAGTCATCTACGGCACCCTCCATTTCTCATTCAATCCATTTCTCAACTATGTGCCATGATTTTCAACATATAATCCACAATTTCATACCCAAAACAATTCATAGAGCAATATCCAATAGCACATGGCACAAAAGCATTTATAAACACAATGGATGCATTAATATTTCACAATCCAGTTCAGACGGCCCACAATCACAAAATAATTTACATAAATCATGTAAAATCCTTCAAAAATCATTTTCAAAGAAATTTTTAAAACAGGTTTCTTATTTACGAACACAATGAACCGTCCACTCACCTCTAGAGAGGGTATTCACTCTCTATTTCCGAAATCAACTCAAAACGACTCTTCTCGAGTCTCCAAAGATCAACCTAGACCAATCAAGACGAGTAAATATCAATTAACACGCTATCAAAGGGTTTTCAAATTCCCCTTTTATTTACAATAGCCTTTACTTGCATAATTACGTTCCCAAACTTTTGTTTCCTCAAGCTAATATCATTTCAAATCATCAGAGACTTTAAATTTCTAATATTCCTCAATTTTATCAATTTCTCCCGAATTTACATAATCCTAATTTAATTCACGCCAATTTACATCAAATTCTATACCTAACCGCAATAATTTCATACAACCACTTAGGGAAATATATTTCTTTCAAATCTAACACATTTCAGAATATATATATAGATGTAATTTCTACCTTAATTCAACAAAAATAATTTGAATTACTGAAGGGATTGAAAATCCCTCACCTAGGGTTTCTCAGTTTGCAAACTTAGCTTCTAGTCGCCGGTGAATTCAAGCTCAAACCTGTAGCGATTTAATTTGCAGCAATTGTTAGAAATTAAACCTAAATACAAAGCATATTCAACCCTAGAATTAAAATTGGACAACCTAGGCTTACCTCTGCAGAGCTGTGACCTAGGGTTTCTACTGTCCTGCGGCTAGGGTTTTCTGCAAGGATGCAACGACCGCTGGTTTGGGTTGTCGACCGTGGGGAGTGCTCACAGTGAGCACTGCGATCAAGCAAACAGAGAAGGGAATGGGAATTTTGCCATCGCGCGCACGGGAGATAGAAGGAGAACTTCGTTCGCGCGAGGGACAAGAGGAAAGAGAGGGAAAACAGTGAGGGAGAGGTCGACAGAGAGATGGCGCGAGACCGAGAGGAGGCGAACACGGTGGTTCGCGGTGGCTGTGGTGGTCACGGTGGTGGAGCAAATCGATAGAGAGAGAAAGACTGTGAGTGACGGAGAGTGAGAGAGACCGAGGGACAGAGCGAGGCGGAGAGCGAAAGATGAAGAAGGAGGTGGCGGTAGTCACGGTGGTGGTTGCCGTGGCGGAGGAAGGCGGTGATGGTGTGGTGGTGATGGCGGAGATGAATCGCGAGGGAGAGGGAGAACGCGCAGATTCGAAGAGAGAGAGACGGGAGAGTAGAGAGAGATGAAGAGATTAGCCCTAATCTCTTCATTTGGGGGAGATGCTGCGTTTCTCTTCGAAACGCAGCACCTTCTCCTCTCTCTCTCTCTTCTCTTTTTTTTTTTTTTTTTTTTTTACTAACTATATATATATATATATTTGTTTTTCTCATCCCATTGGAAGTTTTAAATTTACCAAAAATAAAATACTGTGAATTTGTAACACGGCATTTCAAATATACCAAAAATGTAAAATAAAAACCCCAAAATCGAAAATCAATAAAATTTGAAATTTTCTACTTTATTATAGAAATATTTACAAACCACTCAACGTCGAGTTTCCGGTATTACAGTCTTTGACTTTTATTGTAGTGGGTTGTTGAACTATGTATCATCATTTATCCTCCACTCTTAATGTTAGTTCAAAAAAGTGGCATTGGAAGTAATTTACCAAGGTTAAAAATTGGGAAAGTGGAATGGGCATGAAAGTGGAGCATTAAATCCAAGACGCACTATCTCGATTCTCACAAATCTTCTTTGATACACTTCTTTTTGGGTGGTTTGTGATTGTTTATAGCTATTATGGCGATTACACTTTTGTCAATTTTTGTTCTTGAGAGAGAAAAGATTCAGTGACTCGGGGTCTGCAAGATTTGTGAGGAAACTAAAATGGCAAAAGGTTCTGGATCTTGCATTCACTATGTTATTGGTGACATTTGTAGTACGCTGTTTGAGGAAGAATTATGGGGGATGTTGCAAGAGATGGCGTTAGGTGACAATTATAATTTGTTGTTGCCCACGGAGGAAGAGAGGGCAAATAGATCACTGGAGAAATGTGTCCCGATGTATGAGTATGTGAGATATGACCTTCGGATACCGTATATGGGTTCTATTGTAGGTGTTTTGAAAGGTTGGAATATTTTTCCGACTTTATTGATACCTATTGCTTAGCATTTGGTGGTGGCAGTAGTAAGCCTATTAAGCTATAGCCATTTGAATTTTGATTTTGAGATATTAGTTTTAATTTTTTCTCTGAGAAGATGTCCCCTTGGGAGCTCCATGGAGGGTTGGTTTTGCCTCCACATCAAACTAGAGTCAGGGTTGAAGCTTTTCTACAAGGAAACCATTGATAAGTCTTGGATGGAGAAGTCATTTTTCATTGAGTTTACGTTCTCGTCATTTGAGATTCATGCGTTCTATTGGGCATTTTTGTTTTATGAGGAGTAGGTCTATTTGTGTGGAAACTCTATTAGATGACCAAGTGTTAATGTCAGCAAACATGTTAGTGAGAGATAAGATAAAGATTGAGAGGTCTCTTTTGGGGAGAAAGAACGCCATGAGGCTTTTAGATGTGTTCCTTTTGCTAAAGATGATGATTTGATGAAGATAACCACCAAGAGGGTGATGAGGGCTAAGTCTAAAAGAACTGATAAGAAAGGGGAGAGTGCATCGGAGGAAAGTACTCCATTGATGAATGCTCATTCTCTTTCAGTGCTGGAGAGAAAAAGGAGAAAGTGTAAATGTCGAGCCTCAGGAGTGAGGAAGTCGGGGAGAATAGAGACAGGGCTCGACAGGCACTTCTGAAGTTCCCCATCTAAGGTGATGAAGGGTTTGACTTGGAGGCATCCCATCCTCGATCACTGGTATTGGCTCTCAAAATATGTAGTATTGGCTCTCAAAGAGAGTACTAAGAGGGAGGATGCTGGGAGAAGACCTAGGAGAGAGGACATCGAGGGATGTATAGAGGGAGAGGACACCAATAGGGGGACTCTAGGAGTATCTGGATATACTCCTCCTAAGCTTATGGCTCGAGAGTCCATAGCTGGGCCATCTTTTGCTTTTCCCGAGAGCCTATATATGTAGAGAGGCAAAAGAAGGGTGCCCGAAAGAGCTACTCCCATTAAGGTCAGGTCGTACAATGGTATGGAGGAGTTAAAGGAGAAGGATATTATAGTGATTAGTGTTGGCAACAATCAGTACAATTATGTAGACATTATTGAGGCCCTAATGTTTGTTGGGATTCAGGTATGATTTTACTTCGAGGGTATGTTTTATCTAATTGTCTAGTCATAATGAATTAATTTAATGTATTTTGTATGGGTTATTATCTTAGTCGATTTCCAAATATCGAAGAGAGGTCAAGTGGTTTGGCACCTAGACCACGTAGGAAGCCAATAAGAGGAGTAGATCTCTTGGCTATGGTTATGGAGTTTGTAAAAGGTAAGTGGACTTGTGTTATTGTTGGGTACTTGTGTTATGGTTGGGTTGGCTTATGGTTATGGAGTTTATGAATGGCAAGTGGACTTGTGTTATAGTTGGGTTGGTTTATGGGTTTGAAATGTAAAGGGATAAGTCGAGTCATGCTCTTGTTAGGTTGCCTCATGCTTAAGAAATGGAGGGACAAGGCTACTTATGTTAGTGTTGGGTTGACTTGTGCGTTAAGTTGGATGGTATGTGTCACCTTGTACCATGGCGGGTCAACTCAGCTAGCCTACAGACCAAACTTTTGAGGTTTGATCTTGACAAGGTGATTTGTACAACTAGTGGGTCGCCTTAGTAAGTTTGCAGGGTAGGCATCTAAGGCTTGGAATTCACAGGTCGACTCGCACTAGGTCTGAGTCAACTCAACACTTTGGTTACAATGGAGTCTAAGTCATCTTGCTCACAAGCAAGTTGACTTATCCATGTAAAATTTCGACCTATAGGTCGACTAGTTCATAAACAAGTCGACTTGCCAAGATGACTTCTGAGTGTTTAAGGGTGCAAAATGATGAAAAAGGACAACCAACCTAATTCAAACCTTTGAAACAAGGAGGGCAAAATGGTAACTTCATCCCTAACCAAAAGGCTTAATTAAAGTTTTGATTTCATTTCTCCCCCTCTCCCTTGCATGACTTCTCTCTTCTCTCTCTGTGTGTCTTCTCTCTCTCTCTTCATACTCTCTCTTTCTCTCTTGAGATCGACCCAACCTCTTCCAAACCCATAGATTTGGGTCCCCAAACTCTCGAGCAAGCATTTAGGAGATTCAATCTAGAGAAAGAACTACGTTTTCTAGTGAAAGAAAACATAGGGTTTGGTAGTATTTCAATTTGGAGGCGAAAGTGGCGACACAAATTGAGGTAATCTTCTCTCCCTAAATTTGAATTTAGCCTCCTCACTACTAGATTGAAATTGAGATTTGAGGAGTTTTGTTAGAGATCAAAATCTTAGGATTCGAAAATGGTGAAAATTGGGGAAAATTGAATGTAAATTTTATGTAGATGTAAATGACATGTAAATGATATAATTAGAACATACATTCTTGGATTAGAAAAATTAAGATTTGTGCTAAGTTTGGGAAAACTTATAAACCTTACAAATAGATATGATTTAACATTAAATTTGTGATTATTGATTTAAGATAATCGATTGGAAGCCAAGAAGGAATTGCATTAGAACTTATTACGAATTGGAAGTGATTACTCTCCCGAAAGGTGAGTGATTTCATGTTTGTACTTAAATAAGAAAAATATGCTTTTATTGAATTTTTTAAATGATTTTCAATTGTTGGATTTATATATATATTTGTGTGTGTGGAATATCTCAAAAATTAAATTTTGAGCTCTTATGCATTCTATATGTGTTGAATGAACAAATGCGCCATATGAATTTATCGATGATGAATACATTGGTGTGTTAACTGCTATTATGAAATTGTTTAATTGATGACACATGAAATGGATTTATAATTTTTGTAAACGGTACAAAAGGCCTTGTGAGGGAATAACCGATCTCTAAAAAATGATTAATCATTTTCCACCATGGCGTGACCCGACAGGATGACATGGTGAGGTTAATAAACATGGTATGTAGTCAAGCGCGGCGGTACATTCATGATCGAATAACATATCACCTAAAGGGCATAGAATAGTTGGTTGCACCATCAATGAAAAACATAAACAACGCTAGGGATAGGGGATTTTCAAATGTAAATTACTAGAACCCATGACAGTTTCATCCTGAGTCATGGTAAACTTTTGTTGGGAACAAAGATTTTAGGTTGTCTTGTATTTGAAAATGTAAAATAGTTGGATGCATATGATATTAAATTATGATAATTATAAATTGTGATGGATTTGGAAACAATGATTTGAAATTGTTTTCATTGAATGAATTTGAGAACAACTCGATGGTTTGAAATATTATGTATTTAATATATCCACAATATAAAATCTTATTTTTGTACAATTTGTATACCACTCATTGAGTATAGTATATATTCACCCCTCCTACTTCCATTTCCACAAAGGAAGCCAAGTCAGGGTTTGTGGACGCTTGGTGCTGGAGTTATAGGAGCTATTCGTTGGACTTCTTGTGGGCACTAATCATATTTGGTTTAAGGTACTTAGTGGACCCAAATAAGATGGAAAACTTTGTAACTATTTTGTAAACTTACTTTGTACTATACCTATTTGATTTGGTTTTTATATATTTAAACTAAAGACCTCCACTATTTCTTGAAATTTTGTGAAAATTGTCATTGCTAAAATGATTTGTGATAAATTGGGAAAATTGATTTGGAATGGCTGGGATGGCTCATGTGCATACATATTTCGAATAGGGATGGACCGAGATAGTCCTTTTGTCGTGAAATGAATGCATGCTAGTTGTAACACCAAAAATTCAATGTTAGAAAATTTTTATTTAATTTTTGATTTTTTTAAAAAAAATACCGAGAGAAACCGGTTGTAAATTAACTCTGAAATTTGGATGTAACCTTGAAAAATTCAATATTTGAATCTCTCAATTTAGTCCCTCATATAATTACCAAGTGTTGGAATTTTTCAAATTGCTTTGCCATTTGAATCATAAGGTGTTAAGTGGTTTGGTGGTGTAATGTCTTTTTGGAGAATTCTTGTGAGTCTAGGTTCAAGTCCCCTTAGATACAATTACGTGAGATTTTCTTCCATTTATAAGGCATGACAAATAGCCTTGTGATGGGACAAGGTGACTTGTGAGTATGGAGCTTGTGAGGAGCAAGGGGACTTGTGAAAAACTTGAGTTGACTTGTCCATCCAAGGATTGTGAGAGGCAAAGGGCCTTGGGGTGGCACAAGTAGACTCGTGTAGATAGAGATTGTGAGAGAGACAAGAGGCCTTGTGAGGTGAATGAGTTGGCTTGTGTGAGGAAAATGAAGGGGCAAGTCACCTTGTAGTGTGAATATGACAACTTGGAAGATATTTGGCTGAGTATGATGCCTTGTGCAGCTAAGGAAGGTGACTTCAAGTGTGTGTAAACCAAGGTTCTGAGAGCTAGGAGTCTTGTATCGCCTTGTGCTAAGGGATAGGTCGCCTTGTGCTTGTGAAATGAGCGAACAAGGCCACTTGTGCATGGGTGAGTTGCCTTGAGAGTGTAGACGGGGCATCTTGTGAGTGAATTTTGAGCGCACAAGTCACCTTGCGCCTTAGGTAAGGCAACCTAAGAAGCCTGCAGGGTGGGTTTCTGAGGTTTGGACATCACGAGTCGCCTTGCACAAATGGAGGAGTCGCCTTGAGTGTTCTGTAGTGAAAAGTTTCTGAGACCATACTATGGTAAGGCAACTTGTCTCTTGCCTTGAGGTGACTCAAGAATTTGGAATTATAAAATTGAGTCGTCTTACCCATATCAAAATATAACTTATAGGGCGCCTTGCCCAAAGTGCAAGTCACCTTATCTATATGAACCTTTTGGTTTCAAGTCGCCTTGCCCAGCCGGATTCTCACTAATTGAGCTACAAAATGACTAAAATGGACAACCGAACCGAACTCAAACTCTTGAATCACCAAGGGTAAGATAGTAATTGACTAATTCATTAATAATATGTTTGAAAAGAGCCTTAATTCTTCATCTCCCTCATTCATTTTCTCCCAACAGGCTGCTCTCTCATCTCTCTCTCATTGTATCTCCCTTATAACTCTCTTGAATTCTCTCTTAAAAATCAACTACCCTCCATTTAAAATCAATCTATTAGGTTTCCAAAATCCTCAGTTAACTTATGAGAAGAAGGATTTAAAGGAAAATTAGGGTTTGTTGTACGAAGGGAATGGAAAGTTAGGATTTTTGAAACCCAATCCTCAAAACTCAATCTAACTCCAAAATTGAAATAATTTCTTACTCTTAAACTTGAGTTTGATTTCTTCATTAATAGATTGAAATTTATTGTGAAAATTTAAGGAATTTCATTTGGAGATTAAAACTCTAGAAATTGTGAATGATAAGAATTGGAGAAAAATGGAATGAAGAATTGTATATCAATGCAAATGATGTGCAAATGATGAAAATAGAACATATATTCACGAATTTGAAAAATTCGGCTTTGTGGTACATTAGGAAAAATTCATAAACTCTAGAATTGGAGGTGAATTAATTTTAAAATTATGGTTATTGGTTTAGGATAATTGAATTAGAACCCAATGAGGGATTTCATTGGATTGGATTGTGGAATTGGAAATTAACACCCTCTCAAGAGGTGAGTAAATGGCTATATTGCGTATGAATGGAAAAATGATTTAAATGATGATTTATGAAATGAATTTTGAAAATGAAATTTGAAATGAATTTATAATATTTTCTGATTTTGGTGTACTAAAATAAAATTGAATTACGATAAATCCATGACCCTTGAGTTATTCATTGAATTATTTGTACCATGTTATGTTTGAACATTTATCATAATTTGTGAATTTTGCTCTATTTTGTGAATGAGTATGATTTGAATGACGAATTGAATTTGGTAACATGGTGCTAGAAAAAAGACCATAGTCTAAGCCTTCCACGAACCAAGCCAACGGGACGACATGGTTAAGGTTAATTTGATTAAAATTAGAAACTTGGAGGAGACGAGATTGAAAGCCACTCAAGTCGGCTAGATGACGTGGTAGTAACCTACGAAAACAATTCTGGGCCAATGCCAAGGAAAAATGGGGATTTTATAAAAAAATGGCAAAAAATCTCTAGGCGGATCCTACCAATAGCCATTGATAGGAAAGTGGTTTCAGTAAAACCCCAAATTTAACATCGGATAAGTCCAAATTATGATATTTACTCTAAAAAGGCTTACTAAAATTTATATATATTTTTGAAAATGTGGGAAAATAATTATTCGGAGTAAAAATATAAATTTTTACTATTTAAATTGACTAGAAATTCTTTAGATATTTGGTTGATAGATTTTAAAATTTTAAGTTCCTGATCATAAAATTATCGGTTGTTTGAGTGTTTGGTGCTCGGTATTCAATAGAATTTAACTGTTCGGTGTTTGGTAGGATCTGATTTTCCTATAAGACTTTAGTTGTTCAGTGTTTAGTGGAATTTGATTTGGTGACTATCTATCGGTAGATTTTCATTTTTAGTGATTGATTATTAAAGTATTGGTGTTTCAGTGGAAAATTGATTTCCTGATGAATTTTTGAATTTGATGGATTATCTTTTTAAATTTTAGTTTTTCAATTAGTGATCGGTATTTGCCATTGGTCCGTAGCCATAGGTCATTTTGCAAATTTAGAATTCTATGGGTACTTCACGTCATTCCCCATTCTTTCTGTAGGTATATTCATTTGGCTCTGCCAATTTTCTAAATTCATGTCGGTATTAACTGAACAATATATTGTCTCATAACAATTCTCTTGTTTCCAAATGACTGTGGGTTGCTTTCACCCAATGAGATTTATACTTTGACCATACGGCACATTGACCATTGAAGTTGACCGAATAGCACGAATAGCACATTGTCTCCCTTTGGCATTTCCCTTCAGCACTTGAATTGCAATGCAATTCAACTCGAATTCGCACTTCCGATTTCCCCTAATTTAGAACAAACATACATTTATTACCCATTGCTTGATTCATCACATTTATTACCAATTACTTGACTTATCAGTTTGGCTTAAGAACACCTCCCATCGGTTGGATTGAACTTGTGAACTAGTGATCACTTTAATTTTTCATTTCTTATATTGCTTTGCCAATTTGCCTCTTTGATCTTCACGTATACACTTATCGGTCCTAGCTTAGCAAATTTGCCAAAAGTCTCTCGTTGCTTGCCATTCATGAGATTTCAACCCAAGTGCTTTGCTCCATCCAAAAAATTGCTTTCCACCAAGCCACCTAAACTCCCTGTGTATACTATGACCAACTTCTATTATATTCCCTATTTTAAAATATCCCAAAAAATTCCTTAACTCTACTTGTTTTCTGTAAATTTGTACTTCTCATTCCAACAACCTTCTGCCATCATCGAGCACATTTCTTTAACCGGACAGAATTATAAATACTTAAATTTGTTGAATTGACTTTCCAAACTACTCAAGAGAACATATTGGATCTACGTGCAATATTGGAAGTGAAGAAAGGCCATTAGGAAAATATAAAAATAAAATGAAAAAAAATGAGTTGATGATGAAAGGAAAATGAAGACTCCAAAATCTATGAAACCCAAACTTCATTTCTCTCTCTAGAATATTCTCCACTCTTTCCTTCTCTTTTCTCTCTTCTTCCAAATTCCCATCGATCCACCATCAAAACTCTAGATCAAAGGCTCCAAACTGCTCATCTAACTCTTCAAAATTAGATTTTAGTCTTAATTTTAGAGAAAATGTTGAGATTTGGTGCTGT
This sequence comes from Dillenia turbinata, assembly GCA_037126225.1. Classification (NCBI taxonomy): domain Eukaryota; kingdom Viridiplantae; phylum Streptophyta; class Magnoliopsida; order Dilleniales; family Dilleniaceae; genus Dillenia; species Dillenia turbinata. The sequence goes on from JBAMMX010000020.1 coordinate 10,895,120, forward strand.
CACTAAGAGAGAAAAATCAAGGATTTTGGTGTGATCCAAATCGGAAAGAGATTTGGAGACAAGAATAAAGATAATGCAATTTTTCCAACTCAAGTTTTAATTTATTTAACCACCTGTCATTTGAATTGGGAGAATTTTAAGCTAACAAAAGTGAGAGAAAAATTAGGTTTTGAGTCTAAAGATTTATGAGTTGATTTAGATTCATAGTTATTGATATTGGTAGTTACTTGATGATATCTATTAGGGGTTGGATTGAGCTAATCAAGACAGGACCTTTACTGTTGACAGATTTGGGAGTGACTTCCCTCCCTAACACTGTGAGTGGACAGTTTGTTGTATTTGTAAATGAGAAATGTTTTTCATGATTTTTCAAAAATGATTTTATTAGCTTGATTTTTATGAAATGTTTTGTAAATGTGCAGTATCCCTAAAAATGAGTTGCTTTGAGCCATAAAATTTATGCACTTGCAAATATATTTTGTGTCATGTTACATTTCCTACTAGATTTTAATTGTTGAATATGTAAATTGTGAGTTGTGTTGATTTTCTTTGGCACATGATATAGTTTTGTGGAAATGGTGTATGTGTGGGGTGTGAGCACCCAGTTTAATGATGATCAGTCTTAAGCTTCCACGGACTGATTTTAGGGGATGGCGTGGAAAGTTTGTTAGACTTGAGGGGGTAGGTAGTGGTAGAGAGATGCCCCCCAAATCCCATCAGACTATTCAGTTGCATCACTGAGGAGGTCACGAATTAACGTCAAGGTTGAAAGTGATATTCATAACTAAAAATAATAGAAAACTCCTTGGCAATTCCACCAAATGATCCGGACCAAATCATTAGTAGAGAGATTTTGAGACAAGCCCCATGATTTTGAAAAGCCGGTGCAAACTTTTATTATGTTCCAAGGAAATTATGATGTTTGTTGAGAAATGCTTTGATGACTACATTATGTTTTATTGGAAATGTGATTTTAAAATTATTGTTTGATATTTTTACACTCACTACTTACTTATTTACACAACTATGCCTTTACACTCCACTTACTGAGTATTTCATACTCACTTTCATGTTTTTAATCTCTCCAGAGGAAGATTAGAGATAGAAGCCACCTTACCAGTAGATAGATCCAGTCGAAGAGATAGCTGCCCGGGACCAACCGTTGGTATTGGTCTTACCTAGTTGTGGATTTTTGAAGGCATGTAGTTGGACCCATCAGAGGGCATTTTGGAATTTGAAACTTATATTCTGAAAGTTATATTTTAAAAACTTGTATATGTCCATCTAAAATTGAAAATTTATATTTTGAAAAATTAAATATTTGATGTATTGGATTTTCATCATCTTAGAAAAGGTATATTTTGTGGCATTGTGGGCATCTTGGAGTGTGTGTTGGTGACTGCACATACCTTTAGATCACGTGGTGATTGTCGGGTACTCGAACCTGTGGGTCGGGGCGTGACACCAAAATTACGAAAAAGAAAGTTTAAATTGTTATTGAATGAAACACATGAGTCGTGGTAAATTTGAATTGAGTTCCAATTTTTTTATATACATGGTTTTATTGATCACCTAAAGATGAACTTTGATATACATGTTTGACACTACCACCATCATCTTTTATTCATTTTCATCATGTCATTGCACTCTACTCATTGAGTATTTATAATACTCACTCCCCTTTCTTTAATTCTTTTTAAAGGAAACATAGACTTGGATTAGTACTAGCGAAAAGAATTCTTTTGGTGACCTTCGATAGGTATTAGATATATAAATTTTATTTTTTGGATTTATGTCATATGAACTATGGGAGGAAAGATTTTGTACATCTCATGATATTTGGATTTGATTAATACTTGTGTGATTTTTTTTAAGGCAAATATTGTTAAAATCCTTACCTGGATACTATAGAACTTCATTGGATTTTTGCATTAAAAATTTTTTTTGTAAAACTTATTGCTTTGATTGGGATATTTGGAATATATGGTGAATTTTTTAGATACATTTTGAATTTCTAAATTTATGAAATTATTTGGGAACTGATTGGATGGTTGGGATGGCTTAGGAATGATTTAAATCTAATTATGAAATGATTTTGATATCGAAATACCTTGCGCTACCATGGGACATGAAGTGGGATTCACATGTATTTAGGATAACGTAGCGGTTGTTACGTGTTTGACAAAAGGGTAGGGCATGAAACTGGTTTAGTTTGATTTGTTAAATTATTTTGAAAAATTGATGGATATCGATGAATGCATTACGATACCTTGGTGTACGGATTAGTTTTGTCCATATTATGGGATAACATGGCATTTGTCACATGCTCGAATCTGAGGGTCGAGACGTGATACATAGCATGTCCAGAAGATCAAGCTGTCTCTAGGTGGTCATCTTCCTTGTATGTCCAACACGGTCAGATCTTTATGACTTAAGATGTAACACCGAGTTTTTGGAAAATATTTTCATAATATAAAGAAAAAAAATTTAATTTTTATTGATTTTCAATTTTTGGGTATAAATTTTAAATTTTTGGTATAATTGAAGTGTCGTGTTTCAAACTCATAGTGAAATCTACTGTTCGTAGATTTCGAAACTTTAATATAAAGAGAGCATAAGTATATATATTTATATTTATATATTTTTTATTTATTTAAAAAAAAATTAGAGAGGAGGTGCAGCGTTTTGCCCAAAACGCTGCGTCCTCCCCCTTTAATTGAAATTAGGGTTAAACCCTAATCTCTCCTTCATTTCGTCTCTCACTCCCAATCGCACTCTCTCGCTCTTCCTCTCGCGATCTCTCTTCGTCTCCGTCTCCTCCGCCGCGCATAGCCGATCTCCGACCACCGCAAGCGGTTGTTCTCCATTTCACCGTCTCTCTGTCTCTATCTCACCATTGCTCTGTCTCTCCATCACCATCTCACTATCTCTCGCTCTCTCTCGCGTGAGCACTCTCTCTATCTCCGTCGCACTCTCTTCCACTCTCCATCTCCGACCGCCGCAAGAGACAGATCTCCACCGTCTCCCTCTCTCTGTTTCTCTTTCTCTATTTCTTCTCTCACGTGACAGAACTCCCCTGTCTCTCTCACTCTCGAGCGACAGAGACCTCGCGTTCTCTCCCTCGCTCGCACGATGCTTGGTGCGAGCATCCCTCTTCGGCATCCTGTCCTAGATCAGTGCTTAATGGACATCCGAAAACCCTAGCTACGACTGTAATTCTTTCCCTGCATAGGTAAGGTCCGATTCCTAACCTTATCTCTAGGGTTTTGAATTTTCTTAGTATATAATTTTAGATTACTGAAATTTACTTTAAATTGGAAGCTTTGCAGGTTTTGGAATGAACTGAGAAAGGCATTCGATGAAGGTTGCGAAGTCCGAAACACCCTAGGTAAGGGATTTCCAATCCCTTCAATATTCAGATTATTTTGTTGAATTAGGTTGAGAATAAGTGTAGATACATTCTAAAAATATGCTAGATCCATAGGAAATGCTTCATTCTTGAGAGTTTGTATGAAATTATTGAGGTTAGGTCTAGAATTTGATGTAAATTAGACTGCGAAGTATGATAGAATATCTTAGAGAGTATTAGAGTTTTATTTGATTGATTTGCGTAGTTTTCCTTGGGATTTAAATTGAAATTGCGTGAATTAAAATAGGATTATATAAATTCGATAGAAAATTGGTAAAATTGAGGAATATTGGAAATTTAAAGTCGTTGGTGATGGAAATGATTCTAAATTGATGAAACAAAAGTGTAGGAATGCGGTTGTGCAAATTAAAGTTATTTAAATAAAAGGGAAATTTGAAAAAAAAAAAACCCTTTAATAGAGTCTTAATTGATGATTATTTGCGTTGATTGGTCTAGGTTGACCTTTGAAAACTCGAGAGGAGTCGTTTTGAGTTGATTTCGGAAATAAGGAGAGGATATTCTCCCTAGAGGTGAGTGGATGGTTCCTTATATTTATGAATAAGAAACCTGTTTTAAAATTTGCTTTATAAATGATTTTGAAAGGGTTTTTGTATATTTTATATAAATTGCTTTGTGACCGTGGGTTGTCTGAACTATATTGTGAAATACGAATGCATCCATGCTGTTTACGAATGCTTCTATGCCATATGCTATTGGTATTGTGATATGAATTGATTTGGCATGACATTGTTGATTATTTGATGAAAAACTATGGCACATTGTTTGTGAGATGGATTGATTGAAAAATGAATGGTGCTGGATTGTAAATGGCTATAGTCATTCCCACTATGGAGCGACCCGACGGGGTGACATGGTTTGGGGTTTTGGATGTACGGGGGAGTTAGACGTCCCTCCCTCTATCAAAGTCGTGCTATATCTGAATTGCACCCCGGTAAGGTATGAGCCAACGCCAAGAAAGGGGGTTTGTTTTGAAACATTGGATAGAAAAACCCTTGGCAAGCTTTCGTCTGGGTTTGGCCGTCCTAAGACGGAAGTGATTTCGATGGGACCCCAGAATTTTCTAAAAAGATGATTGATATGGATACATATTTTGTAAATTGTGATTTATTGAAATATTTTATGCATATAAACTACTATTTATGAGTAATGCTTTGACTGCCCCACATTCATCACTTGTTTATGAATACAATTGCACCATTACACTCCGCTCACTGAGTATTCCCCTATACTCACCCCTCTCTCTACCTTTTTCAGAGGAGACTTAGTTGGGAGACTACTCGGCGGAGCTAGCGCAGTATTTTTGTGGATTGTATAGGTATTTGGCATATGCAGGATTTTTGGAGAATCATAGTTCTCAATACCATGAAAAAATAGAAGTCTGTACACTCTATACCGTACGGATTTTATTGATACTGGTTGAGTTCTTGGCAAGTATTGATAAAATCCGACGATTTTTTATTTGTACCTTATTATTTTGATTGCTCTATTTTTGAAAAACTATTTTATTCTGTATTGGGACATTTGGATTATAATTGTTGGCTTTTCCTATTTTACTTTGATTTTGTGAAATTCTGTACATCTCATACCATTAGGATTTTACCGTTACTGACTTGATTTCTTCGAGTAAGTGTTGGTAAAATCCGACGGCTATGTTTTGGGATTTCTTATTTGTTAAATGTTTTATCTGTGTTGAAGATTTTGGGTGGCTAGGATGGCCATATCGCATGCGTGCATGTACAGGTTCTCACTCCCCGTTGTGTGCTGATGTGCACTTGTGTATGTACAGGTTCCCACTCCCCGATGTGTGCTGATGTATGATTGTATGTATAGGATCCCACTCCCTTATGTGTGCTGATGAATGTGTTTTTACGTTCAGAGATGAGCCGGATGGACTCCTTGTATATGTATTGTTTATATGATTTCTTATTTTGAAGAGTCTTATACTTTTGATGATTTATTGTAAATTTGATAATCTTGCGGAGTTTTGGTATATGGGGAGGTTCTACCCATGTATCGTGACAACGCGGCGGCTGTCGCGTGCTCGATCCGAGGATCGAGGCGTCACACAAGATTTTGAGTCATATTCATTTTTGTCGGCTCCCAACTCTGAGGAAACGATTTAATAATAGGTTGTATGTGTTACTCATAAGTCAATGTATGTCCAACAAACTTTAACTCATTAATTATGTTTGATATTTCTCTCAAATGCTATTTCATCGAGTGACGTTGCTTTTTCACATATGTGTCAAATTTGATTATAAGTTGTCTAATTTGTTCATGAAATAACTCTAAAATTTGACTTCAAAGCATTTCATATTTTATGAGTAGTTGGGTATATCTCAAACTCAACAATCAAATCATACTGTATACAGTTTAGCAATGTAATGCAAGCGTAACTATTTTTTTTCCAGACCTTATATGCCTCAAGATTTTTCTATCGTTGAGGAGTATCACCAAATTTAGGTTCTTTCATAGTATGGTGGAGAGCTTTCAAATATTCCTGCACAATTTATTGAACTCTTTGATGTCAAATATCAAAATTATTATCATTTAGTTTCTTGCCCTTATTTGATTGGGCTACAATATTCTTTTTGCAAACCATTTCCTTTAGTGAAATAAACCACCATGAGAGCTTTCTCTCAAGGTTTCATAAATTCTGGCCATGGCAACTCTCTAAGCACAAATTCAATCAATACATGCTCTAATGTCAGTGAAGGATGACACCACAGTAGACAAGAAGCCCAAAATAAAACAATTACCTCTTGTCTGATGTTGATTGACACAGAGAAATTTGGATTGTTGATTGAATCATGTGCTAGTTTTGGTCAGTTTGGAATCACAAAATAGAAATCACACTCTTTCCACAACGTAAATTCTTTTGATGATTTCCTTGCATGGAACTTTTGGCAGAACAGAGAGGGTGTGTGCGAAAATGGAGACTTATATCTCTCTCTACTTTATTCTTTCTCTCACATGTGTGTACTGCCTCCTACTTAGCAGCATACACAAAAGCATGCGCTTGAAGCTTCCTTTGAAATCTTCATGTCTAGAGTGGTGGAGAAGGAAGGGGGTCAGTCGGTCAGGTTGACTCATCATGGGTGCCCACAAAGGTTGATCCCAAATCTCAGGCATCCAACATTCCCGTATTCCGTCATGGTCAGAGTAAGTGAAGTCCAGCTTTCTCTAATATAGTTCATGATCCCTTTATAGCCTGATTCTTTGCTCTCAGTTCCTTCCGAGTTCATAATCTCTTGTCTCTATATCCGATTTTCCTATCTAGTTTTTGATTTGTCCGTGGCCGAAGCTTCTATGCCCAAGCCATGCTTTGCTCGTATTATTTCTAGAGAAGGTAAATTCGTCTATGGGTCTTCATGATTTTCTTGATTTTGGTTAGTGGTCCCACACGGTCAGATCTTTATGAATCTAATATGGACTGCACTTGGCTTAGATTGTAAATGTTGCAGTGATGATCCAAATCGAACAATGTTTCGTCATTAGTGTGCTTGAGATATGTTCTTATTGCTTTTGGATTCTTATTTGACGCAACTAGTTAGCGTAGTTTAAGCTATATTAGGTTTCCTTTAATGCTTTAGGACTAGAAATCTATTAATGTTCTAATTAGGAAATTAGAAATCTAGTACTCCAAGTCGTTATATATGTGATAATTACCTCTAGGGTTTAGTTGGTCTCATATCTTGATGGGCAATATTTTATCTATATATATTTTGTATCTCTTGTTTGATACTGTGAAATTAAGTTTTCTTTCCGCCCGAGAGCGTATGCATGTTAGCCGAGTCATATAAGTTTTGGTTGTATTTTATTTGGTGCGATTTTGTATTGATTTTGTTGATTACCTATTATTTTTTGCTCCTATTAAATGGTTTAAGAGTAAGATTCTTTATTGGTTTCAACTATGTCTAAAATCAACTTCAATCACGCAATTGATTTCACCCTTTTCGGAGGAGGTGATATTTCAATTCACTATTTTGGAGGTTTTGTTGAAGAGAGCTAATATGGAGATTTGTTATTTGTGTTGGGTTAAGTCTTGGATTTTTATTTTCCTCAACTAGTTAAAGGAGTTTAAGTTATATAGAGCTTCTTTTTTAATGTCTTGGGACTAAAAGTCAATCATGTATTAAATTAGAAAATTTGGACTCTAGTACCTCAAATTTTTACATACATAGTAACTCTCTGTGGTTTAGTTTCCTTTTTGAGAAATTCTCTTTGGATGTTAGGCAATATCATCTACACATATTTTGTCCCTCCTTTGATATAGTAAAATTATGCTTTCCCTCGTCCATGTTAATTTAACCACATAAATCTTGTTTTCACTTTAGTCGATGTAATTTTTAAGTTAAATTTGTTGATTGCATGTTGTATTTTCAATCCCAACAGCACCCATGTGCATGGGCTGTGTTGGGCCGATTGGATGTTGTTGGATTTTTAGGCATGTGGGACTATTTGGGGCCGTTTGAGTAGTCTCCGATTCAATTTGCGGCTGTTTGGATTGGTTAGGCTACTTGGGGCTGTTTCAACTCGTTTGAGCTGATTTAGATTGACTTGATCCATTTGGATTATTGGGGGATATTTGTGCAGCCTCGACTGTTTTAGATTTGTTTTTTTCTTTTACCATATCACTAATATCTGAAACCATATTTTGTCTAATTTGCTTTGATCATCTATAAGGCCCTATTTGGGGGTAGTTCTCTCAGTCTAATCTTTTTAATTCTTAAGTTTTGAATTTAAAACTTAATTAAGAAAGCCAGCATCTCATTCCACTACAGATCCGTCTCCTAATAACTATTTGAGATTGTGATTGGCATGCTTAAGCTACTTACGTTGCTTGCGACTCCTTGAGTGGTTAGACTTATTGAGGCCTGCCATTGGACGTCAAACTTGTGGATCTATAAGGCGGTGAGACTCAGTTTTTTTCTTTTTTTTTTTTTTTTGCATACATTTAGGCTCGAACATGATCCTTTTATAAAGGAGAAGGAGAGATATCATTTGAGCTAAAACTTATTAATGGGTGAGACTCTAGTTCCATACCTGGTTGTTGTCACCAATACATCTATGCATGTCGTGACAAATTGACATTTTGGTGCAGGTCTTCAAAGAGCGGGCTCCAGTTTCTTTGTTCTTGCCTTTTAAATGAAGTAATTTTTGTAATAAATAAATAAGGCAGGGAAGAGAGTGACTTTTAGAGGGAGATGATGATTGATTACTTTCTTGTAAATTGTTTTTTTTTTTTTTGTACATAGGGAGATTCGAACCCGAATCTAACCCGAATCTATTATAAGGGAAGGGAAAGTGATGTCACTTGAGTTAAAGCTGACCAGCTTCTTGTAAATTGTTTGAGAATGCATTTTTGTGGGGAAGACGAGAATGTGTGTGAGATTTTAGAGTGAAAGATGAAGGGACGTGTAGAAAACAGCAAGTGACAGAACAATTCGATAGAGAGCTGATGAAGGAAGAGGAAGACATAAGAGAGAGAAACTCCTAAAAAAATGCATATTTCTACACGAAGGCTCGACCATGGAACCTATCAAAGTGGGGACCGCTCTTGGTGCAACAAATGTCAATAAGTCTACTAATTTATTGAATTTGAGTGAGAAGTTAAATTAATAAAAATAGAAGAGATATAGGTTACATGAAAACATGTAATGATAAAAGAAAATAATATTTTATAAGAATATAGTGAACAGAAATAGAAAACATGTAAATATAAAAAATATAAATATTTTTATATCGCTATTAATTATTTTATATAAATAATAGAATAATTATCTTTTATTATAAAAAATTAAAATGATCAAATATATAATTATTAATTATAAGTAAATAATATAAAAAATAAAAATTATAATTAAAAAAGTAAATGATTCATTAAATATAAAAAATATATAAATATATAATTATTTTTATATAAATATTAATTAATATAACATATTAAATCATTTTAAAAATGAAAAAAAAAACCAGAAATCTTACCGTTCAAAAGTTAATTTGTGAGCATCATGGGAAGATAGACTTTTAAAAAAAATAAAAATAAAAACAAAATTTCAAAACAAATATATAACAACCACGAACAAAACACTAGGAGTAGCACTGAACATTGTCATAGGTTTAGCAGTCTGAACACAACATCACAGCAAATGTGGGAGCACACCAGAGAAACAAATGCAGTTTTCTGATCTGCCAACACATGAATTATTGGATCACAATTGATTAAAAGATTTTTGCATGACAGCTTAGTCTCCTATTTTTTTTTTTTCTATTAATCAATCAATATTGAGAAATATTGAGATTATTCGATTAGTTCAATTCAAATATTATAACTTGAATATCAATTGATTAATTTAAAAAAAATATATTGGAGATTGAATTGTCAAGCAAAAATTTTAGTCCGTTGTGATCCAATAATTCAAGTCAGGCAGAGCAGAAAATTTCCTGTTTCCACAAATCATTTCCAGGATAAACATTCCCCTCAGTCGGGGGAATGGCTTCAAGAAATCATTATTCAATTTTCTCTGAAATTTTAATATGTAATCCATTCGGGAACTCCAAACTCGGTTTTTGGATTATCTCACCTCCTTTCACTATTGTCCATCTGGAAAACATGTAAGAATAAGAAAAAAGTCTGCATATTTATCCCTGATAGATAATCTTGTAGGGACACTTACCAAAGCAAGTTAAATATCACAACAATCTTAAGTGATAAAAAGATAAAAAATTAAGTTTAAATTTCAAATATTGAGATCAACTGTTTCAAAGAAAATACAGACATAGAGTAAGACCACCAGCAGATCCAGGACCCAAAGGGTAATGGGGGCAAATGTCTAAGTAGCGGGGGCAATGGGGGCAAATGTCCGGGCAATGAAGACAAATATTAGAGATAAAAATACAAATTGTTTGATTTAACACACTTAACATATATAAAATAGTAGATTATTTTGGTTTGGGGTAGGGGCAATTGCTCACCCTACTGTCTATGTGGCTCCGCCACCGAGTAAGACACTATAAGCCCTACCTTTGCAATCATAAAAGCCTTCTTTTTGAATTTGATTGAAATAATGTATATGAAATAACAATGTCAATTGCCAAAATTATAACATGTTGATATTAGTATATATTTGTTGACCACTTAAAATAACACCATAAATCAATATATTTTATGAATCTGACAATGAGAATTCATTTCATCGTGCAGTCAACCATTTTCTTATTATTCTTGGATAACATTTGATATCAAGTAAAAGGTTAGAAGAGAAAATGTTAGAGGGAAAACATATAAACGGAGAAAGGAGTGAGAAAAAATATTTGATATTTTCATTATTTAATTTTCACAAAAGCAAATTTAATGTTGAAGTAGTTTCTCATCTACCACTCAACCAGAAGGCAGGTGATGGCAAAGAGGCTACTTAAGGTTGTGCTTTGGAGGTATATGAATTATACAAAATTAGAAGTTTATTTCCAATTTCAACATCGGCTTCCGAAGCCAAGTATATATAAAATTCTAACCCTACAAAAATACGAATTTCTATGATAACATAAAAATGAATACGGAAACAAACTCCAAAGAGTTTGTTAGAACAAATAAATTTATTTTTCCAATTATCATATTATCATAATTTAATTAATACACCAATACCTAATTGGATCAGTAGTCACACTGATATTCCTTAATTAAGGTTTCAAGTTTGAGTCTTATATGAAAAAAATAATTATCAAAAAAATTTTATCCTTAAGAGTTTAACTCGACTTGATTTAGATTTATTCAGACCAAAATTTGTTATCGTATATCAATTCTTTATCTAAAAAATAATTTAATTAATCTTAAGAGGGAGAGAATGTAGCACCGAGACAAAGAGGAAAAAAAAAGGGAGAAGAGAAAAAAAAAAAAAAAAAAAGAAGAAGGGCCCACCCTCTTTTGTCCTTTCCCCAACCCCACTTTCTCTCTCTCCCTTATTTTCTCCCCTGCACTCTCTCTCGCACTTTGTCCCTCTCTCGATTCTCTCACACTCTCACAGCTCTATCCCCCGCTCAATTTTTTTTTAAAAAAATTAACTATCTCTTCGTTAAATCCTCATTTATTAAGTTTTCAGATCTTCAATCAAATTCTTGAATGAAGGTAATTTTAAAAAAAACTTAAAGTTTGATTCAAAAAAAGAGAAATTAGAGTTTTTTATGAGTTGAACAAAACTCGAATCAATCACAAAATTAAAATAATTTCTTTCTTTTAAACTCGAGTTTAAATTCTTCGTCAATAGATTAAATTCCTGTAGAACTATCCGTATACCAAGGTGGAAACAACTTCCCATCCTGGAATACATAATGATTAAGCTCTGGGTCGGTGGAACCAACAATTGGTTGGCCAACTAGACTCGTTCGAAACAGCGACCCATACCTAGTTCAAGAAAGGAGGAAAAAGTGCTCATGAATTAATTAAATCATATCTGATTATCAATAATATGATGATCACAAACTTGTTGCATTGTTTTCAATCATATAGTTCTGGTTATGCATAGAATTTGGATAATGACATAGCTCTTTACAAATACATAACCTTACATGAATAACCAGACTTATTCATAAAGGTTAAATAACGTTTTGAAAGGATATATTGATCATGATGTGTAATGGCATATTAGTTTTAGTTATACAAACAGAAAGTCCTTACAGTGGGATGAGGTGACAAATCTTTTAATTAAGTTTCAGATTTAAAATTTAAAAATAGAAAAAAACAATGCAATGATTGCTACACCCAAATAAGAATCTGTAGACATTTGATCTGTATTAATCGGAGTATGATTCTGAATATCAATAATGGATACAAAATATATATATTAATTTTAGCTTTTCATTAATATAAACATTTGGAGTAATTTGTTGATTTAGCAAAACAAGGATGAGAAAATGAAGATGCATCGAGTACCTTGCAGCTCGTTTCATTACAAAAGGTGAAAGATCAAAAACATAGGATTTGTAAGGGGTGAAGAACTGGATTGTCTCTCCGATAATAGGAAAGCCCATTGAGCCAGGCGGTAGCTTCCCTTTGCAATTTGGATTCCTCCAACGATACGCCCGATGGCTTACATAAATGACCACTAGAGCCACCAAGTATGAAGTAACAAGCATCAACATTTCTAATCTAACTTTCAAGACCTGATGAATATTGAATTGAATGGTGGAAGTAAGCTCTGGCTAGCTCTACTTATATAGATTAAGATCTCGGTATTAGATTAGCTGTTGTTGGTTTTGGTTTTCTATATAATTTATACACTTTGCTTACAAAATAATTTGGGATGTTTTCTATTGCGAGTGATAGGATATAATTTTAATGGATGGAGCAGTTTTAATCAAGACAAACGTTAAACCAAATCATTTCATGTTGAATAGGACTCGTGGGGAAGATATAAAGGACAAACTCAGGAAGCACATGAATCATTTCCCTTCAAGCCGCAATTAGTTCAATGGATTTATACAGACCCCTACTTCTTATTGTGAGTTGGTATCGACTCCCCTTAAATAAGATCTTATGTATGTATGGGAAAAGAAAAATGTCAAAAGAGTTTTACCCTTTAAAAATTCAATCCGACTTGAATCGATTTAATCAGATTTATTGTGATTATCGGATATTGTCGATAAAAAAAATAAAAAATAAATAAAAAATTCAAGAGATTCTTTCAACAATATCACGAAAGTTGGCCTTAAATTACTTACTAACCACATTCGGTATATTTTTCTAACCACAACGGGAATAACAAAAGTTTATTCTTCAGAAGATTTGCTTGTCTTAAGCGGTCATATGTGGCTTAACATTGTAGAAAACAAAAATGGAAAAGAAACGATAGCCATAGAGTGTGAATTTTAAGTGATAGATATGATGCGCGGCAATACAGTACCTATGTTTGGCAGCCTTCCAGACATAGAATATTACAATGAAAACAAAAGTGGAAACGAACCGCCCAGGGGAAAAGATTGTCACACTAAACCAACAAGTGTATAGGTTTATGTGGCTAGGTTGTTAATAAAAAGTGTATAATCTTGTTTGAAGAGAATACATCTTGCCGGTCAATGAACTATAACCGAACTATCATTATCCATTTCCCTTAAAATCTCGAATCCAAATCTTTCCTATATTTAAAAAAAAAAATGTTTTACCAATAAGTTACAGTTCCACTAGTACCATCTCTTTCCCTTTACAGGTTTCGAGTTTAAATCTCTTATACAAACATATATATATAAATATATATATATATGTATATATATATATATATGTATACATATATATATATATATGTATATATATATAATAGGTCTTAAATCTCAAGACAACCTTAATTGATAAATAAAAAAACACATGTCCTATCAAGTTTTGAACTATATTATAAATTTGATTTCTGGCCTTGCCTTACCCATCTTTCACTTTTATAATCGCAAGAGATACAAGACTCCAAAATTTATTATTGAATCATGTAACCTCACAAAACCGCTGAACAGTGGCTTCTTTCTTTTCTTTTTAATTGATCAACTCGTAAACGAATCATATTTCGATTAATCAATTTTGAATTACTATAAAACCCTCTATAGGAAAAACTCTTTCAATATAGTTTTTTTATTCACATCCACCAACTGTCTGATCTGAATAGTAGCTTCCTATGGAGTATTATAATTTGTATATGTTAAGGTGTCAGTTTTCAATCTTAGGTACGTTGATTAAGACCAAAACGATACACCTAAATTTGTTTTTCTGCTTTGTGACAAAAATTTGAGGGCCCTCTAGGGCTGCTTGATGGCGGATGACGAGTCTATCACAAGTTTAATAATGAGTGCAAAACAAGTTTTCGATGTCATGTAAAAGAAAGGCCAATGTGACAGAATATTGTCACCATATGAATTGCAACCTATGAAATAACAATAAAAGTTGTTAGTGCCCTCTGTTTTTTTCTCTCTTTTTTTTCCCCACGACAATTTCATAAATACTTCTCTAAACTTTAGGCTTACTGATAGGGATAAATTTAATATAACATTCATGTTTTGTTTTATATTATTTTTGAATAAATATTATACTAATTTTATGTGTTTGATATATTTGATTTGATAGAGGCAATTACCCGAAGAAAATGAAGAAATTGAGCTTAATTGATGAAGTTGCATGTAAAGAAGAATTTGGACAACACGTGGCATGCAAATCTCAGGAAAATCAGTCGAAAATCGAAAATGTGGGAAACTGAAAATTATTTTGACAAATTTTGGAAATTTTGGAATCTTTTTCAATATTTTTGTAATTTTACCTTTGGGTTTAAAAATATTTAGAAGCTCCCTATACTATTTTGGTAACTTGGGGGTCTAAGATTTTTTTACCTTTCATTAGTGAAAGTAAAAAGTAGAAAATCCTTGATTTTAGGAAAGTATTGATTCCAAAAAATATTTTGTTACTTTGGAATGGCGGTCAAACAAGATAAAAAAGGGAGGCCAAGAGAAAATTCTATTTTTTTTCTAAAATGAGATGGCGTGTGGGAAGCATTTAATTTTAAGTTTTTAGTAAAGGCTATATATATGGAAGGGGGGGAGGCACTCTATTTTTTATTCATTTACGCAGGAGGCAACAGAACATATTTTTTTATTACCTCTTCTTTTCCTGCAGCTGGTGCTTTTTTAAGACACAAGAAACGGCAGCACTTCTTTTATATATTCTTCTTCATTTTGTTCTTGAACTCCAACATTGAATAAAAATATTGTGAATTTTTCCTTTTTAATGTGTTTATTCTAATTTATTTTTTAGTTGAAGGTTAATTGAAATTTTGATTCATGATATTGTGAGATTTAAATGGGTTTATTCTTTCAACAATCATGGTATTTATTTAATTCATACGCTGATCATGATTTTCTAGAGTTATTAAATAGATGACCAATACTTAATAGATCTAGAATAATCCATAACCAATTAAAAATGACAAGGTTTGTTTGTTTTAATAACGGGGTAAATGATATTCATGTTATGAAATTGAATAATCTAATTTAAATAAATTTATGTTGGAATTTACTGATTAAAATTAGATCTCTCTAGATCTTAAAGTTGTCGAAATACTAAATCTAATATTGGAATTTACTGATTAAACACAGCCGTCGGATCTGCCCCACGAATGGGGCATGGCCCCCTTCGCAGGCCTGCCGCGCGAGGGCACGAGGGGGCCTGCCCCCTTCGTGGCCCTGCGGCGTGGGGGCACTTGCCCCTTTGCTGTGCAGCCGCGAGGCTTCAGTGACCCTTTTTTTGTTAAATATTTTTTTAAAATGTAATTTCTTTAAAAAAAATTTAGTTTTATTATTTTGTTTTAATAATATCTTAGTTTTTTATAATTGTTATTGTTGTCTCAAGATTTGCCATTGTCGAGCATTTGGATTGGAAGTTGTTGTTGTTGTTGATATCTGAGGCGATTGGAGGAATATTATTTGATAGTGTGGAACGTTTTAATTTATAATGTGATGATAAGTAATTTAGTTTATATATTTATATTTTTTTTGTTTTCTATTTTACTTCCTTCATTTGTCCTTATTATAATTGTATTTAGTTGTTGATTTAATGATGTTACTATTTTATTATGATTTGTTAATTTTTATTTTTTATATAGACTTGGAATCTCATGTGTTGATATTAAATTACTTTAAACATTAGGTTAACAATCAAGGGCAATTTATAATAATTCTCAGTTCGATTAGTTAAATAATCAAATATGCTAATGTTCAATATTTAATATTTTATTTGATTATATGGTAATATTTAATGTTATAATAATATTTTGTAAAATTAGTTTAACATTAATTAATTTTATAATATTATTTAATGTTATATTAATTTTTTGTGAAATTAACATTATAGTATTTAATATTTTAATGCGTAATTTTATGAATATGTGTGCATTTATAATTTATAATTTTTAATATTTTTTATCAACGTACCTTGGATTAATGATGTTACTATTATTAATGATGTAGTAGTTTTTATTTGTAATAGTTTTAATTAATATTTTATAAATTTTAAATTTGTAAACAGGAAAAACGCAGAACGAAAAAGATTGTATATATAAAAAGAATTTACCTAAACGTCGGGATTTAACTGATAAGTTTGTTATTGGGTTGGAACAATTTTTGGATTTTGCTTGTAGTAATGTTGAGTTTATGGATGGAAATAAGTTAAAGTGTCCGTGTCTAAAGTGTCGTAATGGTAAATTTTTTCAGTGTGATAAACTTATGGAACATCCCTGTAGATTTGGTTTTACCCCGAATTACTATAATTGGACATGTCATGGTGAACTGTTCATATCTGATAAAGAGTATGGACGAAACATACAATTCTCAGTTAGTGGAAATCAGAGTTATTATGATCAATTGAATCCATATTAGAGGATAGTAATTAATGCAACGGGTCAGAATTTTGATCCCGAACCGAGTGCTGCAAGTACCAGTTTTGCTTCAACATTTAAACAAATATATATTAGTTATGCATCACCATCGGAGGAAGTAGAAATAACAGGTGTTGATGAAAATGCGAATAATAAACCATCTCTCCAATTTCAGGAAGTGTTGAGAGCTGCAAATGAATGTTTGTGGGCTGGTTGTGACAGCCATATGAAATTATCTCTAACTGCAAGCCTGTTGAGTGTCAAAACAGAGTATAATGTGTATGGGGATTGTTTCAATGATTTTATTCAAGCTATTGGAGAATTATTATCACGTGATCACATTATGTCCAATGATTTCTATAATATGAAAATGCTGATGAAAGAATTAGGTCTTCCGGTGGAAAGGATTGATGTTTACAGAGATAGTTGTATGTTATATTGGGGAGATGATAAAAATATAGAATTTTATAAATTCTATAACCAATGTAGGTACAAGAGTACTAGGAGGTCGGTCGTAATTAGTGATGTAAACCATATAGACAAATGTTTTATTTGCCCTTAACTCCTAGGTTATAAAGGCTTTATGTATCTAAAACCACTGCTGAATACATAACTTGGCATGCAAATCATGAAATAGAAGAGGGGCTAATATGTCATCCTTCGAACGCAGAGGCGTGAAAATATTTTGATAGAACATATTCTAAGTTTACGAAAGAGACTCGAAATATTAGGTTAGGTCTCTATACTATTGGGTTTGCTCCATTTGGCAAATCAGAAAGAATTTATTCTTGTTGGTCAGTTATCTTAACTCCCTATAATGTTCCACCTGGTATGTGCATGAAGACATCGTATATGTTTTTGACATTGGTCGTGCCTGACTCCCAAAATCTGAAGAAGTTAACAGATGTTTACATGCAATCACTGATTGTGGAGTTAAAACAACTTGGGATAAAGGTGTTACGACATATGATGTTCATACTAATCAGATGTTTGTAATGAAGACTACTCTTCTTTAGACAATAAATGACTTTCCGACTTATGGTATGTTATCAGGATAGAGTACCGTTAAGATTTTGGGATGTCTAATATGTATGGAGAGATCAAAGTCTTTCAGATTGAAACATGGGAAGAAAATGAGTTATTTTGATTATCATAGACAATTTTTACTACCAAATCTTAAATTTAGAAAGCATAAAGAAAAATTTACTAAGAATAGAATTGAAAGAACATTTAGTATAGAGTTCTTAACTTGTGAACAAATTTAGTATAGAGTTCTTAACTTTCTATCTGTTATTGAAGAGCAACATGGTACAACATATGGTTATGGAAAAACGCATAAATAGATTAAGCGGAGTATATTTTGGGATTTACCATATTAGAACACTCATTATATTCATCATAATCTGGATGTAATGCATATCGAGAAAAATTGTTTTGATAATCTGATAAATACAGTAATGGATATCACTGGAAAAACGAAAGACAACTTGAATGCAAGAAAAGATATGCGATTTCTTTGTAAATGACCCACTCTTAATGTCGATGAAAGTAGTAGGAGATCAAAAATAAAGGCAGTTTATACATTGAATAAGGATCAGAGACGGACTATTTGTGAATGGCTGAAATCATTGAGCTCTCATGATGGTTATGTCTCAAATATTGGGAGATGTGTCAATTTGAAAGAATGCAAATTGATTGGTTTGAAAAGTCATGACTGTCATATATTTATGGAAAGACTAATTTCTATTGCTTTGAAGAAACTCTTATCAAATTTTGTATGGGGTGTTATTACGGAGTTAAGCATTTTCTTTTATGACATTTGCTCGACAATGTTGAGACATTCATACATGGAAACGTTAGAGAGAGATATTCCAATCATTTTGTATAATTTAAAAATGATATTTCTACCATCATTTTTTGATTTCATGAAATATCTTTTGGTTCACTTGCCATATGAGGCCAAAGTTGGAGGTACCATCCAATTTTGATGGATGTTTCCATTTGAAAGTTGAAATTTTCATCTTCTATACTTTGTTTTCAATGCATATAAAATGACTAATTCATTATATATTATTTTCTAATATACTTTGTTTTATTACAATTAGATTCATATATCATTTGAAGAAAAAAGTGAAAAATAAGGCATGTGTTGAAGCCTCTATTGTTAATCCATACATTGTGAAGGAAATGACAACGTTTGCATCATATTATCTTGAGTCTCACGTACAGTGCAAGAGGCAGAGAGCAGAAAAAAATGATGAGAGTCTTGTTGATCCAAATTTGAAGTCATTCTCAATTTTTAACTATCTTGGTTGACCAAGTGGACCATATAAGAGTAGATACTTAACTGGTCAAGAATGGCAAGCAATTCATACATATATTTTACTGAACTGTTCAGAAGTGACGTTATATTTTGAGTTAGTATATATTTGCTAATTTATGTATTTCTTATGTTATAAATTGTTTGTGATAAAATTTGTTTTCTTTGATGGTAGGATTTTTCGAAACTTATATTCTGAATTTTTGACACATGAGTTTAATTGTTTTTACGATGAAGAATTTGCACCATGGCTCAAAAAATATGTAAGTAGACTATAAATTATTTAAATCTTTACTTCAAAACATATTAACATATTTACTTGACTTTAAATTCATGATAATCAAGCTCAAGTTGAGCAAGAATTGCTAATCAATCTGTCATGGGGTCCAAAATCAAAAGTACGAACTTAACCAGCATATTTTATAAACGGATATAATTTTCTTACTCAAAAATATGGAATGGGGAAAACTACAATGAATAATGGGGTTTGTATTTAGTCATCCAAAGATAGAGGTGCAAAAAATGATTTTTATGGTTTGTTGGATGAAATCCTAGAGATAGAGTACCTTGAACCAGAATTGCGGGTTATTTTATTTATGTGTCGATAGTTTGACCCTATCAAAGGGATAAAGGTACATCCATAGTTTAATTTGGTTAAAGTAAATCATAAGAAATTGTATAAGAGATATGAACCATTTGTATTGGCACAATAAGCGGTTCAAGTATTTTATGCATCATATCCTAGTTTGAAATGTGACAAAATTAATTGGTGGGCTGTTTGTAAAACGAAAGCACGGAAAAAAATTGAGGAATGTTGGGAAGACATAGCATATCAACAAGAGGAAGTTGTCAACACATTTCAGCCAAGGAATATAATATTCCAACGTTACGATATCCCAACGGCGTAGTGATAGATGTGGATCCTAGTGAAATTCATGAGAATGACGATAAAGAGTCTAATTTTGAGACAGATGATAAGGATGAGGATGAGAATGAGAAAGATGATGATGATGATGTTGAATAGTCTAATTTTGAGACAGATGATGAAGATGAGAATGACAATAACTTCGAATTTTTATGGCAGGTAAGTTTTATTCTTTTAATATAATACAAATCTGATATTTATCTTTATATATGGTAATCTATTTTTATAACGGGTAAGTTAGTTTAGTATTAATTTACAAATTTTATTACTCAATTTGTTGTCTATTTACTATCTTTTGCTTAAATTTATATATTTTATTTATTAATGTACTGTCTTTTTTTCTATAGGTCATTAGAGAGGATTTTTTGACATATTAGTGTCTTGCCTCTCATATTTAGTTTGTCAATTTAAATATGGTAAGTTTTTTCATGTACTTCATTATGTATCTGATGAACATGCAATTTTTTTTTCTTTATCGTTCTAATATTTATGATTGACAGTTTCGACTTGACGGCCATAAACAAAATATAGATGGAAGATCATGCTCTTCACCATCGCAATCCACTTCAGCACCTTCACAATCTCATTCTCTTACTAGCAATGTACCTTCGCCCCCTTCGATTGCAGCACCTTCCCATTCTCAACAGATAGCTAATAATGTACCTTCGCCGGCCCCTTCAGTGTAACATTCATATATTGAGAGGGAAGACAACTGAGAGATGATAGCTCCTTGTGGAGATTCGTAAGTGTTAAATTTTAAAATTTCATATGTATTATTTCTTTTATTTATAAAACATATAATTCTTTTAACTATCTTATTTATTTAACATTGTTTGTTTGTAACTTTATGATGGATTTACAAATTTTGTATATGCTATTCACAAGCTTAATAAAATAGTGAATAACAATTGAGGATGGGTTTCGATAACTTTTACAAACACCCCAAAAGCAACAAAAGAGCTTTGATGGAGCGCGTTTAAGATAAGTTATTCCAATCAGTTTATATATGAAACCAAGTTTATAACTTTATATAATCAATTGATTTTTTTTCATTGCAGTGAACGTTCACTTGGGATGAGACTGAAAAGTTAGAAATAAGAAGGATTTTTAGGGAAAAAATATGATGATCACATCCAAAAAGTACTAAATAGTACAAAGACTAGCGGAAAGAAGCCAAGCTGTATCATCGAGCAGAATTGAGGTAGAATTGTGGAATTTTTAGGAATCTGAGGAGAGCAGACAAAGGAGTGAACAGAATAGGAAAAATCGAGTTTATAATTCTAGGGAATTATTTGCGATATATGCAAGAGGCTCAATCAATATCGATGAACATAGAAATAGATTGATAATTTTATTCAAACACTAATTTTTTAATCTAATTCAAGCTATTTCATTATTTCTAAAAGTGTTTTTTTAGGCCAAGAAAATAGGAACCGAGCCATTATTTATAGACACTTTCATGCGGACATTTCAAAAAAAAGACAAAACGTGGAGCGGGGAGAGAGCTAGAGCAATTAACGTATGTAATTTCAAAACTTTCAATTATTTAATGGACATTTTCAATATTGATTTGAACATATTATGTTGAACATGCCATAATAATGTAGGAAGAAGAATTTATTAGGTTAGTCTCTCCTAAGTTTTTTTTCATTGATTACTTGATTCTTTGATTCCTAATGTATAGTCTACCATTTCATCATTAGTAATCCAATTTTGGATACGGATAATGTCTTTGCACTTAATCCTTATTTTGCTGTACTTAGCTATATTTTAAAAGAGATCCTTACATTCAATAATTCCTAGTTTAAGCTATAAAAACTGAACATTCAACATGTCCACTTTGCACAATTTCACTTATTTTCCTTAATATATAATATATCTAATCAAAATTATATACATTTCTATTATATTGTTATTATAAATTTATTTTAATTTTCCTCATGACAATCCAGGAGAGATATGATGGGTTTGTACTGAGAAATTCGAGTGCTAGTGATGATGGTGGCTCATCTGAGCCATCTGTTGATAGTATGACTCTATGGCTCGAGGCAACTGATGGACCAAAAGGGGGTAGAGTACTTGGGATGGGTTCTTTAAGTAGAACTTGCAAAATCGTTGGTACATCTTCTTCTACCCCACCAGCAGTAAGGACAGAAATAAAATAATTGAATCAAGAGGTAAGCCATTTGAAAGACCTACTAGTGCAAAGGGACAATGAACTTCAAGAGGTACGCGTACTACAAAGGCAAAGAGATCAGAAATTGAACAAACTTCACGCACAACACATGCAAGAATTTAACAAGTTCCGTACACGACAGATGTTAATCATGCAGCATCTTCAGTTAGCCTCCGCTCCAAGTCAGATTCCCCCTTCTCTATCTCCTCCTGATAATGCTCGTGATGGTGATGATGGTAATGATATATTCGATGGTGATGACGATGGTGGTGATGGTCGTGCTTGAGATTGTGTATTGTTATTTGACTGTTATATTTGATATTTGTTACTTTGATTTTCTTGGTTGTCTATAATTGTTGATATTTGAACATTAGGACTTGATATTGCTTTGCTTGTGTTTGATGCTGCTATGATGATTAGTTGTTGAAATTTTAGTTAATTGATCTTATTGGATAGTTAGTTGGATTGATGAGTACAGATAGCAGAAATTTGATGTTGATGACGGTTTGATGGTTAGTTGTTGATGAGGCAGGATGTACAGGTATAAAAACAGGTCATGTAGGGAAAAATAGTCTAAATATGCCAATAAAATGTATATTTGTTGAAAAAAATATAGATTCGTCACAAAATTTATCACTGATAGTCTACTCGTCACAAATTTCGTCACTAAAAAATACCAGATTGGATCTATAAATTCAAGTTAGTGACTAATTTTACAACAAAAATATGTTCGTCACTGATTTTGCGATGAAAATATCTTGTCGCTAATTTGCGACAAATTTATTTTTGTTGCAAATTTCCAAAGAATTTTTTCGTCACAATTTTGTGACGACAATTATGCAACAAAAAATAATTTTGTGGTCAAATTTGCGACGAAACACTATTCGTCGCTAATTTTGCGACGAAAAAAGATTTTCATCACAAATTTTACCACAAAATTATTTTCATTACAAAATTAGTCGCTAATTTTGCAATGAAATTTTTATTTGTGGCTAATATTTGCGACGAATTTAGCAACAAAAAATATTTTGTTGCAAATTTTACGGCGAATACTAAATTTTTCATCGTTAATATTTGCGACGATCTATTAGCAACAAAAATATTTTTGTTGCTAAATTCATAACAACTTTTTTTGTGATGAATTTTTTTTAGAAATTTGTCACAAAACCTTGGTTTTTTTGTAGTGTCATCAAATTTAACCTCACTCCCATCACAGCAGCCCACCTACATTGCAGCCTCTCAAAGTGTTTTGTAGGTATCATTTCCTCTCATGTAACCTTTTTTAACTCTTTTTAATTTACTTCTATGAAATCAACATTAATTTACTTCATAGCCCTATTTACTACTTATTCTTATCCCTACAATTTTTTCTTTACAAATTTTTTTTTTTTTTGGGATGTTTTGATATGGGATCTATAGGATTGAAAATTTTTTATATTTTTAAGAGTTTCTGCATTACATTGTCTTTGTAGCAATCCTTCTATACTTGTAGCTTTTGCATCAATTCTTATGATACAATTTTTCTTATGGTACAGAAAAAGTATAATGCATCAAGAAAACTAAATCTTTCTTTGGGGGCATTACATTGTCCTTGTAGCAATTCGTTTCTACTTGTGGCTTCTGCATGTTTGTGATCCATGACACTGAAGGGGACTTGTAATTTTAATGGCCGGAGGTCCACTAAATTGTTCAATGCACAATGTCTGTACTTTGGATGCTGGAGGAGTCCACTCTATCCTTGGCTTTCTCTGCCAGCAATATAATAGCAAATAATAATAATAAGAAGAAGAAGAAGAAGAAGACATAAGAAAGTTGAATCTTCTTTTATAGCTGCTATGCTTTTGGAGGTACAACAAACATGTCCTTAAATAAAAAAATATGGGTTAGCAATATATATATATATATCTTAAATTTGTTGTGACAATATGATCATGACCTTCAGCCTTAATGTGACAATATTCCCATTATGAATAATAATTATTGGAGACTTAAAATAGGAAGTTCTATCATGAACATTGTTAGAAAGAAACATCTTATGAACATTTTCCCAAAGAAAAAAAATTCCAACCTTTCAATTTATCCCTAAAAAAGGCCAATAAATTTGGATTTCACAACTATATCTTTCTTTTGTCAATTGACTCACGAAATTGATGGAATTGGGCATATTCTACAACTTCAAAGGTAAATGATCTTTAATATTTGTGTCAAACAACCATATTTCTCTCTCTCTCTCTCTCTCTCTCTCTCTCAACAGCTTTCATCCTCTTATGTTGATGTTCTAGTCTACAAACATTGCTGGATGGCAGACTGATTGTGACAATCAACTTCAATATGTTTTGTTCTCTCATGAAAAAGGTGAATGTGAATGGGGGGTGCAGTGTCGCGGTGAAAGTTTGATTGGAGAAGTCACTTGAAATCCTAATTCTTCAACTAGAGCCTTTAAACAAACTTTCAGGGATTCTCCACGTTCCCGTCATGGCCCATCTTAATCCTTCCGCACTAGATCTTGAAACTACGGATTGTTTCTTGCTCTTCCAAGGCACGAGATTCCCACCAACAAACATACAATAGCCTATGGTGGATCTTCTGTCCGTTGAATCTCCGGCCCAATCCGCATCACAATAGCCTACTATTTCTGAACTTTGATTGTTCTTCATGTATTCCCCCCCCCGGAGACCCTTTAAGATACCAAATGACACCATTTTTCCCAATGGCACACCTTAGGAGCATGCATATGTATGACTACACGGCATATGCAATGCTCGGGTCCAGTGATATGGTAAATGAGTCTTCCTACAAGTCTCTCCGTACTTTTGTATATCCGTGGAATAGTTGATCAGTATCATTCCCTTCATTAGATGTCGAGATAGGGCTAATGACCGTGGTTTTGCCCCCCAATTTCCTGTTTTTCCGTAACAAATCAAGAGTGTACTTTCTTTGGGATAGGACAAGCCTTTTGTGAGAGTAGGCAAGTTTTATTCCTAGAAAATATTTAAGTATCCCTAAATCTTTAACATCAAAACTAGATTTAAGAAAATTTCTAAGAAAATTAATCAATAATCAATACTCATATCACTCCCACAAGAATAATATCATCAACGTATATGAGTACAATAGTAATTCTTTCATTATCAAGTTTTTAGAAATAGAGAGGAATCACTATTGCATTATTTTTAAAATTGTTCCCGAGAAGTAAGGGAGCTTAGTTTTGCATACCAGGCCCGAGGAGATTGTTTGAGACCGTAGATGGCTTTCTTCAATCTACACACTTGTCCTTCGTGACCTTGGTTGAGCCCTTGAGGTAGATGCATGTAAACCTCTTCTTCCAGCTCTCCTTGCAAGAAAGCATTCTTTACGTCTATCTGGTACATTGGCCAGTTCTTATTGGTTGCAAGAGACAAGAGGACCCTTATAGTGTTTATCTTCGCTACGGCTACAAAAGTCTCCGTATAATCCACTCCATAGGTCTGGGTAAACCCCTTGGCTACAAGTCTAGCCTTGTAGCGATCAATTGAACCGTCGCTTTTATGCTTGATCTTGTAAATTCATTTGCATCCAACTGCTTTCTTTTCTCTTGGGAGAGTCATTATTTCCCATGTCTTATTCTTTGTGAGAGCATCTAACTCTTCTTTCATTGCTTTCCTCCATTCTGGGTGATTATTAGCCTCATTGAAACTTCTAGGCTCCTGTACTTGATCAATGCCACTCAAAAATACTTGGTGACTTGAGGAAACATTAGTTGTAGTATAATAGTTAGCAATGGGATAAGATGTGACCTTAGAGACATAGTGATCCCATCTTGATGGAGGGAATCTCAGCCTTGTTGACCTTCTAAGTGGCGGTCGAGATGATGACGGATCATTAGATTCTGCATTTGCTTCTAAGGGAAGTAAGTCTTCTTGGATTTGGTCTCCCCCTTGCTCCTTACTTCCTTCAGTTTATGGGGAATTTCTATCTTTGTTTTGCTCAGAATTTTCTGATAATTCTCTCTCTTGCTCTTGCTCTGAGTTGTCCTCTTTGTTAGATTGGCGAGAAGGGTTGCTAAGTTCTTTAGGAGTTAACAAGAAAACATACAGATCTTCTTTTTCTGGTTTCTCTCTTCACTTGTATCTGTAAAATAAAACTTATTTACTACAAATATCACATCTTTTGATGTGTATATTTTGTTAGTCATAGGATCATAACATATATAACCCTTTTGAAATGACCCATATCCTATGAAGACACACTGCTTCCCTTTTTTATCTAATTTATTTCTAAATTGTTTTGGTATATGTACATAGCATATGCATCCAAACACTTTTAAGTGAGTAATATTTGACTTGGTTTTAGTGAGAACCTCTAAGGGAGATTTGTCTTGAAGTATCTTAGTGGGTAAGCGGTTAATTAGATGAATCAAAGTACTAACAAAGATCACTCCAAAATATTTTAGGCATGTTAGCATAGAACATGATTGTTCTTGCTATTTCAAGTAAGTGTCGATTTTTTCTTTCGGCTACTCCATTTTGTTGGGGGATATATGGGCATGAAGTTTGATGAATTATTCCATTTTCTTCTAGAAAATTTGTGAATGTATGATTAATGTATTCCCCTCCATTATCTGTCCTAAGCATTTTTATGTTTGCGTTGTATTGCCTAGTGACAAAATTGTAAAAGTTTTTAAATGCTTTGAATGCTTGTGCTTTTGAAGTGAGCATATATACCCATGTGTATCTAGTCTTGTGATCAATAAAGGATATAAAGTATTTAAAACCTCGTCTAGATATTACAGGAGATGTCCAAATATCAGAATGTACAAGATTAAAAGCATTTTCATAAATTGTTTCTGAAATCGGATAATGCATTCGAGTTTTTTTTTCCAAAAATACAAGCTTTGCAATATCTATCTTCACAATTTTTTGTTGGAAACAGATATTTCAAAACTTGCTTACTAGGGTGACCTAATCTAGCATGCCATAAAATATAACTTTCTCCTTGATGTGCCTTATATGCATGATTATCTTGACTCAAAAAGTATAGATTGTTTCTTCTGAATCCCCTACCAATCACTTGGTTTGTTTTGAGATCCTGAAAAACAACAGTATCAGGATCAAATGTAACTTTACAATTTTAGTCCCTAGTAATTTGGCTAATAGACATAAGATTAGAGGAGAATTCGGGAATATATAAAGCATTAGCCTTTTTTCCGAAAAAATTAATTTTCCCAAATTTTCTTATATTTAAATTATGCCTATTAGCAACCTTGACTGTCTTATAGTTTGGTAGAGATTTCAATTTCTTAAATTTATCCTTATCCCTAACCATATGATGGTTGCAACCCGAATCTACCAACCAATCTTGAAAATTCAAAATTGAGTTTAAGCAAGTACCTGGATTAGTTGATCCTTGCTTGAGCAGTATCTTTGATATGATACTTTCGATAGTTGACTCAAGTGATGCATTCTGGGCCGCATTTGAAGATATTTGATCCTTTCTCTTCATGTGTTCAGGCCTTAGGTGAGGATGAAGAAACCAATATCTTTCTTGTGAATGATTTGACTTTTTGCAATGAGCACATATCTTTTTGGTCATGTGGTGCACCTTATTGGCCACTTGCCCTTCTGTGGTTGAGTTGAAACCATACCCTTCTACTTTGGATTGAGGAGTATCCTCAAATTTCATACTTGCTTCTGCTCGTTGGATCATGGCTCTTACTTCTTGATAGGAAGGAAAATCCTTCATTCGAAGGATTTCTTAACGAACATGTGCGAATTATTCTCCAAGAGAAATGAAGAGCCCAAATGACTTGTCCTCATCCTTTTTTTTTTTTTGTAAAATTTTGAGATCGGTTGTGATCGGTCTCAAAGTTTTGATCTCGTTCCAAAGGTCTTCATATTCGCTGAATAGTTGGGAGAGAGTTTTTTCATCTTTTTTGATATTGGCAATTTGCCTCTTTATCTCAAAAACTCTTCCTAAATTTGATTCTTGCCCATAAAGATTATGCATTTGATCCCATAGGGCTTTTGAATTTGGAGAGCAAGTGACCATAGTTCTATGAGTTTGATCCATAGAACTTGTGAGTAGGATGAAAACTTGGTCATCCCTCATTTTCCATTCTTCAAATATTGGGTTCGACTCTTCAAGAGGATCCTTTGTAATGTGACTCAAGAGATTTCTTGAGTTTAAGGATCTCTTAATATGAGCAGCCCATTGGAAATAATTTGAAGATGTAAGAAGAATGGAAAAAAAGGGTTGTGAATGAAAAGAATTGATTTAGGAAAAATGATCACCTAACCTCGAAGAGGAAGGAATTGAAATTTGCTCTGATACCATGTTGTAAAATTTTAATCTTGATATTAGACTCCTCGTATGTTTCTAGACATGCAATCTAGAACCAATGTTACGTAAGAGAATTATATCAAGATAAAATTTGAAGAAAAAGAAGAAGAAAATGAAAAGAACTTTCTTTGTATTGATTGAAGAAAATTACAAGAGAAAAAAAAGAGAGCTAATGCAAGAGAGAAGATTGTCTCTCATTGCTTGATTACAAAATGTGGAGAATAGCCCTATTTATACAAGAGTTTAGCTAGTAGAGAAAAGGAAAGAAATTTGAATAAAATTAGAAAAAATGAAAATAGTAAATAATAAAGTTAATTTTCTAAATATATAATGATTGAATAAATCAATCATTATTTAAATCAATTAAATATAGAATGATTGATTAAATCAATATTAATAATTGATTAAATCAACCAAATATATATAATTGATCAAATCAATTGAAATGGTTAAATCAATCATAATAATTGAGTAAATCAATTATTATGATTGAATGGTTGATGGTTGATTAGATCAATCATGATGGTTGACTAGATCAATCAATGAGTCTCATTTTGGTCTATTTTAACACTGTGCATGTTTGGAGATATTGCATTACATATTTGATTATTTAAGGTTTGCTTGCTTTCTCCAAAAGAAAAAGCCAGACCTTTACACTTACTCAAATTATGTCAAACTAGCTATCTAAGTTGTGCATATTGAATGTGCTGCTTTTTGATTGTTGTCACTTCTTAACAAGAATTATTATTCTTTTAGTAAATGGAGTTTGAATCTTTCCTATTGTGCAACATGGGCTTCATTTTGTGATTTCATTAAGCTCCCCTTTATCATCGTGGTATCATTTTATGATGCGAAAAAAAGAAAAGAAAATAGAGGAAAAAAAAACTTGTTTTTGCTCAAGGTAATCTGATAATGTTTATTAGGATTGAACTATCTCCTTTTGATTCTGAGATATGAGATGTATCAACTACTGTTTGTGTGTCTTTTGTATGTATGTTTTCGAGTGTATTGTTATAAATTTATTTACAACATCCCTTTTATTTTTATTTTAGGACACATGTGATTTTGAAGCAAATGTAGACCATCATAAAAATGCCCATAAAGATTCAAAAGTTAAAGAAACTGCGGCTTGAGAGAAAAGAGCTTGACCGATGGCAAAGAGAAGAGCTTGAGAGAGAAGATTGATTTAGTCCCTCTTTTGTGATACATTTTTCTTGTGTCAAAGAGAAGGTTGATTTACATATAGGATTGATGTTTGTTTGATTTTGTTTATATTGACATTTTATTGGATGCTAAAATATTTATAGACAATATCAAGTTTATTGATTTCGAAAAAATATTTGGAATCTAATTATTATGTTGGTTGGATTGAGAAAATTTTTAGATTTATTGGATGAATATTCGTAACTAAATTTGATATTTATATTTAATGGACATGATATTTCTTTTTGAATAGAGAAAAATTTAAAAATAATAAATTTTTTGGGCTATATTTCCAAATCTGTCGTTAAATTTAGTAACGAAAATTAATTTTCATCGTTAATTTTAGCGACGAATTCCAAAATCTATCACTAAATTTATGTCGCTAAAATTAACAACGGATCTAATTTTCTGTCGCCAAATTTAATGATGAAAATTTTTAAAATTTTTTTCGTTGCTAAAAAAATTAGCGATGAATCATTCCTACATAAATTTGGGATTTATGTTTGAAATTTGAGATTTTTGTAAAGAGAGAAAGTTAGGGTTTTGACAAAATTTGGTATTGGATGAAATTTTTGCCTTCCCCAGGAGTAATCTTACTCTTTCAACCTAGATTTATGATTTCCTAGCATGAATTTAAATTATTAGATTTAGATTGTAAGATTTAAATTGATAGTTTATATCTAGAGTTTATATTATGTTGAAATTGGAAAAAATTATCAATGGAAAAATACTTCTGTAGACCTAACATGACTATTAGAAGGATTTAATGTTGAAATTAATGACGTTGGAAATTTAATATTAGGAAAATTTAATGAAAAATCAATTAACCCCAGATGCGATCTATAATTAACAATAAAATATTGATTATTGCTTTAGGTTGAGATAATTGAAAATCTAGAAGGGATTAACTTAGTTTTGTATTATGGATTGAGAGTATTAACCCTCCCAAGAGGTGAATGAATTTTATGTTATGCTTTAAATATGTAAAATATTGTATTTGAATTTTAAAAGGATTTTAAAATGAGTTTTAAAATGTTTTGTGTGTGTAGAATGTCCCTATATATAAATTTAATATAGTTATGTATCCAAATTGTTGTAAATAAATAATGTGTCATGTTTAATGCGATGTATTGAATATGACTTGATTTGAAAAATAGTTGAATTAAATTTGGCACCTTTGGTGCATTAGTTAAATATGGAATGGTGTATCTATTGACTTGGAGTGTGAGGTTAAACCCCTATTAGAGGCTATAATCATTCCCTGTCATAGTGTGGCCCGACAAGGCAATGTGATATGGGCTTTATTAGACGAAGAGCTAAGTTAAACCTAGGAGACGTCTCTTTTATCCCATCGGATTAATTTGGTTGCACCACCAATAAGGTCCCAAGCCAGCACCAAGGTTAGAGGTATTTGAAAAATATAAAATATATGAAAACCCCTTAACAGTTCTACTAGTGGTCACGGTAGATCATTGGTTAGACAAAGTATTTTTGACAATCCTCATTCTTTGTTTGAAAACTATGACATAATTTGAATGCATAAAACTTATTTTATTGTGATATATGAATTTGGCTAGATAATCTTGATATTTATGCAGAACCTTTTATGAAATTGAATATGATAAAAATGAATTTCTTTGAAATGTTATTTGACATATCCACACACATCCCTCATTCATTGCATAACATGTTATTCCACCACTGAGTATCGTTTATATTCATGCCTCTTATTTCATTTTTTTTTTCAGAAGACATTTAGCTTGGTGTTTAGCCCTTTGTTTTAGGCCGAACTGAAAATATTTTGAGAATCTCTTCGAATATCGATTCTTTGGGTTATATTTTGAGGTATTATTGAATCCTTGTGGATGCATTAGTTGTAACTATTTTTAGAGAACTATCTTGAATACTTCTTTAACTGATTTTAGAATTTAAATTTTGTTTGACTTTAAATACGTATATTAAGAACATATTTAATTAACTGAAAGTTTATTTAGGAATCATCTTTTATTGAGTTGGTTTAGATCTCTTGAGTAGGAATCATCTTTGATTGAGTTGTTCTAAGCCGAACTAAAAATATTTTGAGAATCTTTTCGAATATCAATTCTTTTGGTTATATTTTGAGGTATTAGTGAATCCTTGTGGATGCATTGGTTGTAACTATTTTTAGAAAACTATTACAAATACTACTTTAACTGATTTTGGATTTAAATTTCATTTGACTTTAAATACGTATATTAAGAACCTATTTAATTAACTGAAAGTTTATTTAGGAATCATCTTTGATTGAGTTGGTTTGGATCTCTTGAGTAGGGACTTATTTTATATTCTATGAAATGGATTTGAATGGTTGGGATGGCCTTATGCATGCATGTTTTGAATTGAGACAGACCGAATCGGTCCTTTGGTTGTTTGATGAATGCATGTTGGGTTATTTGGATTTGTTGTATTATTTTAGAAAATGGATGGATATCGATAAATATCTTATGGCACTGTGGTGTATGGGTTAGGCTTACATGTATTCTAGGGTAATATGATGGTTGTTGCATATTTAATTTGAGGGTCAGGGCATGACAATTTTATTGGTATTAAAGTTTAGACTCTTGTTTTGTAAAAATTTGAGACATTTTTCAAATATTCCCAAATATTTTCAAAGGTTCTCAATTATTTTCAAATTATTTCAAAGTTTAGGTCTTAAAGTATTTCCAAAGGGTTTTTAAAACGCCTCATATGGGTTCTAAGAAGTTGAGTTTATTTTTAGGGGGTTAGGTATTTAGTTCTTCACCTAGTTTTACATACTAAGTATAGTTTCTCTTTTGTAGAATTATAATACCTCCCCGATGAATAATGAGGAATCTCAATGTGATTTCTCCACCATCTCATCAACTTGAGATCATATCATCTTCATATGCACCTCCTCCGGCTCCTATTCATCCAGCTCCACCAATCGAGACCCTGGCCCCACCGTTTGCTACACTCCAACAAGTGATGGAGTGGTGGATGCCCTATGGGGCTCAAATGCAAGCACCACCTTAAGCACCAGTTCCATCTCCACCTACTCCGGTCATACCATCGACTCCTCCAGTGGCACCGTTGGCCCCTCTTACTTTTATTACTACACTAGCCACCCGATCAATTGTTGAGTTATCTAAACAACATAAGAATGCTCGGCTACTGGGATGTGGCACCTTTTCGGAAACTTGTGATGCCACGGTAGCCAAGAGTTAGGTCAACCATGCCTGAAAAGTGATGGCCAATATGGAACTTGATGATGAGAGAAAGCTCATGGTGGCTATGACGCTCTTAGATAAAGATGTCTATATATGGTGGGATAATTTAAGAGAGAGGTCTCTGACACCAATTATTTGGAGCGAATTCCTTCAGGAATTCAATGAGAAATATTATATTCAATTTCATCGGGACTTGAAAAGGAAGGAGTTTCTCCATCTCTTCCAAGGCAATAAGATAGTGACGGAGTATGAGACTAAGTTAAAGAGAATCTCCTCCTTTATTCCGGATATAGCCTCCGAAGAGTACATTAGATTCAAGTTCGATGATGGGTTGAACTTGAACATTCAAGATAAGATATAAGTGATCAAGGCTCATTCCTTCCAAGATGCCTTGGAGTTGGCTTTGAGAGCCAAGCAAATTGCAAGAGAAAAGGGGAAGGTGAGAGATGATAAAGGAAAGAATAAGAAGTTTAAATTTGCATCGGACGAAAGCTTTAAGAAGAGCAGGAGCTAGGGCTCCTACGATGGTGCCTCCATCTCTGGATCCGTTGGCCCCTAATAAGGCCAATGACTGCCTCAGTTTAGTGGTCCCACAGCTAATACCACCTCTAAAAGTAAGTCAGCAAGGAGTAAGAAGGACCTTTGCCCAAATTAAAGAAGTTTCACTTCGGGTTGTGCAGGGAACTATGGAGATACTACCAATGTGGGAAGGAATGGCATTTCAGTAGCTATTACCTTGAGTTAGGAATGAGCAGATAAAGAAGCCAACTGGGTTGGAACTAGCCTAGCAGATCTAAGAGTGGTCAAACCAATACCCCCACTCATTCATCCAATACTCCTCCACAGACGGGGACGGGGAGCACACGGTGGTCATTCCTCCCTAACGTTCTCAACCAAAAACTCAAACAAGGATTTATGCTATGACAAATGAGAAAGCTCAAGCCAATCCAGACATGGTCACATATACCTCCCCCTAATATTTTCCTTGGTTATTTAAAAGTGATGATATAAGTATTCTATGATTGATGATAATTGAGTTAGGAATATGCCATTGAGTAGCTAACCTAGAGAATTTTTTAAGTGAGTGTCACTGATGAGTGATTACTCGATGGCAATTGAGAATCTTTTTTTTTCTAGTTGAGGCTAGTTTGGGGGCAAAGGTTATTGAATCGTATAGATCCATGATAGCCTTTAAGCCTAGAATCGTAAATTCCGAAGTCTTATGTGTGTGTATATATATACATGTAATTAGTATGATGGTAAAAATCATGTTTAAAAGTAGGGATCCTTATTGTAGGACAACATATGGTATGTTTATGATTGTGTAGTGTAATGCCATGATATGGGAGTTATCTGTAGGATATGTATTTTGAAAATTTACTAATAATTGCTCGACAGTTTACATTAAATAGGTATAATGAAAATCTCGATGTTGATGCTTGTGTGCTTATTGATACTGGTTTTAATAATTCTTTTGTGAGTATGGTATTTGCTAAGTATGCCAATAGACTCTTGAGTCTCCTTGATAAAGAATTATTGGCGATCACTCCATTTGGTGAGCGATTGGTTAGGAACATGATGTATAAGGGTTGTGATATAGTGATTGGGGAAATTACTCTTGAGACAAACTTGATACCATTAGAAATGATAGATTTTGACACCATCCTTGGTATGGATTGGTTACATCTGTACCGGGCTTCTGTTGATTATTTCACGAATGAGGTGGAATTCTGGAAACCAGGGTGTCTGGTAGTGGTATTCATCGATAAGCAGCAAGTTTTTCCTAGTTGTGTGATCTCGGCTATGGAGGCAAGAAAGTTGGTGCATAAGAGATATGAAACCTACCTTGCACACATCATTGACACCACAGTCAAGGGTCCCAACTTAAAGGATGTTTCGGCGGTGAATAAATTCCTGGATATCTTCCCGAATGAGTTGTCTGGTTTGCTACAAATCCGAGAGTTTGAATTTACCATTGATTTGGTTTCTGGTATTGCACCGATCTAAATCCCTCTATATAGAATGGCACCTATGGAGTCAAACGAATTGAAGGTCCAGCTCTAAGGGTTATTAGACAATGGGTTTATCTGAGCAAGTACCTCACCTTGGGATGCCCCAGTTTCATTCGCGAAGAAAAAGGATGGCACTCTCCGGTTATGTATTAACTACCGGCAACTAAATAAGATAATCATCAAGAACAAATACCCCTTGCCAAGGATTAATGATTTGTTTGATCAACTCCAAGGGATTTCGTTGTTTTCGTAAATAGATTTGAGATCTGGATACCATTAATTAAGGATAAAAGATGATAATATTCATAAGACCACATTTAGAACCTGATATGGCTATAATGAGTTTATGGTAATACCCTTTGGGTTGATAAATACTCCTGTAATCTTCATGGACTTAATGAATAGGATGTTTCATTCCTATTTAGACAAGTTCATTATTGTATCATAGATGACATTCAGGTATATTCAAAGAGTGATGAGGAATATATGGAGCATCTTTGGGTTGTAATGTAAACTCTTTGGGAAAAATAACTCTATACCAAGTTCTCCAAGTGTAAATTTTGATTGAGTGAAATTGGTTTTTTGGGTCATATAGTGTCCAGAGATGGGATCTTTGTAGACTTGAGAAAGGCAGAGGCAATCTTAAAATGGGAGCAATCGAAGAACATCACCAAAGTGAGAAGTTTCTTCGAATTGGTGAAATATTATTGGAGATTTGTAGAGGGGTTTTCCAAAATAGTGGCTCTATTGTCTAACTTGATTCAGAAAGGAGTTAAATTCGAGTGGGACGACCAGTGCAAATGGAGTTTTCAAGAACTCAAGAAGAGACTCACATCCGCTCCAATCCTTGCCCTCCCAACAAAGGTTAGGTTGTGTGTTGATGCCAAATAAGTGGGTGATTGCTTATGCCTCTAAACAATTGAAGAAGCATGAGTTGAACTATCTCATACATGATTTGGAACTAACCACCATTGTATTTGTCTTAAAGATATGGTGACATTATTTATATGAGACTATGTGCAAGATCTTCATCGACCACAAAAGTCTTAAGTACTTGCTCACTGAAAAAGATCTAGACTTGAGGCAATAGAGGTGATTAGAATTAATAAAGGACTATAACTTAATGTTAGATTACCACCCGGGCAAAGCAAATATGGTCGTGAATGCTCTAAGCCATAGGTCTTCTTTTTTGGCATCTCATAGAAGTTCTTATCTCTCTTACTTGGTAGGACCCATTCATTTGGAGACGAATTAGCCAATGATGAGCATGGTACATTGTTGGGCAAATTTAAAGTGCGACCAACATTAGTGAACCATATTAGAGAACTCCAAGCAACCGAAGAGAAGATAGAGGGCATAATGGAAAGGTTTACAAAGGTGAACATGGTGAGTTCCATATCCGAGAGGACGATATGTTTTTATATGGGAAACGGAATTGTGTTCCTAAGAATGATGATTTTCAAAGGACCATACTCAAAGAGACACACTTATTAGCTTAAGTGATGCATCTAAGGAGTACAAAAATGTATTGGACCATCAAGGAAACTTATTGGTGGTCAGGGTTGAAATGGGAAATAGCCGAGTTTATGACTAAGTGTTTTGTATTCCAACAAGTCAAAGTTGAGTATCAAAAGTCAGCTAGTGTCCTCTAGCCTTTACTGATTCCCAAATGGAAGTGAGAACATATAACCCTGGATTTTGTGGCTAGTTTATCACGTACTCCAAGCCGGTATGACGTTATTTGGGTGATTGTGGACCGACTCACCAAATCTACTCACTTCTTGCCGATTCAAAACATCTACTTCTTAGAGAAATTGGCCACACTCTATATTAATGAGATCGTGAGACTCTATAGGATTTCAGTGTCAATTGTATCTGACTATAATCCCCGATTCATATCTTAATTTTAGCCTAAGCTATAACAGGCCTTAGGGATTAAATTAAAGTTCATCATAGCTTTCCACCCTCAGACTGATGAATATTTGGAGCACGCGATTCAGATTTTGGAAGACATGCTTAGAGCATTTATAATGGACTTCCAAGGTAATTAGGAGAGGTACCTCTCATCGATTGAGTTTGCATATAATAATAGTTATAAGGCAAATATTGGGATACCACCATACGAGACTCTATACAGAAGGAAATATATGACTCCATTGTGTTGGGATGAGGTAGGAGAGAGGAAAATTGGAAATGTTGAGTTAATTGAAACAATTATAGAGAAAGTGAAGGTGATTCGGGTTAGAATAAAGGCGGCTCAAGATAGACAAAAGAGCTATGCCAATAGAAGGAGAAGACCTTTACAGTTTCAAATCGAGAGACATGGTATTTTTGAAGATATCAACTTGGAATGATGTGATCCAGTTCCAAAAATAGGAAAATTGAATTCTCGCTAAATTGGCCCTTTCAAGATCCTCAAGAGAATAGGAAAAGTGATACATCGACTAGAATTGACCCCCGAAATTGGTGAAATTCACAATGTATTCCATATATCCATGCTAAAGAAATATTTACCGGATCCTTCGCATGTTTTAGAGACTGCACTGGTAGAACTAAGAGAAGACTTGAGCTTTAAAGTCTAACCCATAGCTATTCTTGATCATCAAATCAATGGGTTACAAAACGGACAAGTCCCTATTGTTGAGGTCCGATGGAAAAGTGATCGGGTTAAAGAAGAAACTTTGGAGCCCATTGATACTATAAAAAGGGAACACCCTCATCTTTTTTAGATATAATTTTCTTTAAAATTTAATGATCAAATTTATTTTTAGTCGGTTAGGAATTGTAAAATCGAAAAAAAAAAATAGGAAAAAAAAGAAAAGTCAAACAAACCCACCCCTTCTTTATTTCTTTTTACTCTCTCTCTCGCTCTCTCTCTCTCTCTCTCTTTCCTCCCCCACTCCCCCTCCCTTTACCCCAAAACCCCATTTCTCCTCTACCTCTGTCCCTCTCAGCACTTTTTCTCTCCCCCTCTCTCTTTGCTCTCTTCAAGAGCAATCAACTTCAAATACAAACCCACATATTAAGATTTTCAAAAACTCCAACAAACCCCTAGGAGGTTGAATATAGAGAGAGACTCAAGATTTTCTAGAGAGAGAAAAATCTAGAGTTTTGGAGTAGCTCAACAAGAGGCAAAATTAGTGAAGGAAATAGAGATAATACTCTTTCTTAAACTTGGATTTGAATCATTCCTACAAAAATTTGGAATTTATGTTGAAATTTGAGATTTTTATAGAGAGAAAAAGTTAAGGTTTTGGTAAAATTTGGTCTTAGTTGAAATTTATGGATTCCCTAAAGGTAATCTTGCTCTTTTAACCTAGATTTATGATTTCCTAGCATAAATTTAAATTATTAGATTTAGATTATAAAATTTAAATTGGTAGTCTATACCTAGAATTTATACTATGCTGACATTGGAAAAAATTACCAGTGAAAAAATATTTCCCTTGGCCTAACATAACCATTAGAAGAATTTAAACTTGAAATTGATGATATTGGAAATTTAGGATTAGGAAAATTTAATGGAAAAACAATTAAACCTAAATGTGATCTATAATTAACAATGAAATTATGTTTATTGTTTTAGGTTGAGACAACTGAAAATATAGAATAGATTAACTTAGTTTTGGATTGTGAATTGGGAGTTTTAACCCTCCCGAGAGGTGAGTAAATTTTATGTTATATTTTAAATGTATAAAATGTTTTACTTGAATTTTAAAATGATTTTAAAATGAGTTTTTAAATGTTTTGTGTGTGGAACGTCCCTATATGTAAATTTGATATAGTTATGCATCCAAATTATTGTAAATAGATAATATCATGTTTTATGCGATATATTGAGTATGACTTGATTTGAAAAATAATTGAATTAAATTTGTCACCTTTGTTATATTGGTTAAATATGGAATTGTATATTTGTTGACCTGGGGTGTGAGCTTGAACCCTTATTAGTGGTTGTAATCATTTTCTATCACAGTGTGGCTTAATAAGGCAATGTGGTGAGGGCTTTATTAGATGAAAAGGTTAGTCGAGCCTGGAAGATGCCTCTTTTATCCTATCGGGCTAACTTGGTTTCACCACTAGGGAGGTTCAGAGCCAATGCTAAGGTTGGGGTATTTAAAAAATGTGAAATGTATAAAAACTCCTTAGCGGTTCCACCCTTAGTCACGGTAAACCATTATCAGCCAAAGTATTTTTGGCAATCCCTGCTCTTTGTTTGAAAACTATAATATAAATTGGATGTATAAAATTTGTTTTATTGTGATATATGAATTTGGTTAGAAAACATTGATATTTATGTAGAACCTTTTATGAAATTGAATATGATGAAAATGATTTTTTTGAAAATATTATTTGGCATATCCACACCTACCTCTTATTCATTACATAACATATTATTTCACTCACTGAGTATTGTTTATACTCATTTTTCTTATTTTATTTTTTTTTAGAGAACGTTTAGTTTGGAGTTTAGCCCCCTATTTTGAGTCGAACTGAAGATATTTTGAGAATTTTTTTGGATATCGATTCTTTTGGTTATATTTACAGGTATTAGTGGACTTTTGTGGAGACATTGGTCATAACTATTTTTGGAGAACTATATTGAATACTACTTTTATTGATTTTGGACTTTAAATTTCATTTAACTTTAAATACGTATGTTGATGACCTATTTGATTAATTGAAAGTTTATTTTGGAATTGTCTTTGAGTAAGTTGGTTTGGATCCTTTCAATAGAAACTTGTTTTATATTCTATGAAATAGATATGAATGGTTAGGATGGCCTTATGCATGCATGTTTCGAACAGAGATGGACCGGACTGATTCTTTGATTGTATGATGAATGTATATTGGGTTATTTGGATTTATTGTATTATTTTAAAAAATAGATGGATATCGATTAATATCTTGTGATATTTTAGTATACGGGTTAGTCTTACCTATATTTTGAAATAATGTAGCAGTTGTTGCGTGCTTAATCTAAGGGTCGGTGTGTGACATAGCTTGTCCCTAACCCCTCAGTCTCATCTTAGCTCTCAGCCCCCGAGCCTCTCGTTTATCCCACTCCTCAGTGAATATATTTTATTAATACAGAAATAACTCTGTTACGCGATAAGTCTAATTTGAGATTATCTAGTAAGGAAGAAAATTTCTAATAAATTTAAATTTTTCTTAATTGAATATAGAGCTACCTACTCTCGAGAAAGTCTTTCTCAATGAAGAAACAAATCTTTGTAGTCACTTCCGCAAGGAATTTAGAGATCTTTGACTTTCCTTAATTAACAAAATTCTAAATCTCTTAGAGATTTTTTACTATAATTCATGTAATGTTGGAAGATTCTTAGTAATCTCTTTATAAGGAAATTAGAACTTCTACACTCCCAAGTATATACGGGACTTGTTATATATGCATATTATATATGTTCAACGTTGGCAGCCAGCCAGATATGTTCATGAACTCAAAATTTATCACACAGAGACAACACAGAGTTATCTTATAACTCTTTTCGGTTTGTTTCTTATTTTTTCATAACTGTTCTTTCTGACTTAAGCGATGAAATCTTCCCACCAAAGCACCCTCTAGTGGTATTTATAAGTCTCATCACTCACGAAGACCTAGAAAAGCCCTTAACACTGGTTCCACACTCAAGTCGGTGGAGCAAGTCTATAGATCAAAACACACTTCATCAAGCATAAACCTTGTTTGGTCATGGGTACTCACAACAGCAAAATGTTGATTTTGAAGAACTATTCTTACCGATTGGTGCTTAACCGTGATTAATTTATTTATATCAATGCTTAAACGTGATGTTGGTGTCAAGGAGTGGGAATATAGTCCCTATATTATGCCGACAATATTTGTTTGAAGTGTTATAGATATTTAGGTTGTAATTGATTACCCTATGTGTTTTGATTTAGCCACTTTATATGGAAGACTCTAACCAATTTTTTAAAAACTTTAGTTAAAATAAATATTTTAAATTTTTCTATCTTGTTCATTCTGTATTTTCATATGTTTAGATAACAATCGAGAAAGCATTATCTCGGGAGTCGTTTGTT
Source organism: Dillenia turbinata (assembly GCA_037126225.1). Lineage (NCBI taxonomy): Eukaryota > Viridiplantae > Streptophyta > Magnoliopsida > Dilleniales > Dilleniaceae > Dillenia > Dillenia turbinata. The sequence continues at coordinate 10,936,194 of JBAMMX010000020.1, forward strand.
TTGTAATGATTTAAATTCTGCTTTTGCATGCATTCTACCAATTTTCTTAAGGGGCGTGACACTCAAATGGTGGGTTGTCATATGTTTGGCCTTTTCGAATCTCTCTTTCATATATGACTTCTCATTTGTGTGGAAATCAAGGCCAAAGTGGGTTGGAGGTGAGACATCCTCCTCAATGGAAGGTATTTTCTCGTGACAATCCAAAGGCCACTACTTAGTTTATGGCTCGTTTCTTATTTGTTCAATAAAATATCGATTTCTTGGGATCAATGGTTTGGATTTCTTCTTTTATCCTCTACAAGAATAAGAGTTTGGTCCCTAGGAGTTTATACATTTACATCTTTCCGGCTAGTTTCACTGTCAAGGAATGCTTCTGTGATTTTCAAAGTTAATTTCTGAAATTTGTCAAAATCTGCATCACTGTCCATGGGGAGTTCTTTGGAAACTTCTCATCCATTCCTCCATTTCTAATTTCCCCTTTAGGCTAATGTGTTTCTCTCCTAAATTGGTTGAACTCAACTCCAATAGTTTGTCCTTAGACTTACCTTCGTAGCCAAATTGTAATATCCCAATTTTTAATGTGTGGCCGTACCTTTAAAGTTTTGAAGGGGGTGTGTGTGTATGAAAAATTAGGTGTTCTTATCTTTTGAACCTCTGATTTTTTATTTTTTTTTAATTTTGCAATTTTACTATTCGTTTGTCCTCTTTTTTAGGCATTGACTCATGTTTTAGAACCCTTATGATATATTTGAGGGTTAAACTTCCTTTTTAGTTTTGAATTATCCTTACAGACTCAAGGTTTTATTTTTGTTAACCTGGAGTCACAGTCCAGTTCTCCCTCCCTTCTCGATCAGACGAAGGAGATATGAATTCCATTTAGGCGGGTAAGGGCTTGGCTTAACCCTGTGTCCTCTCCTGGTCGTGTCAGAATTGCTAAAGCTCCCTCCCATTTTTTCAAACCTTGAATATGTTTTAATCTTGATTGATTGATCAATTTTGATTTACTTTTATCTTGGTCGTAAGATCTCCCTTCATTATAGCCATTGGATGTCTCTTGATCTTTCTTAGTCTCAGCATCAAATCAATTCTAATCAACCAATCTCAACCTCGAGGTCACACACGCACGCGCACGCGCACGCACGCACACACATATATCTACTTCTCTCTCGTGATTTTTCCTTCTTTCTCCACATCTTTTCTTTTCCTCTTTCTATCTCTACTACACCCGGTGCTAGCCATTACTACTTGGATTTCTTGAGTTCCCTTGCATGCACTGCCAGCATGGCCAAGCTTCACCACCATGAGCTTCTTTGACTATTGTTTGTTCGCTATTGATCCAGCTAGATCTACTTCAGATCTTGTTGGCTTCTTATTGGGTGCTGAGTTATGCTTTCAATTGTTTCAAATCTACCTCCCTTATCGTCTTTTTAGAGCGACCTACTTTGTGTTTTTACTTTGGCTTGGTGATGAGCTCTCCTTCAGGACCCTTGGAGCTGCTAGGGCAATGAGGAGTAATGTTTATTCGAAAGGGAATGAAAATAAACTTTACAATATATCTTAAAAGCCTTTTTTTTAATTTAATAATATAATACTATGAAAAAGTTTTATTTTATTATAAATTGTTATCGGATCGAAATATTTATAATCTAAATCTATATCTGAATTGATTTTACTATTTTTATATTAAAATTCGATCATAACTCAATCCTAACCTGATTATAAAAAAATAAAATAAAAAAAAAATGATCCGATGGATTGGATTTTTCATGTATTTGTCAAGTTGGGTTAGATATTGTCCTCTTTACTTACGATATTTAGGAATATCATCTATATATATTTGCGTCTTCCGTTTGATAAAATAAAATTATATTTTCTTTTGTCCTTAGATGTAGACGTCGACTGAACCACAAAAATTTTGTTATCACTTTAGTCGGTGTAACTTTCTATATTATATTTGTTGATTGGATATTGTATTTTCAATCCTAAGAGCAGCTATGTGCTTGGGCTGTGTTGGGCCGATTGTACTTTCTTCGATTATTTAGGCTTGTGAGAGTATCCGGAGCATTTGAGTAGACTCCAACTCAATTTTTGCTGTTTATATTGGTTAGGCTGGTTTGGGCTATTTCAACTAGTTTGAGCCTTTTCGGATTGATATAACCCATTTGGATTATTGGGAACATTTGAGCCGTCTGGACTCTTTCAGATTGTGATTGACATGTTTAAGCTCCTTAGGCGGTTTGCGACTGCTAGGCCTATCAGGGCCTGCCATTGGACGTCAAACTTGTGGACGTCAAACTTGATTTAACCCATTTGGATTATTGCTAATGAGGTGGGCACAGGGAGACCGCATGATCATGAACAAAGTGATCAGGGGCCATGGGAGGGGTCGTCTCAGAAAGAGTAGCAATGCGCCCTTCTACAATAAGAGCGACTCTTGAGGATGCTCTAGTTTTCGGAGGCATGGTCATCAGAATAACAGAAGTTGCTCTAATTTGTTCCCACAGACGGCGTCAATCTGTTGGATATGTGTTATAGCTCCTTAAATACCTGCTCCTTGTAAACTCGAACGGTTGTCGTCAAAGAAATGTAATACCTGCAAAAATCGTTGGAAGGTATTCCGATGAGGAGATTCCGACGCTCAAATCAGAAAGAGTAGTTTTCAAATGAAAGAAAAAACAGACTGAGAGTTAGAGGGAGTGATTCCATGTGATTAGAATGCCCAAAGTGTAAAGTCCAGAGAGCTTACCTGGTTTTGAGGGTTTTCCAATATCTTATACCTGTAAGAGTCATGCGCCGCTAAAATACTTCAATCCTACTTTCCTTATCGAACTGATACGAAAATATCGGGGGTCCAATATTTCAAATTTATAGTGATTTTTATCTTTTGGGAAACTTTCGTGTTCTGGAGGGATCCTTTCCTTAAGTGAAAGATCCTCAAGATGTTGTTCTTAATAAGAAATAAGAGTTAATAGCATACTTTGACATTTCTTTATAATCGTTAGCTATCGATCGGTCGTTTGACCGATGAAGGATCTTCAAGGCTTGGTTCAATTAATGGACCGATGGATAGATATCCGATCGGGATGATAATGTTCCGCTTAGAGGATTATATTGGTTAGCAGAGCGACTGAGACTCTATCGTTCGGAAGGTCTGGGCGACTGAGACCTTTCGGTAAGTAATCATATTTAAATCTCAATCGGTAGTAGTCCTTCGTGGGCTTTCTGTGTGAGTCTTTCCAAGACTGACTTATTAGATTGGGTTTGGGGCTATGTCCCCTCAATTTTGAGAATAAAAAATATTTTATTCTGAACACAACGGTACATTAGATATGAGAATACACCAAAGAAATGAATGCAGAAATCTATAAATTTACTAAAACCAAGGAAGTTTTCTGATCTGCCAACACATGAATTATTGGATCACAATCGACTAAAAGATTTTTGCATGACAGTTTTGATGGGACATAGGTCAACACCTGTTTTAAATAGTCAACACTTGAAAAGTTCACATACGAGACTCACAACTCAAAAGGGATCGCTCCAATCGAGAAAATAATTACCGATCGATGGGTAATTGCAACCTAATATTATAGAACGATTACCCTCTATGACTATTTAATTGATTTATCAAATGGCTTTAGTCGCCCCGTCTCCCAAATGATAGGGTCTTAGTCGCCCCTCCTATCGAACGAGATTTGTCAATTGTGATTTAGCTCCCTGGACGGGCGCTCAGCCCCTGGTCTTCTGAACTAATGAATAAGTTTCGAATGGTCTACAATGATTGACAATCGACCGAAAACTGATGATTCAACTGAATCCAAGAAGGGATTAGAACATCTCCATACCATTGGTTTCTTGTTTAGAAGCGGTTCTTTGAGATCTTACTGATAAAGAAAGAATTTCCTGAATTTCGTAACTTCTTACATGATAATGATCACGAATATTTTAGAATATTCAAATTCGAGATCTCCGGGCTCCTCCACAAGGAAAGTAGGGTTGTAACGCCCTGAAAGCACACGACTCTATTAGGTATAAAACACTTTCAGAGTTTCTAAATCAGGTACGCTATGTTGACCTTACACACTGGGCACACCGATCACAGGAAATCTCTCTCTAAAACTCTTAGTTTGTTTCATTATATTCAATCGATAATAACCGTTCAAATCATCAAGGAAACGGTATCTGTAGAGTTATAACCCACCTCCAACAAGCTCAAATCCTATTTCCACAAATCGTTTCCATCGTAAACATTACTCTCTGTCACGAGAATGGCTACAAGAAATCATTGTTCGTTTTTCTTTGAAATTTTAAAATTTAAACCATTCGGGAACACCAGACTCGGATTTCGGATTATCTCACCTCCTTTTACTATTGTCCATCCGAAAAACATATAAGAATAATAAAAGAGTCAACTTGGTTTATCCCTGATAAATGTACTGGTTGAGACATTTTACATAGCAAGTTAAATGTCAGAGCAATCAGACGGAAATAATAATAAATTAAAGGCCTTTTGCTGATGACTTAAAAAGCATCATAAATCATTATTTTTCTTTATGAGAATCCATTTGTGTTGTCACCCTTTTTCTTATTATTCTTGGATAACATTTGATATCGAGGAAAAGTTTAGCAGAGAAAATAATAGAAGAAAAAAATATAAAGGGAGAAAGGAGAGAGGAATAATATTTTCTCCTCTATGTTCTATGTTTGTCATCAACATTTAAGTTATCGGTAAAATAGCAAACTTTTGAGATTTTCATTATTTAATTTTCACAAAAGCAATTTAATGTTGAAGGAGTTTCTCATCTGCCACTCAACCAGAGGGCAGGCGATGGCAAAGAGGCTTCTTAAGGTTTTTGCTTGGGAAGTAAATGAATTATTCACAATTAGAAGTTTATTTTCGATTTCAACATCTGTTTATGGGAACCAAGTATATATAAAATTCTAACCCCACAAAAAAAAAGACTTTCAATATTAACAGAAAAAAAGAATATGAAAACAAACTCCAAAGAGTTTTTTGGTCAAGTAAATTTATTGTTCTTGAAGATTTTCGTACAAATCAATAAAAATATTTTCATACGAAAATTTTCGAGATTTAAATTGAATTAGGATCACTTATCTCTTTTTTACGATGGATATTTTAGATCGAAAAAGTGTCACAAATTCAAAACACTCTGTATTTTTTACAACCCAAATGCCACCGGTGAAGAATGATCAACATGTTTCAAATCCTTACTCTATTTCTCTGATATGAGAAAAATTTTTTCCAATTATAGCTCTCTCTTCTTTCAAATGGACAATAGCTTCTCCCTTTTTTTTTCACTTTCTGAAAATCATGTCCAACCTTGCATGCATAAGGGAGAAGTTGCCTATTTTAAAATTAGAGAGGGGAGTTGGGAGGTTTTGTGGGGTGGTTTCCAATAACCACCCCTCCCTATTTTTTAAATTCAAAATGGATGGAGGGACATGGGTTGTGGTTTTACCCTCATGGGCGAACCACACTCATTTTTTAACATGTCTCACTCGCACATGATGGTTAAAGTCGCACATAACGTGATCATTACAATCAAATATTAGCAATTTCATATAGGCAAGTAGATTAGTGACCTACGAGCATACCCAAAACTCTTAAATTACACACCGATTAAGGATATATAACAATTCATCATCAAAGTAGTGAAGATGACATCATATCTCGTTATATCCTAACCTCTTTTATTTGACAGAGTTAACGTATCTCTCATCCCTCAAAATAAAGTAAAAGCAAACTTAACTCAATTCCAATCATGTATTTATAATTACGTCTTCATAGACATATTTGACCGACATGTGAATACAAAATAACGTGTCAGTCAAAAACAGTCTTTCTTTCATACTACAAACTTTCAACTTTATCTTAATTGATTTTCTAAACATGCATAGCCAAACTGAATCATCCACGCTTTCTTGGTAGCACGCTAAAATAACAACACTAAAATAAAATTTTAAGAAATAGACGAAAATGTTAAGGTTATTAATTGAGATTAAGTATAAATCTTTGAGTCTCACACAATGAGATGGACATAGTGAAATGAAGAGGGATACATCATTTCATTACTTATATGATCACATAAACACATGTGGTATAAAACACGTGTTACGATACTTTCCCTTCCATTTGGAAGTGTATATATTCTTTTTTAAATAACGTATCGTACAGATTTTAATCCAAATGTACACAACACTTAAATTGAATTTTTCTTCTTACAAGTCCTATAAAATTTCACAACGTCAAGAAAAACTCACATCTGACTATTCAACACTCGTGCATTTTTGAAGACTAGACCCTTTCCTTAATAATGAAGAAAATAATTTACAGTTCCGCTCAGATATCCCAACATCATTTTCATTACAATACAATCACTTTTTCCTGGTTTGGATAGATACCTATCGACCAACCCCATAGCATGACAAATATCGGAATGAATACACATCATAACGTACTTCAAGTTTCCAATTATACTTGAATATGGTATTCTAGACATTTAGTCTATTCATTTGGAGTTTTAGGGCATATATCATCACTTGAACTATCGCCTATAACCACAGAAGTATCAATGGGTTTGCAGTTTTCAATTTGCGTCGTTCCAAAGCTTTTATCATATGAGACTCTTGAAATAACTCCAATAATCACTTGGAACGATTTTTTTGGGGTTCAATTCTCAATCTGCTTCACTCATATCCTTCATCTAAGGATAAAATTACAAACTTGTCATTGGACTTTTCAACATAGAAACAATGATTTTCGTCTATCATGACAAAATCATAAGAGATCGCATCTCTGTAAAATCTCAAATACCATTATCTCGAAAACTGTTTAAAGTCATAAATTGATCTACTCAATTTACAAACTCTACCTTTTTTGGCCTTTTGTTGACAAAACTCTCTGGTCGTACCATACAAACGTCTTCTTCAAGTTCACCATTAAGGAAGATAGTTTCCACGTCCATCTAACGTAATTTTAAATTCAAATTGGCCACTACTACCAATTACACGTGAATGAAGGTAAATCTCATTATCGAAAAAAAATTTCTTCATAATCAACACTCTTTTACTGAGTGTAACTTTTTGCTACTAGTTGAGTCTTTTGCCTCTCAATAGTTCTATCTGCCCTACGCTTGATTTTGAGAATTCAGTTGTTCTCAATAGCCTTGCGCCCTGATAGAAATTTAATCAATTTTCAAATATGGTTGGACCTCATTGATTTTAATTCTTTTTTTCATTGTCTTTTTCATTCACTCTTAGTTGGACAAGATAGAATCTCATCTACATTCTCAGACTCTTCTTCACTTTCTGAAAAAATAATAAATACGTGTCCTTCAATCTCCAAGTGACACTTGGATACGATTTTTCTAATCAGTTGGATCGTTATAATTTAAATTTAGTTTGGAGAAGAACTAGTTGGTCAAATAAGTTATCGATCAAAGAATATTCATTCTTTTTAGTAATTTGATCCAATTTTCAATAATCATATTTTTCTCTTCACAAATAAAATCATTTTATCCAAGGAAAAACACACGTATAAACAAATCTCTTGTCCATGATTTCCTATAGTAGGGTGTTCAACTCTTACAACTCAGCTTGTGTGTGTATACAAGTATGAGCATTCCATCAAATCACAACTAAAAATACCGAAATCAAAATAATCGATTTAATTTGATTATATAATTTTTATAACAATAACCTAAGTTAATAGACAAAAAACCAACAACTCAACTTGACCAAATTTGTCAATTAATTTGATTCGGTCATTCCAATTAATCGAATTATTGAAATGTATATAAAGAACTTGAAGGCAAGATGGATGAGATTTCACATAAAATTAATTACAGGTTTTGATTTTTGACTTTTTTGATTTTTTTTAATCATAAAAATATTAATTTTAACTTTTAGTTATAATATTATATTAATATTTTATAAATAAAAATTATCTGAAAAAATATATACATTTTTAAGTGATTTGGTTATTTCGATTTGAGCAAAATAAAAATTATTAAAATCAATAATCATCTAAATAAATCAAATTAAATTTTAATTTTATCCAAAATCAAAATCGAAAATATAATAAACCATCTGAAATGTAAAAAGTGGTTTTGAGAAAACAATTTTTTCAATTTTAACTGAATATTGTTTATCCCTAATTATGTATAGAATTATAGAAAGAGGTGCAATGGTGCAATATTTAGCATCATGTCAATGATGAACTTTATCTCTTTATTCTGTATTTAAGAAAATTCAAATACTTTTCAATTGGTTAAATAGGTCATTGATCAAAAGATATTCATTCTTGATGGTAAGTTGATTCAATCTTTGATAATAAATACACAATCTCAAAAAACAATTTTTTTTTCACAAATAAAATAGATTTACTGAAGGAGAAACATTATATCGAGGGATTTGTCCATAATTTTCCGCAACTAATCTTCAACTCTTCCAGCTCGATTGATGCCATTCTACATGGACTTATAGAGACAAGTGCAATATTTGGCATCATGGAATGTGGGATGAAGTTCATGGAAGACAAGTTAGTGGGTCTGGTTTGTGTTTTAAACTATCTTTGCCTAAAGCAGAATAGCCTGTGATGTAGTTCTTGTGTGTTGAGTCTAGTTATACTTTCTCGCCCTTTTGGAAATATTTAGTACTCTAAAATTTTTAGTGGGTATGAATGAATTTTCTATGTATCGTCCTTAGGGATCTTCTCCTTCCTTTGTTGCCATTCATCTCGGTTGCATTTAGTATAGGTAACAACCTATTAGACCCCTTAGTTACACATGGTGGAAGTGCGATTCCTTATGAGCTTCTGGAAGAATTACCCATAAGATCTTTTCCCTTTTAACCTTTTTGCTCAAAATCAAATGATTGACAAAATAAATGCAACTAATTGAGTCATCATTTCCTAATAACAGTATCAAATCTAACCAAATGAAATCGAATCAAAAATAAAAAATAAAAATGGGGGTTCTACCGTTTAAGTTGTACCTAAAGAACAAAATTTGATGTGTTCATGTTAACATAGAACTTTACACTTACAAATATTCGAGATCAATCATAACTATTTGAGTATCGACTATAGTCTCCATAGGAAACAGTATAGTTAACCTAGATTCCTAATGGCTTCCATTGAGGGATGATGAACAAAGAGTTTTTGATAGAAGAAGCGAAAAATTATAACAAAGAAAGTACATAAATGAATTTAAACTAATCTAACATAAACTAATGGGCATTATAAGTGATAAAAGGTCTAAGATTTCGAGTCCACTACATGCATCACCGTCACAATTTTGATTTAAAATGGAATATGATCTTTTTAGAAATTCAGGGTACAACAACAGAATTCACCTTATATGACCTATGCTAATGAGATTTGGTTTAGGCCATGAGATTAGAGAACATATATCTTCCCTAATAGTCACAATCAAAATATTTTAAATAGGTGTCATCAAGAGTCCACCACAAACTTCAAAACTTATTCAACATAAAAAAAGTGAGAGTACCCAACTTGTTTGGTGAAGAATGTTTTATATTACCAATAATGTCCACACTCGATCTCTAGTGTTTAATAGAATGGAACTTTTTGGTAATTAGCCTTTTTTACTAATGTACATTGTGACAGTGATTGGTACGCAAGTGGTATGCATAATTTTCTTTTAAATTATGTGAGAGAGTTTGAGTCTACCATGGCCCAAAAAATTTGAATGGTTTTCCGATGACAGCATTGGCCACCTTGAAGTCTCAGTGGGCACAAACAACTCATCGTTGATGGGGATCCAATGAATTAATTGAATTGTACTGTGGGCACTTCATGACCGATTGAGGACTCGGAAAAAGCACCGAGGGGACATCACATTGATTGGCTTTGTCCACCTTTCCTCTTACATGTGAGCTGTGTGACAGTGAGCTCACAATATGTAAGCTCACCAACAAGTCCTTCTCAACGGGGCCGCATGCACAGGCGGATCACGAAGGAAAGATATTCTGACAAAAGAAAATAAAAATGTCTTGTCACGTCAAAGTGATGTTACAACTCTTTTAAAAATGTCGGCCATTAGAAATTATATAATAAATGACCGACTTGAATAATAATAATAATAATAATAATAATAATAATAATAATAATAATAAATAAATAAATAAATAAAATTTTAAAATAAACAAATAAATAAAGTTTTAAAATATATTTAACCTAAAAATCTCTTATAACCTTATTTAATAAGAAAGAAAATATCTATAATAATTTAAATTTTTCTTAATCCCGTGAGTTCTTAAATTTCCTAAAGATATTTGATAACAATCTCTATAATTTCAGAAGATTTGTGACAATCTCTCCATAATTTAATTAATTCCTATAATTTCGAAAGATCTCTAATGATTTTTCCATAAGGTAATTAAGGTTTTTATATCTATAAACAAGAGACTTGTTATGTATATACAGACTATATATACTAAACAAAGATAACCCATGGGGAGAAGATTCTATACACACATTACACCAAGACTACACAAGACAAACAATACGACTCTTTTTAGTTTGTTCTCTTTTTTGTTATTATTTTTTCTAATTTGATTATCGAAACTTTCTTCGTCAGACCACTTTCGGTGGATTTTTTATAGATCTTTCCATTAACAAAGATTCGGCAAACACATCAACATCAATTCCTCGCTCGACTCAATAGAGTAATTTATCTGTGAATACCTCCAACGATTAACAAAAGTATTACTATTCATTGGTCATAAATTTTTATTTTTATATAGCGTCTCTCTCTCTCCCCCTCGTAGGATTGCGTTATACTATGTTTATGCACAATATAATTACTGTTGGTAAAATGATGATTATAACCATATGCACCCCACTTATTATTGAAATTCAATACTTCTTGTCAATGGGGACCATATGCATAGGAACTTATTGATGATTATTGAAGCACTTTAGGAGATGCCGATTATTCGCAACATCATTATAATTACTGTAGGCATTGTCGGTTGAGATTAAAGTCGAATAAAAGCACCATGATGGGACACCACATCACCCGCACTTCCCCACTACAACTACTATTATTATTATTATTATTATTATTATTATTATTATTATTATTATTATTTAATAGAGAAATCGAAGAAAAAAGATATTGAAAGAAAAGAAATAATTCCTTTTCCTTTCTTATTATTATTCCTCACTTAATATACTCATATATATATATATATATATATATATATATATGTCCTAAATTAAAGAATGATATATTAATTCAAATTTAAAACTATTCTTGGGATGTGCTTAGTTGTGAAAAATAGAAGTGAGCATGCATCGTTTCGATCCAAAAATCGACTCAATCAGACTTATTTAGTCTGCACTGAAAACCAGCTCGGGGTAAAAATGAGCTGGAATTAGACCGACAGGACCGGACCAGCCTGGCTATAATAGCTTGTCCGGTCCGGTTTCATTGGTTTTGGAACCAGGAACCGACACAGCTCGATTGGTTTCAACGGTCACAATGTGCTTTTTTTTGAATTTTTTTCAAAATACCTCTCCTAACAATTATAAAACTACTAGTTTAAGGGATATTTTGGTCCATAAGGTAAAAAATGGTGATTATAAATAGATACAACTTATTTTCTAATTCTACGCAATAACCTACAATTTTTCTACAACTCTCTCTCATATTCTCTCTACAACTTACATAATCACCATTTTTTTCCACCTACAATTTGCAACTTATCACCATTTTTTTCCGATCAACAACTTATAATTACAACATCACCTACAATTTACAATATTCCACCATTTTTTTCACCTACAATATAAAATCTCACCATTTTCTTTTCCATAATATCACCAATTTTTTTCCTCCCAACATCTCTATAGATTTACAAGATTTGGAGATTAGAAACTCAAATTAATCAAGAGTTGAAAATAAACAACAGCAATTTACTTCAAATTGGTATAATTTATGTTTTTCTTCTTTAATTTTGTTTTCACAAATTTAATTTATTGTCTTTAATTTTTTTTCTAAAAAAAATAGCCGGAATACACTCATCACAATTTTTACACCAATCTCCTCTCTCCCATTCTTTTTTCAAGAGAATATTCCCGAAACAATTAATATTGATGTAGGAGTAAAAGAAAATGAATCTAGTCAAACACAATCTAATACCACACGTACTAAGAAGTATGATTTTAATGCATGAAATTTTTTTGTTAAAGATTATGAGAAGCAAATGAGCACTTACAAAATTTGTTAACAAAAATATAAATTTTTAAAGGGTTAAAGAGTAGGCACTCTTAAAAAACATATTATAAGAGATCATCTGAATAGATTACTATAAATTAGACAAACACAAATAGCCACTACGAGGGAAAATCCCACAGGTACATTTAAGTATAATGCAGATGACGAAAAAATAGGTCAAATTGAATGGATAGCCTATAATGAATTATTACTTAGTATTGTTGAATGTGAAGTCTTTGAGGAATATGTACAAAAATTTTTACAACAGGGTTATAAAAAAAATTCTAGGAAATCAGGTAGGACATGATCACTAGATCGCCTTTCAAGAGTTAAAAAATGGTTTGATAGCAAAACTTAATTCCATTTCAAGTACAGTTTCAATAACTTCGGATATTTGGAAAGCTAAAAAATGTGAATATTTTATAGTTGTAATATGTCAATTAATAAATAAATCATGAGTTTTAGAAAAAAAAAAATTTACCTTTTCAAAGATGGGAACACTCATATTCGACTGCACATATTGTTAGGGTAATAATTAATATTTATCGTGAATTTGGAATAATCAATAAAATTTTTTGTTTATCTGTAGATAATGTTTCGACCAATATTTGTGCTATTAATTTGTTAAAAAATATTTTTAAAACAATACTAAATGAAATTTTTTTTCCATAATAGGTGTGCATATTACGTAAATGGGTCTATGTCACCCCATTCTACCGATGTGATCTACCTTCCCGAACGAATCTCAGTCGCCCCAACCATCTGAATGATTCAAGGTCCGTGGAAGGTTACTCACTAATCGTCTGGCCCTTGATGATATTTGCACAGTTTAACCTATAAGGGTATTCAGTAGAACCAAATGCTCTCATTTTCTCTTTCTCTCTCCTAACCGATGGCTACTAAAAGAATCGAACACTTCTCCTCTTAGTCAGTAACACTCAACGGAATCTCGTCTCAATTGAACTTCTTATTTCAGCACGAAATGTATTTCCCGAGAAAAGAAGGGATTTTCGAGAATCCAATTGATAAGGGAAAAAATTTTCCTGTATAATTCAACTTTCTAAGTGATAACAATATAAAATTTTTGACATTCACAAATCCAAAATTCTCATATCACTCCATAAAGAAACTAGAATTGTATCGTCCCACAACAACACAATTCTCAGAGGAACACTATATAAAAGCTTTCGAGACATCAAGTCAATTAAGTCCTCTGACTCAACACAAGACACACAAAGATCACAGGGAGATCCGTCTCCCTTCTTCTCAGTCTGTTTATTCTTTCAAAAATCGTTATTTCTAATTTGAGCGTCAGAGCGCTCTCCAACAGTCTTTTGCAGATTTCAAGTCTCTCCATTGAGCACTAGTTCAAGTCACAAAGAGCAGAATCTGTGAAATCAAAATCCACCTCTAACAAATTGGCGCGTCTGTGAGAAACAGATTTGAGAATCTTTACTGAACACTCAAAACTCATCAGACCAACATGCCTTTGAAGCAAAGAGTCAAAACAGCGTCAAGGGTCACATCTGCGGTAGATGGTCATACCGCTACCCCAACTGACACAACTCCTCCTGCAGCACCTTCTCGACCTGCCGACAATCCTCTTGCTCACGGCCAACCTCCTTGCTCGGAACAGGTCCAGTAGCTTGGGTTGCAGGAACACCAAGCCATGGTTCCCACACTGATACCTCCAAAATGGGTCAGACAGTCCCAAATGATCAGACTAGAGTCTAGAATTCAAGACATGAGTAAGTACTTGAAAGGCCTTAGTCGCGTTATAAGGCCTGAGTGCCACTCTTTCTCCGAATACCTTTTAACAAATTTTTATGGATTTTATTGATCAAGATCACTAAATAGACGGTCGTCCGATTGGAGTTAAGACTGTTGTTATCTATGGCATGCAATCCACCTCCGATACAAATCATTGATTTTGATGGCTGACTTGGAGGTCAGTGGTCATCATGGATGAAGGGAACAACTCACTACTTGAAAAAAAAAAAAAAAAAAAAAAAACATGATTGCAACAAGAGATAGCAACCCGAAACTAGGAAAAAATAATATCATGTCATTTCAATATAGAAAAATGAGCTACTGCTATGCTCACAATATTTTTGCGGTGAAATTTGTGACGACAAGTGGCATCGCAAATGATACCATATCATTTTAATATGGAAAAAGGAGATATTACGACGAAAGTAGGCGCGTCGTAATATTACTAACCCGTTGGGGGTTATCACAAGAAATTTTCACCAAATATACAATTTGATTTTGGCATTGTTATTACGATAATCTTTGAAGAAATGTTCTTAATAAGCCTAAAAAAGCCATGCCGAATGTTATAATTTAATAACAACTCATCCTCGTAGCTTTTCTTCTGATAATTAAATAGTTAGTTCTGTAATAACTATTTGCAGACCTACTATAAATTGCATTGAATTTCAAATTGGAATCAAGTGTGACATGAATTGTCTGCCATCTCTATACTTGGTAAAGAACATATTACGTGTTCATGTTTGTTTAACAATAATGGCCAACATTTTAACTATTGTGTATCTATATCACATGATTGGCATGCTTTTGACTTTCATTGTGTTAGATTTTTCTTCCTATATACTAATTATAGTGGACCTAACAGAAGAAGACTAGAAATAAATTTATTATTGAATCATTATATTTCGAACAATTTTACAACTCTTACAAATATTAGATACGTTTGTGAAATTAGATCCAAATATTAAACCCTTGCAGCGTGAGCCCGCTGGCTCGCTCTTTTTTTTGTTATACAAAAATTTGGATTTAGAATTTTCAAATTGAAAGAGGAGGTTGTGATCACTAAGTCGTCTCCTTTAGAACCCGATGACTCACTCTGCTAAACCTAGTAGGCTGACCCTGAATTAAAATAATAATAATAATAATAATTTGTTTAAGTTCTTATGGCAAGT
Organism: Dillenia turbinata; assembly: GCA_037126225.1. Lineage (NCBI taxonomy): Eukaryota > Viridiplantae > Streptophyta > Magnoliopsida > Dilleniales > Dilleniaceae > Dillenia > Dillenia turbinata. The sequence goes on from JBAMMX010000020.1 coordinate 10,951,399, forward strand.
AGTAGGGATTATGGATAATTCTCTCTTACTTTTATTAAAAACCCTTTTTTATTTTTTTACTTTTTCTCACAGTAAAGTGGAGAATAAAGTTTATCTTATCAGTCGAGTTATGAGTCTTACCGTAAGCTAAAGGGCAACTTAACATTTAGAGAACATTTGGCACAACTTTTTTTTCTCTTTTATCTTCTCCTTTTGAGGAGCTTTTGAAAAACACTAAAAGTTGTTAAATATTTTTATTTTTAAAAATTGTTTCTGTACTCTTTTTTATAAATAAACTATTTGATAAAATATTTTTTGTAAACTCTATTTTTAATAAAATCATCATAAAGAATATACGCATAAAATATATTTTTTTCTCATAATTATTGATTAAAATTAATATATCTACATTTTAAAAATAAAAGGTATAACTACTTATAATTCAAATAAAAATAAATTAATTATTTTTCTAAACTATTAAAATTAAAAATTTATAAATATAAAATCATTTTTATATAATATAAAAAAATTTTAAAATCAAAAATAACATAAGTCATATATTTATGAACACCCAAGTCGTACAAATGAAATAAAAAAATATATATGAATATATTTAAATTTATTAATATATTTAGAATTTATTAAAAATATATATTTAAACCTTTTCAAGTCATATATTTATGAACACCAAAATCATATAAATAGAATAAAAATATATTTATGAATATATTTGAAATTTCTAAAAAAAATATATTTAAACCCACCCAAATTATATATTTATAAACACTCAAATCATATAAATGGAATGAAAAATATCTATGAATATATTTAAAATTTATTAAAAAAATACTTAAACCCACCGAAATCATAACATTTATGAAAACATTTATAACGTGGATATAATTGAAATTTTGTATTAAAGTAAGAATATAAGTGGAATAAAAAAATATGATTTGAAAAAGTTGGAACATTGGAAAAGAGAAGAAATAACTCCTCTTAGGAGCTTTTTCTTTTAAATTATTTCTTTTATTAAAAAAAGTTTTTTTAAGTAGAAAAAATTTTATTTAATAGATCTTCTCTTTATAAGGTTAAGAGAAGCTAAAATAAGCCCTACCAAATGAGTACTTAGGTTAGATAAGGCATTCACTCTGTTAGTCCCAAATAATTGGGTAATTATCTTGAGCCACGGCGCATGCAACTTATAAACATCACATATTTGTATGGTCATTTCTTTTATGAATCAAACAAAAGGTCCATTGTTAGTGCTATAGTTATTTTATATTTTTTTTTCTAATGAGGAATCTTCTTTTAAAAATTTTTGTCGACCTTTTATTCACAATTAAGTACTTATAGTGCAATTGTGATCTTAAATTTCACCAGTTGCACATGCCTTGGCACAAAACTCTAAACAAGATCTTGAAATAGTTCTGAAATCAGCAAAAATGGTGCCTGAAAATCAGCAAAAAGAGAGGAGGAGGAAATAATGAAAATGGAAGAAATAATCAGCAAAAATACTTAATAACCCACTTTCAATAACTTAATAACCCACTTTCGATTACAATCAGCAAAATTACTTAATAACCCACTTTCAATTACTTAATAGCCCACTTTCAATTAAAAATCAGCAACGTTTCATTGGTCTTCTCATGCATCAAATACTTAATAACCCACTTTCAATTAAAAATCAGCAAAAATGGTGTCTAAAAAAAATAAAATTTTAGGATGCGTACGGAAGAAATAATGGAAATGGAAAATTAGATGGAAAGAAAGATCAAAGTAGACCTTGCTTCCACGCGTTTCATGAGAAAGGAAGGAAGAAAAGCAAAGTTATCATTTTACCCTTATAGACCTTTGTTGTTTTAGTATATGTACTCAGTTTAACAATGATAGAAATGTAAAACTGTTCTAAACAGCTTTTCTTCCTTCCCCATCCCTCATATTTTAAAAGAGAGCTGGAAGTTCTCTCTCCTTGCATTGCACGAGTTCTATACTACTCTTCCATCCTATGGATCCAATCTCCAAAAACTGTGAGCAGAACGAAGGAGAAGGCCAAACTCTTGAAAAAACCCATCAAAATTTTGAGGAGTTTTTGTCAACACTCCCAAGAGATTGCGGTTGGACTCCTCACCTTGATCGTTATCTATATCAAGGTTGTTGGTACAACCTATTTTTCTTGAAAGGTGTGATTGCAGCTCAACGACACTTCAAGGCTCAACCAACAGACATATTCCTATGTAGTGTCCCAAAATCAGGCACAACATGGCTTAAGGCCTTGGCCTTTGCCATAGTCACTAGAAAGAAATACTCGGACCTTTCATCACATCCTTTGCTGTCTACCATGCCCCATGAGTGCATCCCATTCCTGGAGGCCGATTTCACTAATCGGACTACCACCGAATTTCCGTTAATATCGACGCATATTCCTTACCACTCCTTGCCAAAGTCCATAATTTCAAGTGGCTGCAAAATTGTGTACATTTTGAGGGACCCTAAGGATGCATTTGTCTCGCTGTGGCATTTTCTGAGGAAATTGACACCAAAAGGTGTAACTTATATTTCCTTACAAGAGGCGCTTGATCTATTTTGCAAAGGAATCTCCTTTAATGGGCCTCATTGGGATCACGTGATTAGCTATTGGAAAGCAAGAATAGAAGCACCACAAAGAGTGCTTTTCCTTGTGTATGAAAAAATGAGAAATGACCCTTTACCTTCTGTGAAAAAATTAGCAGATTTCATTGGTTACCCATTTTCTCTGGAGGAAGAAAATGGTGGTTGTTTACAAAAAATTGTGGATTTGTGTAGCTTTGAGAACTTGAGCAACGTTGATGTTAATAGGAAGGGAAAGCATCGGCCAGGGGCTCCAGTAGCCATTGACAACAACGCTTATTTTCGCAATGGTACGATTGGAGATTGGCGGAGCCATTTGACACCGGAGATGGCCGAGCGTTTGGATCATATCACTAAGGAAAAATTTGGTGGCGCCGGCTTGCCTTTGTATGTCTCGGATATGGGTAGAAATACGTTAGATGAAGCTGGAGTTTCCCTTAAATAAGTCAAGCTTAGAGTGTAAGAAAAGTGAGAAGTCTGGCCTGAGCTAGTAGTCTGTTCAAAAACCTACTTTTAGACTTTCAAATCCTTTGACCCATCAAATAGATTGATGGGGATGAAATGCATTTCTTTCCCTAAAAATGCATTTTCTATGTTTGGAATTGTTAAGTGTAATTTTGTAGTTTCAACTTTTTTGTTGAAATTGCTTTGTTTCTTCTTGATTTGGGTGTCTTCGAGCTTTAACACAAGATAAACATTCTGAACTTCTCGACTATCTTTGTTCAACACACTAAAAATACTTTTCTCCATTTTTTTTGTTTATAATTTTGTTGACAGCGAGAGAAAATTTATAATTCTGAAAATTCGGTGTTAAAAAATATTTTATTTGATTTCTTGAAAATGTAGAAAAAATTGGATTGTAATTGATTTTTGGATATAGATTATAATATTTAAAAATTTAGAATATGAAACTTTAATTTTTGTGAGTTTTGTACTCTTATGAAAGTAGGAATAGGGAATTGAATCAATTGATTAAAAAAAAAGGAGTGAAAATCGACTTTCAAAAGGAAGCAAGTTGATTCAGATGGTTTAGACTTGAGGTTTTGAGGCATGAAGGGAGGAAATCGATTTCCCTTTGGTGAAGAAAAGGACAGAGGCAAATCGAATGGTTCAAGGGTGCAAATTGATTTGTGGGCAGGGATAATGAGGCAAGTCGATTTGATTGAGGGAGCAAATCAACTTGTTAAGTGCGGACAACGGTTTTTGAAACTTGAGCCTGACAAATCGATTCATGAGGGAGGCAAGTTGATTTGGTGTTTGCATAGTGAGTCGATTCAGTGGGAGGTGAGTCGATTTGTATGAGAGAAACAATGGAGCAAATCGAATTGTGGGATGAATGAATTGATTTGCTTATTGGTTCAGAAATGGATTCTGAGAGTCGAGGGTTATGAATCGATTCATGCTTTGCATGAATGGATTCAGTTTGTAAAAGGTGAATCGAAGTCCCCTGCCATGAGTTGATTTGCTTGGCTTTTCAGAATAGTGTCTAAGATCTCACACAGTCGATTGGTGCTTTGCACAAATCGATTCAACAAGCTTTTGTGAGTCGATTTGTGCACAAGCAAATCGACTTATCCCTTCCAACCTACACACACACAAATCGACTTGTAAGCCACTCAAATGGACTCATGCGCATGGAAATGAGGGGAAATGACCGAAATGCCCTCCAAACTTCAATAAAACTTAAAATAGAGAAAGGGCAAAAGGGTAATTTCACAAATTTACTATCCAAAACTTGAATTAAGCCCAAATTTCATTTCTGAGTGTCTTGACTTCTCATATTCTCTCGATCACTCACTCCTCTGTGACTTTCCCTCTTCACCCTCTACATTCACTCTCTCTCTCCCACATCCTTAATTTCTCTCTCTAGAAATTTATTTTACTATCATTAAATCACTCCATTAATCCCTCCAAAACCCCAATCAAATCGAGGGAAGGAAGAAATTAAGGGAAACCTAAGGTTTTCTACATGAATAGGGAAATTTAGGGAGTTTGAGATCCGACATCCACAGCTCAAATCAGCCATGGAATAGAGATAATTTCTCCTCGCTAAACTTGTATTTGGGCTTTTCATTGGAAGATTAAATTTTGTTATTAGGGTTTGAAGGAATTAAATTTGAGAATTTAACCTAGGACTTGTAAAGAAGAAAAAAAGATTTGGGAAATATGGATAAGATTCAAAATTGACTCTTGATACTCCTATTTTTAAATTAAGAGAGACTTTTATGGAGAAATTGGTTAGAAATCAAAACCTTAAGATTGGTAAACTGTTTGAAATTGGGGAAAATCAAGGAAAATTGTGAATGGAAGTTTTATAGTGATGCAAATGACATTTGATTGACAGAATAAGAACATAAATTTGTGAATGTGAGAAATTAGGATTTGTGCTAAATTAGAAAAAATTTGTAAACTCTCGAATTGAACACATTTTAATGATAAATTGTGATTATTGGTTTAGGATAAGTCAATTGGAGATTTGAAAAAAGCTACATTGGATCAAATTGAGGAATAGGAAGTGAATACCCTCATAAGAGGTGAGTAGATATATGTTTATAATTTTAAGTGAGAAAAATATTTTAAATTGATTTTATAAATGCTTTTAAAATGTTTACAAATTTTTTTATAATTGTGGAGTATCCCGAACGGGAATTTGATATGAAAAATACATCCATATTCTGAATTGAAAATTATGTGCCATATTTGCCAAATTATGATGAATATGAATTGATTGAACCCTTGTGTTGAGAATTTATTTAATAATTATTGGCACACTTTGATTGTACGTTAAGATGATTGCAAAATAGTGTTGTGTGCATGATTAATTGTTATAGTTATTCTCTCTGCAGAGCAACCCGACGGGGTAACATGGTTGAACGTTTATTTGGCTAAGGGGGTAGCTGCGCTCGAGAGGTGCCTCCAAAACTCTACTTTCGAACAAGCCTGGTTGCTCTCCAAGGGAGACCTGAGCGAAAACCAAGAATGAGGGTAATGTTATGATTAATGAAAATGAAAACCCTTGGCAATTCTACCATAAGTCAGGGCCAAGTCTTTGGTAGAATGATTTTGGCAATTTTATGATTTTTGGAAAACAAATTGTGATGACCGGAAGAATTTGGATTTGTAAATCATGATTTGTGCTAATCTTGCTTAAATTGATGTTTATTGTTACAAGTGTTTTGACTTCGAGGAAAGAATTTGACAAATCTGTGATCATCTCTCATTTATTTTCATAACATGTTATACATTCACTGAATATTCCTATACTCATCTCTCTTCTTATCATTTTTCAGAAGAACTTTAATTATTAGAGATTTTGCTATTCCTAATGCCGAATTCTTGTAGAGCCCTAGTTTTTGTGGAGCATCCAACTTCCAGTACTAAACTTTACTTGGTTGAGGTATTTAGGAAATTAGAGCGACTCATATGAAAGTTGTATATAATTATTTTTGAAATTGTAATCAAAATTGCATTTTGATAGCCTTGGGGAACTTCCGAATTCTTAGATTGTATTTAAACTTTTATTTTTCCTCTATTGAACTTTTTTTTTTAAAATTTGTGAGAATTATTTTATCGATCAGGTTGGTCTTATGCATGCATTGGATTTAAAATGGTCAAGTTGGCCTCATGCATGTCTTTCGAGACATGATACACTGGGTTGGTCCTTTTGAATGTTTTTGAATTATTTTTAAAACATGTTGGAGCAGGATGAATGTCTTGCACTATCCCGATACATGGCGAGGTTCTGTCCATATGTCAAAATTACGCGACGGTTGTTGTGTGCTTGACTCGAGGATCGAGATGTGATAACTTTATTGGTATGAGAGTTTAGACTCGATTTTCAAAATGTTTTGGAAGTTCGAAAATTTTCAAAGGATTTTCCAAATAATTTAGAAGATTCTCAAACAATTTCAAAAGTTTGGATATTTCAACTATTTTGAATGATTTTTAAAACCTCCTATGGGTCCTAGGAAATTAGGAACATCATTTTTAGAGATTTAGGTAATTAATCTTTCACTTAACCCTATTTGTTGAATATTGTTCTCTTTTGTAGAACTATACCTCCGTGAAGAAGAACGAGAAAGCCAAATGAGATTCCTCCAACTCCCTTTTCCCAACCAGAGACTGCATCATCTTCACATGTGCCTCCTCCGATGTCGACACACCCGACTCCTTCAACCGGGATTCCTACTTCTCCGATAGCTGTCCTCCAGCAAGTGATGGAGTAGTAGAGCACCTATGGAGTACAGTTCCAAGCTCCATAATAAACTTCAACTCCTCTGCCAGTTCTTTATCTAATATCGGCTGTTGCAACAAGTCCTCCAATGGCACCTCCTCCTCCGGTTGTTCCATCGGTTGACCACCCAATTGTTAAATTGTCAAAGCTAATCAAGGAGGCAAGACAGCTCGGATGTGAGACGTTCTCAGGCACCTGTGACGCCTCAGTGACCAAGGAATAGATAAGCAGAGTTCAGGAGACCGTCACTAACATGAAGTTGGATAATGAGATGAAGTTGTGGTTGGCGGTAAAACTATTGGACAAAGGTTCCCGAACTTGGTGGGAGAATGTAAAGAGTAGAACATCCACTCCACTCACTTAGAGAGAATTTCTCAAAGGTTTCGAGAATAAGTACTACACACGGTTCTATAGGGACCAAAAGAGAGGAGAATATTAAACTAACTCAAGGGAATAGGACATTGGCGGAGTATGAGATAGAACTTAGAGAGTTAGCCACATATGTTCTGGAGTTTGTGCAAAATTTGAATCAGGACTGAAATTGAATATTAGAGAGAAGATGTCAATAACGAAGGGACACACATTTCAAGATGTGTTAGAATTGGCCCTGAGAGCCGAGAAGATGGTAAATAAAAAGGAAAAGTTAGGGAGAGTCAAGGCAAGAAAAGGAAGGTCGGGTTCATTCTGGGTCAAGATTCTAAGAAGAGTAGGAGCATGAGCTCCTATAGTAATGTCTCCACTACCGGATCCGTCGGCTCTCCACAAGACCAATAACCATTAAGGTTTGGCACTCTCACCTCTTGTGCTATGTTCAAGAGAAGGACAATGGAGACAAAGAGGGAACCCTATGGAAATTACAAGAAACATCATCTCAGACAGGGTACCGAGTATCGCAAATGTTTTTAATGTGGGAAAATAAGGTATTTCCGAAATATTTGTCCCGAGTTGGGTGTAAGTGGACATTGAGGATAAATGATCCGAGATCACTCGAGCAGCCATAAAGGTGGCCCATCAAATGTTCTTACACTATCGGCTATTACCACTCCATAGGCCGGTACTGGGAGCAAAACTGTTGCTACACCTCCACAATGACCCTAGCCAAGAAATCAAACAAGGATTTACGTAATAACAAATGAGGAAGCTCAGAACAATCCTGACATAGTCATAGATAACTTCTCTTAGATTTAAATTTGATGAGTTAGAAACTTGAATATAAATATTATGTGATTATGAAGTCATGATTTTGATTTAATGGTATTTTGGAGATGTTGCATGATAATGAGTTAGGGAGATGATATTTTTTAATGTTTCATGATTACTGATGGTATTGCATAATTAGGTACTATAAAAATCTTTTGGGGTTGATGCCCGTATATTGATTGATATGGGATCAAACAGTTCATTTGTGAGCACAGTGTTCGCTAAACATTCCGATAGGCCTTTTATTTTGCTTGAGGGAGAATTGTTGGTTGTCATACTCTTGAAAGAGCAAGTGGTTAAAAGTACTATGTATGGGGAATGTGAAGTGAAGATGGGTGACGTAATTCTTGAGACAAACTTGATTCCACTAGATATGGTAGACTTTGATACCATTCTAGGTGTGGATTAGTTACATCTCTATTGAGCTTCCGTGGACTACTTCATCAAAGAAGTAGAATTCCGTAAACCAGGGTATTCTCCACTTATATTCACTGGTGAGCGAAGAATGTTGCTGAGTTGTGTAATCTCGATAATAGAGGCATGGAGATTAGTGTACGAAGGTTGTGTGGCTTATTTAGCTCACATCATTGACACCACAATAGGGAGTCGGAAATTGATGAATGTTCCAATGGTGAACAAGTTCTCGGATGTCTTCCTAGACTAGTTGTCTGGCTTGCCTCCGGTAACGGAGTTTGATTTCACTATTGACTTGGCTCCCAGCACTGCACTTATTTCTATCTGTCCATATAGAATGGCACCTGCAAAGTTAAAATAATTGAAGGTTCAACTTCAGGAGTTATTGGACAAGGGTTTTATCCTACCGAGTACATCAACTTGGGACGCTTCGGTTCTATTTGTAAAGAAGAAAGATGGTACTCTCCGATTGTGCATTGACTACCGGTAGCTAAATAAGGTGACTATCAAGAACAAGTACCCATTGCTGAGGATTGATGACTTGTTCGATCAACTCCAAGGGGCTAACATCTTTTCAAAAATTGATCTGAGGTCAACCTATCACCAATTGAGGATAAAGGATGGTAATGTCAACAAAACTGTGTTTAGGATACGGTATGAGTACTACGAGTTTTTGGTGATACCCTTTGATTTGACAAATGCTCTTGCAGCCTTCATGGATCTCATGAACTGAATCTTCCATTCCTACCTCGACAAATTCATCATAGTATTTATTGACGACATCTTAGTATACTCTAAAAATGATAAAGAGTATTCAAATCATCTTCAAATTGTGCTACAAACTCTTCGAGAGAAACAATTATATGTCAAGTTCTCCAAGCATGAGTTTTGGCTGAGGAAGATTAGATTCTTAGGGCACATTATATTTGGAGATGAGATATTTGTTGACCCAAAAAAGGTAGAGATAATTCTGAAATAGGAACAATCCAAGAATATCATCATAATATTTATTGACGACATTTTAGTATACTCCAAAAATGATAAAGAGCACTCAAATCATCTTCAAATTATGCTACAAACTCTCCGAGAGAAACAATTATATGCCAAGTTCTTTAAGTGTGAGTTTTGACTGAGGAAGATTAGATTCTTAGGGCACATTGTATCTGGAGATGGGATATTTGTTGACCCGAAAAAGGTAGAGATAATTCTGAAATGGGAACAATCTAAGAATATCACCGAGGTGAGGAGTTCCCTCGGATTGACAGAGTATTACCGGAGATTTGTTGAAAGATTTTCAAGAATTGTGGCTCTATTGTCTAACTTGACTCGGAAAGGAGTTAAATTTGAATGGGACGATAAATGTGATCAAAGTTTCCAAGAACTCAAGAAGAGACTTACATCAGCTCCAATACTTGCTCTTCCTACTAGCGATAGTAACTATATGATTTATAGTGATGCTAACAAATAAGGGTTGGGATATGTTTTAATGCAAGGCGATAGAGTGATTGTCTATGCTTCTCACCAGTTGAAGAAGCATGAGCTGAATTATCCCACCTATGACCTAGAACTAGCTGCTATTGTTTTCATCGTGAAAATTTGGCAACATTACTTATATGGAACCACATATAGAATCTTCACCGACCACAAGAATTTCAAATATTTGCTCACTTAGTAGGAGCTCAATTTGAGACAAAGAATGTGACTAGACCTGATTAAAGATTATAACTTTGTGATTGACTATCACTCGGGCAAAGCAAATGTGGTCACAAATGTATTAAGCCACAAATCTTCTTCTTCATCATCTTATGGGAGTTCATATCTCTCATGTTTAGTAGGATTTCGTACACTTGGAGTCAATTTCATCAATAATGAGCATGGTGCACTTTTGGCCAAATTTGAAGTATGACCAACTCTAATGGACTGCATTAAGCAGTTCCAAGCAATCGATAAGGAGTTGAAGAGTATAATGGAAAAGATTTACAAGGGTAAAGGAGGTGATATCCATATCTAAGAGGATGGAATAGTAGTATAAGGGAAACAGATTTGTGTTCTCAAGAATGATAAGTTTCAGAGAGCTATACTTGAAAAGACACACTCTTCAGCCTATGCAATACATTCTGGAAGTACGAAGATGTACCGAACCATCAAAGAAACCTATTGGTGGTCGGGATTGAAGTGGGACAGAGCTGAGTTTGTGGTAAGGTCCTTGTGTGCTAACAAATCAAGGCCAAACATCAGAAACCCGTCGGAACACTTCAACCATTGCGTATACTCGAGTGGAAATGGGAGCACATCACTATGGATTTTGTGGTGGGATTGACACATACTCCGAGCCGTTATAATGTTATTTGGGTGATAGTCGATCGACTCATCAAATCGGCTCATTTCCTTCCAATTCTGAACACTTACTATTTGGAGAGGCTGACCAAATTGTATATTGATGAGATTGTGAGACTTCACAAAGTTCCGGTATCCATTGTATTGGATCGTGATCCCCGATTCACTTCTCGTTTCTGGCCTAAGTTGCAAGAGGCTTTGGGCACTAAGTTAAAATTCAGCACAGCTTTTCATCCTCAAACCGATGAACAATCAGAACATATTATTCAGACACTAGAAGACATGTTAGGGCATATGTGATGGACTTCTAAGAAAGTTAGGATAGGCACTTCCCGTTGATTGAATTTGTCTACAACAATAGCTATCAAATTAGTATTGAGATACCGCCCTATAAAGCTCTTTACAGAAGGAAGTGTCAGATCCCGTTATGTTGAGATGAGGTTAGAAAGAGAAAAATCAAAAGTGTAGAGTTGATTAATACTACCAAGGAAAAGGTAAAAATAATTAAGGAAAGAATGAAAATGACTCAAGATCAACAAAAGAACTACGCTGACAAGAGGAGATGGCCCTTGAAATTTGAAATAGAAGATATGGTATTTTTGAAAATATCTCCTTTAAAGGGCATAATTCGTTTTAGAAACGAGGAGAGTTGAACCCTCGTTATATAGGTCCCTTCAAGATCCTTGAAAGGATTAGAAATATGGACTATCGACTTGAATTGCCACTAGAGTTACAAAAGATCCACGATATTTTTCACGTATCAATGTTGAAGAAATACTTGTCGGATCCTTCACACGTATTAGAGACTCCTCTGGTAGAATTCAATCAAGATTTTAGTTTCAAAGTACAACCAGTAAAGGTCATTGATTAACAAATCAAGCACTTGAGGAGCATACAAATCCCCATGGTCAAGGTACTATGGAGAAGTAATCAAGTTGAGGAAGAGATTTGGGAACCTGAGAGTACTATGCAAAGATAATACCCCTATTTATTTGATGTATGAACTTTATTTTTAAATTTCGAGGATGAAATTTGTTTTTAGGGGGTTAAGAATTGTAATACAAAAAATTCAGTGTTAGAAAATATTTTACTTGATTTCTTGAAAATATAGAAAAAATTGAAATGTAATTGATTTTCGGGCATAGATTGTAATATTTGAAAATTTAGAATATGAAACTTTAATTTTTGAGAGTTTTATACTCTCATGAAAGTAGGAATGATGAATTAAATCAATTAATAAAAAAAGAGTGGAAATTGACTTGCAAAAGGAAGCAAGTCAATTTAGATGGTTTTAGACTTGAGGTTTTGAGGCATGAAGGGGGGAAATCGATTTTCCTAAAGGGGAAAATCGATTTTGTGAAGAAAAAGATAGAGGCAAATCGAATGGTTTAAGGGTGCAAATCAATTTGTGGGCATGGATAATAAGGCAAGTTGATTTATTCGAGGGTGCAAATCTACTTGTTGAGTGTAGACAAGGGTTTCTAAAAATTGAGCCTGACAAATCGATTCATAAGAGAGGCAAGTCGATTAGGTTTTTGCATAGTGAGTCTATTTGTATGAGAGAAATAATGGAGCAAATCGGTTTGTGGGATGAATGAGTTGATTTGCTTATTGGTTCAGAAATGGAATCTGAGAGTTGACGGTCATGAATCGATTCATGCAAAGCATGAGTCGATTTGCTTGGCTTTTTAGAATGGTTTCTAAGGCATGTCTCACACAAGTTGAATTGTGCTTTGCACAAATCGATTCAACAAGCTTTTGTGAGTTGATTTGTACACAAACAAATTGACTTGACCCTTCCAACCCACACACACACAAATCGACTTGTGAGCCACTCAAATCGACTCATGTGCATGGAAATGAGGGGAAATGACCTAAATGCCCATCAAACTTCAATGAAACTTAAAATAGAGAAAGGGCAAAAGGGTAATTTCATAAATCCATTATCCAAAACTTGAATTAAGCCCAAATTTCATTTCTGAGTGCCTCAACTTTTCATATTCTCTCAAGCGCTCACTCCTCTGTGACTCTACCTCTTCTCCCTCTTTACATTCACTCTTTCTCTCCCACATCCTTAATTTCTCTCTCTAGAAATTTATTTCACCATCATTAAATCACTCCATTAATCCCTCCAAAACCCCAATCAAATCTAGGGAAGGAAGAAATTAAGGGAAACCTAGGTTTTCTACACGAAGAGGGAAATTTAGGGATTTTGAGATCTGACACCCATAACTCAAATCAATTATGAAATAGAGTTAATTTCTCCTTCCTAAACTTGTATTTGAGTTTTTCATTAGAAGATTAAATTTTGTTATTAGGGTTTGAAGGAATTAAATTGGAGAATTTAATCTAGGGTTTGTAAAGAATAAACAAAAAATGGAAAATATTGAGAAGATTCAAAATTGACTCTTGATACTCCTATTTTTGAATTAAGAGAGACTCTTATGGAGAAATTGGTTAGAAATCAAAACCCTAGGGTTGGTAAACTATTTGAAATTGGGGAAAATGAGGAAAATTTTGAATGGAAGTTTTATAGTGATGCAAATGGTATTTAATTGACGGAATAAGAACATAGATTTGTGATTGTGCAAAATTAGAATTTGTGCTAAATTAAAAAAAATTTGTAAACCCTCGAATTGAACACAATTTAACAATAAATTATGATTATTGATTTAAGATAAGTCAATTGGAGACTTGAAAAGAGTTACATTTGATCAAATTGGGGAATTGGGAGTATATATCCTCCTAAAAGGTGAGTGGATACTGTTTATGGTTCTAAATGAGAAAAATATTTTAAATTGATTTTATAAATATTTTTAAATTGTTTACAAATTGTTTTATGATTGTGGAGTATCCCGAATGGAAATTTGCCGAATTATGATGAATATGAATTGATTGAACACTTGTGTTGAGAATTTATTGAATAATTGTTGGCATACTTTGATTATACGTTGAGATGATTGCGAAATGGTATTGTGTGCATGATTAATGACTATAGTCATTCCCTTCACGAAGCGACCCGACAGAGTGACGTGGTTGGACGTTTATTTGGTTGAGGGGATAGTTGTGCTCAAGAGGTGCCTCCGAAACCTTCCTTTTAGAATAGTCTGGTTGCACCCCAGTGGAGGGTCGAGCCAAAGCCATGGATGAGAGTAATGTTATGACTAATTTAAATGAAAACGCTTGGCGATTTCATCATTAGTCAAGGCCAAACCTTTGGTGGAATGATTTTGGAAACCCCATGATTTTTGGAAAACAAATTGTGATGACTGGATGCACATGGATTTGTATATTATGATTTACGATAATATTGCTTAAATTGATGTTTATTGTTACAAGTGTTTTGACTTCGAGGAAAGAATTTGATATATCCACAATCATTTCTCATTTATCTTCATATTCACCCCTCTTCTTATCATTTTTCAGAGGAAACTTAATTGTTGGAGATTCTGCTATTTCTAGTGTCGAATTCTTGCAGAGTCCTAGGATTTGTGGAGCATCCTACTTCCGGTACAAGACTTTACTTGGTCAAGGTATTTAGGAAATTAGAGGGACCTATATGGAAGGTGTATATAATTATTTTTGAAATTGTAATTAAAAATGCATTTTGTTAGCCGTCGGGAATTTCTGAATTTTTGGATTGTATTTAAATTTTTATTTTTCCTCTATTGAACTTATTTTTTAAAATTTATGAGAATTATTTTATCAGCCGGGTTGGCCTTATACATGTATTGGATTTAGAATGACCGAGTTGACCTCATGCATGCGTTTTGAGACATGATGGATTGGGTTGGTCTTTTTGAATGTTGTTGAATTATTTTTAAAACAGGTTAAATAGGATGAATGCCTTGCGCTATCCTAGTATATGAGGAGATTCTACATGTATATCGAAATAACGCGACGGTTGTCGCATACTTGACTCGAGCGTCAGAATGTGACAAAATTCGATATGGCTATATAAATTAATCGTCTTCCAAAACTTGAAAAATCTTTTGTGATGTTAAATAAATACAAAATTTTTATTAATATGTACTCAATAGTAATTTGTATTAAAAAGTAACAAATTATTGAAAATCAGCAAGGTGGTGCTAAGTTATTTTCCGGCAATTGATATCTATTTTAGATTTTTTTACAATTGAGTACATGGAAAATGTTTTTTAAAGCTGCCTAGATGACATATAATATCCATATTATCATGCATGCAGAAAAGCAGGCTAAGTTCACTTTTGTTATATTTTGTTTTAACCCAAATAAATAATAATAATAAATATAAATATAAAGCAATTTTTTTGTGAAAAAAAAAATTAAGAAAAGAAAAGAAATTAGTGAGCTATGAAATTGAGTATTTGATGTGTCAGAATTTGAAAAATCTTACATGGCCAAAATGTTATCTATGAGAGTTCACCAAAAAATGATGGTACCAAAGCAAAGATTTACCAAATTAGAATGAAAGTCGGCCATTAATAACAATCTATGAGTTTAGAGTGTTGCTAAGGGGCATGGTACCTTTATGGGATATAATTATGAGTTTAGCATAGATTTGAATAAAATGTAACAAGTTACATACAACAAACATATACACAAATATATAGATATTTATGTTTATAATATTTATGTACGTTTGTTTGTATGTATGTATGTATATATATATATATATATATTTTACTTGATCACCGATATTCAAAAACTCAACTGATTTGGTTCGATTAGTTATAGGAATCAATTTAAAAATTGACTCTCTTATATCGCATGTTTTTCTATTCCCAAGAGTCAAAATCGAAATCCTAATGATGTATATTTAAATGGATGGTTACCCTCATTGAGTGCCCACTCTTTAAATAAGTAAACACATTTAGGTCAAAATAATCAAAGATTGTGTATTAAATAACCACTTATGTATATCATTTCTCTTTTGAAAATAAATATTCAGGAAAGGCTAAAGCCGTCAAAATTTCTTGTACGTGGGTGCGTCTTCCACCACAGAAAAGGGCTCTCCCAATGACTTGTGCAGCCTCTGAGCAAGGTCTTTAATTCTCCACTAGGCCACTCTGGGCTTGCTTGTATATATGTCCACTATACCCAAAAGGGCAGACTTCCTTTGTTTGAGGGGCCAGATCATGTTTAGAGAACAATATCCCTTTTTTTTGGTATATAGAGCGACCTGAGACCTTTAAGAGAAATAAATTAATATTAATTGAGTTATAATTTATTGACAGAATAATATCTTATTTGTCCCTAATTCTCTAAGTAGAATAATTGTCGTTTGGAATGCTTCATCCGAAGCTCCAACAAACTAATCAAGGCAAAGGTCCTCTTCTCTATGGCTACGGTTTTTTTCTTGTTTTCATTATCACGAGATTTGAACCACGAATCATGAAATTAGGAGAAGGAAAATATAACCACTAGACTGTCCGCTTTGGTACAAGCAATGGTTTATAATGCAATAGAAAAAAAATGGCATACCTATGAAGACCTTTCAAGAGACCATCCCCCACAAAACAACTCTAATAATACAAATGCAAATTTGTTAAATAGTATTTCAAATATAACAAATTTTTTCTTAGATTCTAATTGAAAAATTACACTTTCAAGTGATGTCTTACTCGAAATTTGATTCTAAACTTTTTAAAGTACAGCGTTTTCTTATTCATAAATTATATTCAGAAGATTTAGTTAATCTCAACCCATCCATCAATGACTAACAAAATAGACAAAACGAATTTAGCTCACATGTTAGAATACAAGACATACAAATTTATTTGATTATACCATGTTATATCCTAGAACTTCTCTAACAAGCCCTTGCTCAATAATAATAATAATAATAATAATAATAAATTCTATTGTTATATTCCAGTTAGATAAAACCAAACCTAAAATCATAAAAACTTGTACAAAAAGCTTTTGTCAAATAACCATTGAAGCTGATGCATAGCATTCCTCTTTAGAAGAAAAAATGGGTATTAGATAACCATCTAACCTAATGTATAGTTTTCCTCTTTAGAAAATAGATACTATAAGGTTAAGTGATAAGAGTGTAGGGTATATTGGCCATGATCATGACTCTCTTGCACAAAAGAAAAATGATAGCCCCATAACTTGTTCACCCTCCCAACCCCAACAAGTCTTTCGTCTCCATTTAAAGTTTAGCATTGGAAAACTTAAATTTCTTTCTGTTAATATATTTAACTTATCTCTGTTATATTTTATTTTATTTAATTATCGCCCTTTTGGATTAGTAAAAATAAAAAGTAGGTAGAGCACACCCAATGTTAAAAGATAAGACTCATAGACACGCGTACATGATATAGCTATCCACACCAAGAGTCAATTGGTTTAATAGGATCTGGTGTTAGATTTTTTAATTAAAATCTCAAGTTTGACTCGTGAGTTAGACATGGAGCAGAGTACGGTGGAAGAATAGCCCCTAAATAGAACATTATAAATTCAAAATTAGACTAATCAAAATATAACTCTGAATATCATTTGATATAATTAAAAAAAAAAAAGGAAGACAGCTATTCACAAAAAAAAAAAGGTACATAGATATACTTAAGTTTTGCAATGTCGAGAAAGCAAAGCTTTTGGGGGCCCATTTGGCATAAATTCGTAGACAGACATTTTGTTTCCTTTTTCAAATGCTGAGATTTTGTCTTCTAAATCACAATGATGCTTCGTCTCACTGTCATAGATATAGACGGATAATAGGCAGATGAACAAAGAATAGCTCAGATAGAGAATTACTATGTTTGTATACCATACTCGAAAATTTGAGTTAATTAATATGGGACTTAACATCCCCTCTATAGGGTGAGCATTTTATGTGTGGAACTTAACAAGCTTATTTATAGTAATTTAACGTATGTTTGTAGCATCTTCATTTAGCTCAAGATTTCATTCCAACAACAATAAATTCTTGAACAACCCAATAGAAAGTAGAAACATTTTTGTTCTTGTCTTGTTTTGCAAACTGAAACCTTTACAAATGAATGGCCAAACTCATATCTTACATGGTAGATTAATGTTAAAGAGACCAATTGAATTGGTTGAAAGCTTTGCTTGTGGGCGTCCATAATGGGTCGACCCAGATCCAACCCACTTCTCCACCGACAAGGGCAAGGAGCCTTCAAATTGATCACGTCTCTCTCTCAACTGCCTTGAACAAGAGCCTTCAAAAGGAAGTTTTGTTCACCGCCTTGGATAGCTTTAAAAAGGGAAGCCTCAATGCATGTTTTTGCATGTGCAGAACAGGATGATAGGGGTTGTGAGGGTAGAGAGAAAGAGAGAGGAAAAATAGTGTATACGAGTCTTTATTTTTCATATTCGGAAATGATCTTTTGTGAAAACTCTGAGCAAGAAAATCATCAAGGATTTGGGTTGTGGATAGTGTGTAATTTTCATTTGTGATTCCACACCGACCACAAGAGCAAGTAATTCAATCCGTTCGATCCGAATTTTGCTGCATCATCTAGATCAATGGGACAAGAAGTAATTCATTTAATTTTAAATCCTTGTCTATTCCTTCACTGGTATCAGAGCTAGAAAGGTTGAATTCGTGCTCATAAAGAGTTGCCATGGTTGGAATTTTGTGAAACTTGAGAGTGCTTTAATGGCAGTTTTTCCTATAGTAGTTCTGCAATCACAAGACTTTGCACTCACTTTTCTTGATTACTTGTGAACCTCCCTAGAAAGTTTCATGACAAAATCCGACCTGTACTTTGAGAAATTTGATTTTGAAGTCATTGCGAATGGCTATATTTGTCAAGTTTTTGCAGCCTGTGTGAATGTTTTTGTCATGAATTATTTGCATGATTGCATTCTTAGAACAAGCTTTCCAATGATATATTATATGCCCAAAATGGATTTACGGATTGGGAGAAAATAAAACCCAAAGATGGCATGGTGAACACTCCATATTCTGCATTTTTTTTACATTCGAATGTGAATGTTGAATTTAAATTGGCATGTGCAAGTCACGTGCCAGGTGAGTAAATGAAAACAATAATAAAAAAAAAAAAGTTGGAAACTTATCCCTTGTCAGGCTCGAACCCAGGAAACTGTCACAACCCACCTATTTTCTAAGCAAGAATTCAGTGCATGGCAATCAACTCAACAATATGAAGTGAAAACAGAGCATAACAAAAGCAGGGGAGAGGGAATGATGTAATGTAGTAGATGATGATGGGGTTCTTGAAAAATGATCGGAAATGACAATATGGGAATAGAAAGGGAGAAAGTGAGGGAGATTGAGACAGAAAGAGCTAGAGAGATGAGAGAGGGGTTTAGAGAGAGAAAGAGAGAGAGAAGGAACCAAGAGCAGGGACAGAGACTGTTATTCTTTTTCCTACTTTACTTCTCATTCTTATATATATTTATAGATTGTTTCTAGCAATCTTCCAACTAATCCTAACAAAATCAATTGGATTGATTACAAACAACTCAGCTCAACTAACCTAACTTTTTACTAGCCGTTGGATTTGAGTTCCTTTGCTTGTCTGTTACAATTTTCCCCCCTTTTGAAAGCATCCTTGTTCTCAAGGATGGAAAATAGAAAATTGACGTCTTCAGTAATGGGTGAGAAGTGGTGAATTGGGTCCTTTTGCAGCTGAAAAAACTAGTGAGTTAAGTTCTATTGGAGAGGGTGAGAGAATGAGTGAATTGGGTTTTGTCAAAGCTGAAAAGCCAAAAATTGAGTTGTGTTCTGGCAAAGATGTTCTAAAAAGTAAGGAAATAGATTTTTTTTTTTTTTTGGTAACAGACTTAATTGAAAAGAGAGGGAAAACTCAATGTAGAAAGAAAAATGTTCTGAACAGAGTAAGCAGATAGCAAAGTTGCTGAGATTAGGACTTACAGCGAATGAGAAAGACAACCTACAAGAATTAGCAAATGGAAAGAAGGGATGAAGGAGAGAGAGGGAAGAGTGTTACAGAGAAGGAAAAGTAGAAAGAGAGAGAGAAAGGGAGAGAGTAGAGAGCAGAATTGAACACGCTTCTTCTTCTTATTCTTTTTCTTCTTCTTCTTCTTATTCTTCTTCTTCTTCTTAGGAGGACAAAGCCAGTTGAAGAAAGCCTTATTGGATTGAGCAGACTCATGAAAAATTTGGTTGTAGATAGCAGCAATTGGAAGATTGTTTGTAGCTATTGTACCTCCTTTGCTTCCAAAAGTTGGACCTTGTGAAGGTTGACAGATCAGGCCAATAATAATTTTTTTATCAAGAAAAGCCTCAAGAGTTTGGAAAAGACCAAGTAGAGTAGAAGTAATTCCTCCAACAACCACATAATACCCATCACTAGATCCTTGAAATTCATCCATTATAGATAAGACCTTTTCTTCTACATTTGGGGATATAATTGTAACATTCAATATGCTATCATCTTCATTTTGAACCAGGAGGACTGCTTCTTTGGACTCATAGAAAGCATCAAATTTTGCTTCTATTTTAGCCATAAATGGTTCGAATTTTTGATCTTGTTCATCAAACCTTTTATCGAAACATAGTCGCAATTTATCGATTTTTTTATCTTGTTTCTTGAGTTGTTCCTCAAACCAAACTCCATCTCCCATTTTCTAATCATCTTGCCAAGAATTCACAAGTTCTTGTACCAATTTGTCACAACCCACCTATTTCTAAGCAAGAATGTAGTCAATGGCAATCAACTCAACAATATGAAGTGAAAACAGAGCATAACAAAAGCAGGGGAGAGGGAATGAGGTAATGTAGTTGATGATGATGGAGTTCTTGGAAAATGATCAGAAATGACAATGTGGGAATAGAAAGAGAGAAAGAGAAGGAGATTGAGACAGAAAGAGCTAAAGAGATGAGAGAGGGGTTCAGAAAGAAAGAGCGGGGAAGGAACCCAGAACAGGGACAGAGACTGTTATTCTTTTTTCCTACTTTACTTCTCATTCTTACATGTATTTATAGATTGTTTCTGACAATCTTCCAACTAATCCTAACAAAATCAATTGGATTGATTACAAACAACTTAGTTTAACTAACCTAACTTCTTACTAACCGTTGGATTTGAGTTCCTTTGCTTGTTTGTTATAGAAACAAAGTGGGTCCGAGTGACCTTAGCCACTAGGACACAGCACTAGGTTGTGTTTAGAAAAAATGCATACATGTCTTGTTGTGTGTTTGTTTGCAAAATATATTGCTTGTATGTAGAATCGAACCTGGACATGCAGTGAGAAATTGAATAATTATAGCTACCAGACCACAATGTTTTGTGGTGGCAAGAGTTTCTATATCCTTTATGAATATTTTTTTAATTTATGGCATATGAATATTTTATGATTATTAATGCATGTGGTTATACATGATTATCGTACATGTTTGAATATAAGATATATGCTTGTTTTATGCCTTATTTGGGAGATTTTTATCCCAATGAGAGTATGGGATGGTTGAGTTGAGGCTCCTAACCCTAGAATTTAGTACATATAAATTGAGATAAATTTACTTAGATATCTTAGCCTCAAGAGATGATTGGGAGTTATGCAAACTTTTAATTTTATGCTATCATGTCTAGTAAGTATTATTTTAATGATATATTGCGGCTAACGTATTCCAGTACTAATAAATGTTTTGTGCCAATGTCTATATGTCTTATAGAGAGAGAAATGGTTGTTGCAATAATGAATATAGTGGCTAACTTGAATAAGGGCGAAAAACTAAACAATGATAATTTTGATGTTTAGTATCGAAAAGTTCAATACATTCTTGAAGAGCAATAATGTTTAGAAACTCTGCATCTCACTATAAAAGAAGTATAGTTTGGTGATACTCCTCAACAGCAAAGAGATCACGAGACATACAATATTTTGGAAAAGAAAAATAGCTACGCTCACATTACGTTACTGAGCTGTATGCAGGATGAACTAATGGTTGAGTTTGAAATATATCAAGCTGCACATGAGATGTGGAATGCTTTGAAGGTAAAGTTTGAAGTGAGTTCATTAACCAAGCTAAGATAGTTTATAATCAAATTTAACACTTATATGAAAAAATAATATCACTTGATGAAACAACATTTGAGGGAAATGTCAAATATGATTAATGAGTTAAAATCAGCTGGACATAAATTGACAAATGAGCAATAGAAACAAGTTATCATTAGATCGCTTCCTCAAAGTTGGGAGCCAATGAAAATGGATATGACTTACAATCCTACTATTAAAACATTTGAAGATGTGATGAGTCATATTAAGTTAGAAGATGAGCGCTTGGATGTAGCTAGATTTTTCAGACAAGCTTATGTTGCGGAGTCCAGCTCAAACAAGGTCTCCAAACATAAAAGAAACAAAAGGTTTCTTGAGAAAAGTATTCCAACTTTTAAGAAAACTCAAAGTGATCATCGTAAGAGAAGTAAGTGCAGTGGTGGAATGAAAAAGAATAAGAGCAATCAAACATGTTATAATTATGGCAAGTTGGATCACTATGCTCATGAATGCATTGAGTTAAGAAAGGTATTACTCGAACCGTTTTCACATGATTCTTGTGTTTCTAGCACTATTATGCTTCCTAAATCAAATCCATTTTGGACTCTTGACTCAGGAGCAACAAACCACATAGCTAGAGACAGAGAATCATTTGTCGAATATCGTCGAATCACGGCTAATTCGAAGTGGATATATGTAGAAAACAATGTAAGGGTTGCTGTAAAAGGCATCAGCACTTATAAATTATATTTTGAAGGTGGTCGTACCTTATTCCTTCATAATGTTTTGTATGTACCGGATATTCGACGTAACCTTGTGTCAGTTACAACCCTCATGCATTTGGGTTTTAATGTGAACTTTTATAGTGATGTTGTATATATTTATCTTGACACTGAGCATGTTAGTCATGTATACCTTGTAGATGATTTTCTTGACCAAGATGTTGTACAAAGTAATAAAAATCATGATGGTTCCTTTTCTTAGATTGCATTAACTGATGGCCATAATGTGGATACAAATATGTGGTATGTTAGACTTGGTCATATTGGGCAAGAAAGAATGCATAGGCTAGCCAAAGAGGGACTTTTGGGTAGTGTCTCAAAAGTAAACTTGCCAATATGTGAGTATTGTCTAGCAAGAAAAGCAATAAGAAAGCTATTTGGTAAGGGAACCAGAGCAGACCTCCCATTGCAATTGATCCATTTTGATATATGTGGTCCAATGAATGTGATAGTAAGGAATGGAGCATTCTATTTTATTACTTTCATTGGTGATTTTAGTCGTTTTGATCATATTTATTTGATCTCCCATAAGTCAGAAGCATTAGATTGCTTTAGACTATATTTGACGATGGTTGAGAATCAATTAAATAAAACGATTAAAACAATGAGGATGGATCGTGGACGTGAGTATCTATCAGATCAATTTAAAAATTTATGTGATGAAAAAGGGATAATTAGATAGCTCACTATTCCTGGTACTCCGCAGCAAAATGGTGTTGTAGAACGGAGGAATAGAACCTTACTGGACATGGTTAGGTCAATGATGACACAAACAAATTTGTTGATTTCCTATTTGGAAGATCTTTTATTAACTGCTGCCTACATACTTAATCATGTGCCCTTTAAATCGGTTACTCACACTCCCTTTGAACTTTGGATAGGTCGAAAGCTTGATCTAAGTGGTTTGCGGTCCTGGGGATCGGTAGCATATGTTCATGATTCAAACCATAAATATGAGAAATTGGATCCTAGAAGAAAGAAATGTATTTTCATTAAATAC
This sequence comes from Dillenia turbinata, assembly GCA_037126225.1. Lineage (NCBI taxonomy): Eukaryota > Viridiplantae > Streptophyta > Magnoliopsida > Dilleniales > Dilleniaceae > Dillenia > Dillenia turbinata. The sequence goes on from JBAMMX010000020.1 coordinate 10,974,893, forward strand.
TCTAAACATTCAAAGGGATATCTGTTCATTGGGGAACACGATGATGGAAGTGTAACTAAGATAGAGTCAAGAGATGCCATATTCTTGGAAAATGAATTTCCTTCGAGAGGTAAAATTAATAAGAATCTTACTTTATATGAAATGCGAGATTCTGATAGTATTGACATTCCAAGTGCTTTAATAGCGAGAAATGATGAGATGATTCATTCTCTTGAACCTATTGGTAGCAATATTCCATCGAAGTGATATTCCATCGAATAAACCAATTTCACAAGAAATTCAATTGCGGAGAAGCACAAGTGTTCCTCATCATCGATTTGAGATTGAAGGGGAAACTTTTATGATAGTTCCACTTAATAAAAATGAGTGTAGAACATTTGAAGAGACTATTTCATAAATGAAGAAGGCAAAATGTGTAAAGGCAATTAAAAAGGAAATGGAGTCTAAGAAATCAAATCAGGTTTAGAACTTGGTTGATTTGCCTTCAGAGCATAAGACTATTGAAAATAAATGAGTTCTCAAAATCAAACGTAAGGAAGATGGATCTGTTAAAAGATTCAAGACACATTTGGTTGTTAAGAGCTATACCCAAGAAGAATGTATAGATTATGAAGAGACTTTTTCACCTATTGTAAGATTGTTTCAATACGCTTTATCCTAACTATTGTTGCCCATTTGGATTTTGAGTTGCACCAAATAGATGTTAAAACTGTTTTTCTCAATGGAGAATTGGATGAGGAAATCTACATGGAACAGTCTATACGTTTCATTGTTAAAGACTAGGAGCACTAAGTTTGTAGACTCGAAAAGCGATTTATGATTTTAAAACTATCAACCAAACAATGGTATTTAAAATTCCATCGAGCCATAGTAACATATGGGTTTACGAAGATTAAGGAAGACCATTGTGTTTGTATAAAACAGTTGAAAGATAATTTTATAATATTGTCACTTTATGTGGATGATATTTTATTGGCCGGGAATAACTTGGATGTTATCATTGCCATTAAAGAGTTGTTATCTTCAAATTTCAAAATGAAGTATATAGGTGAAGCAACTTACATTCTTGGTGTGAGAATCTAAAGAAATCGTTCAGAGAAATTTCTTACTCTGTCACAAGAACCCTATATGCTGAAAATTTTAGAATGATTTCATATGTTGAATTGCAAACCTATTTACATATTAATTGCGAAAGGTGAAACCCTTAGTAAAGATATGTGTCCTAAGACTCTACAAGATTTGAAATATATGGAAAGAGTTTCATATGTTAGTGCCATAGCGAGTTTAATGTATGTCATGATGTGCACTCATCTAAACATTTGCTATGCAATTGGATTGGTAAGCAAATATTAGTCAAATCCTGAAACAGTTTACTGACAAGCAATAAAGAGGATATTGAGATATTAAAAGGTACCACTAATTATGTTCTGTGCTATCAGGGTAGTGTTCTACATTTGGTAGGTTACACTGATGCAGATTGGAGTGGTGACTTAGATGAAAGAAAATCCATATCGGGATATGTGTTCTTGCTAAATAATGGCATCATATCCTGGAATAGCAAGAAACAGACTTGCATAGCATTATCCACTAGGGAGGTTGAGTTTATTGTATGTACAGTAACTGTTCAAGAGGCTATTTGGCTTAAAAGATTTTTGAAAAATTTGCGAATAGTTGTCAATGCCTCAATACCTATAAGGATCAATTGTGATAGTCGAACGACAATAGACTATACGAAGGATCCGAAGTATCATGGCAGGACAAATCATATAGACATGAAATATCATTTTGTTAGGGACATTATAGCACAAAAAGAAATTGTTTTACAACATGTATCCATGCATAAGATGGTTGCGGACCCTCTTACTAACCCAATCCTTAGAGATGTCTTCTCGTATCATGTTAAGACTCTGGAATTGCGTAGATTGTAATGAGATGTTGTAAATATTGAAACAGTGATGTAAATATTCCATATTCGTATAGGAGAAAACATGTGTTGATTGTTATTTTCTTCTAATTTGTTATTAGCACTAATGAGTATGTCACCAAGTATTAGGTGGACTCTTTCATAAGAGTGACTGCCTCAAGCACAGCAAAAGCGTGTTGAGATGAGATTTACTTACACTCTTGAATTGTGAGCTATTGAATAGCGCTAGTAAAGTCAAGATTGGTGTAATATTGAAAAGTCACCCTGATAGAAGTCAGGATGAGGCCTAAATGATAGACCGAATATGATAGCCCACAATCATGTAAGACTTCGTGAAGCTAAATCTTAAGAAAACGTAGATGGGTTTGTCCCATTATGTATGAGTGGGAGATGTTGGAAGCTTTGCTTGTGGGGGCCTATGATGAGTTGTCCCAGATCCTACCCACTTTTCCTCCGACAAGGGCAAGGAGCCTTCAAATTGATCACGTCTCTCTCTCTACCGCCTTAAACAGGAGCTTTCAAAAGGAAACTTTGTTCACCACCTTGGATAGCTTTAAAAAGGGAAGCCTTAATGCATGTTTTTGCATGTGTAGAACAGAAGTGATAGAGGCTGTGAGAGTAGAGAGAGAGAGGAAAAACAGTGTATATAAGTCTCTATATTTCGTATTCGGAAACATTCTTTTGTGAAAACTCTGAGCAAGGAAATCATCAAGGATTTGGGTTGTGGATAGTGTGTGGTTTCCATTTCTGATTCCACGCCAACCACAAGAGCACGTGATTCAATCCGTTCAATTTGAATTATGCTGCATCATGTAGATCAATCGAACAAGAGGTAATTCATTTAATTTTAAATTCCTTGTCCATTCCTTCAGAGGATAAAATTCTATGTTTTAGAAACATGCTCTCAAAATTTTTTTTTGTTTAATTTCTAAGTATTTTGACCAACTCAAAATTAGTCAAATCTAAAAAATACTACTTTGGATTGATATGTATTACCATATAAGATTTGATTTATTTGATTGTTGATTCGCTTGCTTGATATAACATTATTCTACAAATGTATTAAATGTGATGGGTGATTTTGATCTAAACACTTGGTTGTTCTTGCGATAGGTTGAGCTAGCCAATATGCAAATCCCCTCAACAGATGACAAGCTATCACAGAAGCTTGATCAACAAAGGCAGGCCCCAAAAAATGGCTTGGGTTCTAACTTGGATTCCCATATATATTAAGATAGAAAGTGTTGGGGCCGATTTTTGATCCCACGGATAATTACTCTTTCGACTCAAGCGGGGATCCGGTGCCAATATGTCCACTGGATTTTGCTTCTAGGAAACTTGCAAAAACCCCAACAGGGGACTCCGACGCTCAAGTTAGATAGAGTAATAATGAAAAAAGAGAAAAGACTGAGAGATCCCGAGCTATAGCCTTATGTTGTCTCTGTGTGTCATATATAGAGTTACCAATATCAGTGCATCGACTAGGTCGTCATCAATAGAGAAACATGCAAAAACTCCACCAGGGCTGGTCCAGCGGGGAATTTCAATACTCAAGTTAGATAGAATGCTAAAAGAAAGACTGAGGAGTCTTAGATACGGCCTTGTATTATATGTATAGAATTTGCCCCGTGTGTATTATGCATAGAGAGTCGTGAATATGGCCCTATATGTGATGTATGTATGGAGAGAGAGGTGCTAAACATATTACATGGCACAACTGAGTGTGTAGTTGTGAAGACTAACCTAGAGTCTTAAGCGAGACTCTAGAGTCTTAAACGTATTACATGGTACGATATAATTTCAACCCATCGAGAGACTTAAGCGAGACTGTTTGGTTGAGAGTGCAAAGTGTTTGTATTATGAAAAGCAAAGGCAAAAGATCTGAAGACTGACCTAGAGTCGAGGCTCTCGGTGAGTGCAAGAGGATAGAGACCATAGTAAGAGAGAATGGGACCGGGCTGCAAGTTGCCAAGAGATAGGCGAAGATCAATAACAGTCTCGTCTCATCACAGAGAATTTGTTTCCTCCGCTGTACTGTACAATATATTAGAACTTGTATGAAAGAGAATTGTTTATACCCTTTGTATTCTTGTTCCCATATTGATCATGTATTGGAGTGACTTGAGGTTTGGGTTATTGTCGAAGGCATCGTAGCCGATAAAGTATTAAGCATCAAAGCCAAAAGAATATACTGGAGCAATGATGTGGTGCTAAGAGAAAGGGAGTTAAATCCCATCTGGTGCAATAGTGGTCACAGAAAACTGAGAGAAATGAAATCGAATCCCATCTAAGCGCCAAGGCATATATATAAATAGAAAACTGAGAGAAGGGGAGTTAAATCCCATTCAGGAGTTGGGACCTATATAATATAGAAGACTGAGAGAAAGGGAGTTAAATCCCATTCAAGGGTGACGGATTGTCGAAACCCTCAAATTAATACTGATTCTCCCAATACAACAAATTGTAGCAATAGTGGTTATCAGGTCGAATCCCGAAGAAACCAATTAATTTAATCTCTTAGTTAATGTTAAAAATAAAGTTGGTGGGTTTTAGAATAAATTGCTAAAATAAAAGTTGTTAAAATAAAAATTAATAAACTAAAATTAAGAAACAAACCAATAATGGGAAATACTAAAAATTAAGGAAGAAATTCAATCTACCAAGTACTGATCCAAGAGTTCATATATTCGATTGTCTAATTGATCATTGGTTAAAAATATTATTCTTGCGATTCAAGCATTTAACCTTAAATCTATTAGGATAGCCGTAATAACTCTTGCGTTTTCCTAATTTAATCGTCCAAACCCAGCATTCAATTGAAACTTATCATTAACCGACTGGGCACGATAGCGTTCTTGTAACACCGAATCTCGGTGTATCTTCACATATTTCACTTCATATATATATATATGATGATTTTTCATGAGTCCAATTTTAAATTTTCACTCAGAAATTTTTTTTTCGATAAAAATTTTCCCAGAAAAATTTTTCCGATTTTTGAGATGGGTAATTATTTTCGGAATGGACCACAAATGACCCAATGATGTTATTATTGGGTTTTGACAATGTAGAAATTTTCACAATTTATAAATATTGAGTTTTAGGGTTAAACCGGTAAAATTTCAGAAATTGATCCGTAAACCCTAATTCGGATCGATTTGGCAAACCAGGTTGAGACAACCATACTAATTTGTGAACTCAATTCCATTGGGCCTAATATAATATGTTGGACTTATCATGTAAAATTTGAAAATTTTGGGGTTAATTTCGAATTTCTGAAAGTTAGAGGGCTTATAAGCAAATACCAAAAATTGAGCTAAGTGACCAAGTTTCCCTTCCATTTGATTAATGAGAACAAATGAAGAGATTTGTTAGTGGGGAATCTTGACTTTTGAGGCAATTAACATGTGGTTTAGAATTAAAGAAAGAATTTACATTTTATAAGCATAAAAAGGGGAGAGTCTTCAAGGCTTTTCTCACTTCTTCATGTTACATTCGTGAGTTACAAGGAGAGGGAGAGCAGCCGAGAAAGAGAGAGGGGGAAAGAGAAAGAGAGAGAGAAAAAGAGAGAGGAAGAGTGTTGTTGTTGAAGAAACCTTGAAGTTTCAAGGTGTTCTTTCCAATCCTTGAGGTAAGACTCTATTCTCTTTTGATTTCCCTTGTACTTTCCAAGAGGTGAGTTAAATTTCCTCTTTATTTTTATATGCTTGAGCCAAGGACAATCTGAGATTTAAGTCCTTGTCTTGTGGTGTTAGGACAGCCGAAGCAAGGTTCTAAGGGAGGAAGAATTTGCTTGCAAAGGGACTAAATCTAGGCCTTGAAAAACACCAAGGAGAGGTAAAGAAATTTCTGCATTTGTTAAACATTTTATAGCAGTCTTTATCCCATGTAATTGAGCATGTTCTTTAAATTAAAATATAACATTTATCACTTAGGACATGTATTGATAAGTGCAGAAATTCTGCATATGATTTGGATGAACATTGGATGATTTGAGGTGTTTTTAGTGTGATGAAATTTACATGATTGTATGCAGAGATTTCAGACTTGTTCTTGACTTGAATTGAAGTGATTTGAAGTGTTTTGGAAGTGTTAAGATCATATTCAAATGTGCAGAATGTTTGAACAGGAAAATGACCTAGAAATAACATGGGTTTCATGTACTTATGTTTGCTGGAATTTGTTAAACATATGCAGAATTTTTGGTACTAAAGTGATAGCTAAATGCATGTGTATTGTGGTGGAAATGAAGTAAACAAGGGTGCAGAAAATTTCTGCACTTGTCATGATGTTAAGGAGCCAAATTTGCATACTAAAATGGAAAGGAATGTATGGTCAAAATGTGTTGAAATTCTCGACAATAGTATGATGTTCATGTGCTGAAAATTTGGGGCTAAATGATGGATTTGGGGTGATGATATGTGAGTACTGATTTCATGCTAACCCTTGGTGATTTTGAACATGTTAAGAGTATGGAACAAATATGGGGAGTTAGTGAATTGGCTTGAACGACATAGATATGTCATTCAGGAATTTGAAATGGAAAGATCATGCATTTATGACTTATGGACAGCATGTACACTTTTGTTCATAATTTCCTCTACACAACTCCAAATGGCATGAAGTTTTCTGCATTCGATTCTAGACATCCTAAGCTTTAAAATGAGATATAATCCAGTTGATTTGGAGATGACCTGAATTTTTGGTGGAACTTCAAAGTTTGGTCTTTTGCAGAGTCACATTCTGTTCTGTTCTGTTTTGCTCTATTTTGTTCTGCTGTGAACTTTGCCTGATTTTGAGGTACATTCTACTCTAAATTAGCTTAAGCCCTAGTTATAAAAAATGTAGATCTATATCTTATCTTTTCAACGAGATAAGAATCGCCTCAATCCGGACCCTGTTCCAAAAGTTACAACCATTCTCCTGAAACTCGTCAAAGGGTCATCCATTTTTCAACACTAAAAATAGTAGGGTTTCACGACCCCCTTTCATCCTTTTTTTGCAAAAACTCAAAGAAGAAAAGTTGTATATCTCCCTCTTAGTCACCCAATGTGAAAATTTCAGCCAATTTTCAAGAAGAAATCAGAAGTTATACAAAATCTCCCAAAACTGTGCAGAGAAGATTCAGCTTCTCGGCCAAAACTAAACAGAGATTTCAGTGGTCTATTTCAGACCCCTTCTAGGCATAATTGGGAGAAATCCAAAACATGAAAAATTTAGATTTATGTTTCTTCTAAATACTGTAAACATTTCAGTAAGTTTGGAGTTGTGTGTTAGAAGTTGTGAGGTCTGTACAAAAATTTGACAGAACAGACTTCTGAAATGAAATGTGGGCAAAATGGGGCTATTTCATGGACTTACACTTGGAATACGAGAAAATTCCCAACTAGGAAGTTGTATCCCTATGTCTTAACTATAACATAGTAAAAAATCAGAGTATTTACATGAGTAGATAGTGAGATATGGGATGTTTACTAAAATGAGACAGAATAGAAGGTGAGATCTGGATTTGTTAGGAAATGTGAACTTTAAGGAATCTTCCAACGAGAGTTTGGAGATTTGTTCAACACAAAAAGTGTGAGTTTTTACGAAAACCGACCATAGAAATTGGAGTTTCCTCATTTCTGACCCCAATTGAGGAACTTACGATCGATTCTCGATAATGATGCGAAATTTGATTTTGAAAACCCTAGGTTGTGTATAACTAGGGTTACATCATATTTACATCGTCATATACGCATCATATGTCCTCTTTAGTGACTCATGTTCTACATTATATTTATAGAACCTCGTTAGTGATTCAATTGAGGGGATCCTTGTTCTACGCATTGTGGTTTTATTGGGGAGTGCGCTACCCTCCTCTAATCTGTGAGTGAGACTTTGACGTCTGTTGTTGATTGAAAACCCTGTTTTAAAATGATTTTTAAATAACATGGTGTTATGAACGTATGATCACTTGAGATTTAACTATTTTATGAAATGTTTTTGTGATCATTGGAGTGTCCCAACTGTCAATTTACTGATATGCATCCATGTACTTCATAAAATGATATTGTGCCAACTTTTTATAACATGTGATATTTATGTGATTCTATATCTATTGGCATACGATTTTTGATACGATCTGGATTTCTAGGCTGTATGCCCGACTGATTGATAATTCCATGATATGGGTTGTGCCCCCTACTCCCCCGCTGTATAGCAATATTCCGTAGCTACGAAAGACATTTGGCAGAGGTATCCATTATGCCCGGATAGGCTTTGGCCAGAGCTATCCCCCAAATGTCAGACCTATGTTGTTGATCGTGTTTGTGATATTTGCGGGCTTATTTGAGTAGCCTATGGCCAACGTTGGGATAGAGAGCCAGTGTTTCTACATACTTGATAAAAAAAAAAAAAAAAAAAAAAAAACTCCCAACACGCTCGTCAATGGCCGCGGTAAGCCATTGCAAGGAATATTTGTTAGACCAGCTCTTTATGACTTGATATAACGGATGCATATGTTGTGTTCTGATACGTGTGCTATGAAATGATTTTATTGTAATATCATGACTGGTTTGCACACTTAATATCTATTTAATACATGCTTTGACACTCCATTTTCACACCAATATTAATAGTACGATGTCAATCCTCTCACTTGCTGAGTACCCTCCCATAAGTACTCACCCCTCACAATTCCTCCGCAGGTTAGCCTTGGACTGAGGATTTGATTGAGCGTTGACTTTATTGAGCTTCTTTTGGAGATGCTGGGCTTGGGTATGGATACCTATTCTTCCGCTTGATCTATTTGTGGTTATTATTATTTTGGGAATATTTAGATTGACCACTGTACTTATTATACATGGGATGACTGTATTATACTTATGTTTGACTTGTGAAAATGATAACTCTCATTTGATTTGATATATTGATACATTGAGGGACGTTTGTGATGATTTGAGAATTGATTTTGGTCTATGATACATTTGATTGGATGTTGTTAACAGTCTTACGGTGTCTCGATATGCGAAACGTTGTGCTCGTGCAACCAGATGTCGCGGCGGTTGTTGCATGTTCGGCCTGGAGGCGGGTTGGGGTGTGACAGTTCCATATCAATATAATGATAGCATTACGTTTTGTGAAAACAGTTAAATCAAAATATAAATAATTAGGATAGTCGCAATTATTCAATTTTGTTCCATTGATTCCCTATGGCATATGAGTACCGATAAAAGACCCATAACCAAAAATAACTTAGTTGCTACTTGTACCATTCGTTCATGATAATTACGGATCACTGAATTTCTGGATAGCAATAGAAAAACTAATATTGAATTAAATTGTCAGATTAACCAATATTAGGTTTCCCTAAAATTAAATCAAAAATCAACGAATACTTGAATAAATGGTAAGAAATTAAATTAAAAACATAACCTCACAGTGAAGACAATCGAATAAAATTCCCCTTGAATCAGAATAAAAGGACTAGCCACTCATAATGGAAAATATCATCCTTGAGTTTTCAATAAAGAAAATTAAAAAAAAAAACAATGTTCCAAAAAAAAGAAAACAAAACCTAAATAATGGCAAAATTTGCTGCAGCCGTGACTTGTTGTGTGGCCGTCCTCTGTGAGTGGAAGAATGTGCAACTTCTTGTGTGAGCAATAACCACCACTTGAAGCAATAGCCTACTTGTGGAATGAAGAGTGCAGCAGCCGGCTCCCTGTGAAAAATAATGAAAGGAGGAAAAATGGGCAGCCGGCCCTCTATGGGATTGGAAAAAAAATTGCTGCTATTGCTTGGATCTTTAAGGAGTATATATAGCCTTCAACCCCCTTCTTGAAAATAGTAACATGAAATTTTTTTAGTAGCACTTTCCTTCCCTCTAGACTTCTAAATCAACTACGAGTCTCTAAAATTAGGCAAACTACAAAACTTTTCTCCCACTAAAACAACTTTTACTAAAAATAAAAATACTACTAAAATGTTGAAATTAAAATTCAAGCTCCTTTTCTTCAAAGCCCAATAAGATGCCTTAACCCAATTAGCTCCAAAATTGCTTTATTAAGCTCAATTTACTCCAAGTCTTCAAATTTAATCTCCTAAAAATAAATATCATCAAAAACCAACCATTAGGGCATCAACAATTCAAATTCAAGCCATGATAACAATAATAAATTCAATAAATTTCATGTTATCAAATTCCCTCACACCAAACTAATGTTTGTCCTCAAGCGTTCACTATCCTAATGTCATTTAAATATTCTCTTCTTTACTCCTTCCCCTCTTTCATTTCATCATTCAACAAGTTCAAGTAGCACACATTGAAACATTCAAACCAGAGCCACAATCCAGAGAGCAAGTAATCATAGTTTTATAACTTTAAAAGAAAATATAAACAACCCAATAGACTCAACAATCTCATCAGAATTCAATGAACGAGATCTGTTACCCTCACAAGAAGATCACTCTATGCACTCAAGTGTTTAAAGGTAATTTATCGATAACTCTCAAAATTAAGGCATAGTATGCTATTACCATAGGCTTACTTATTAATCAAATCTCCACCACTGATTAAATGAATTCAAAACGGGGGTCTTTACAAGGGTTGTAACTTGGCTTAGGTATAAGTAGGATAAAAGGGAATATGATGTGTAAATGCATATCAAAGAAAACATACCAACAATGATGAGACTAAAAGGGAATATGATGTGTAAATGCATATCAAAGAAAACATACCAATAACGATGAGACTATTTCCCACTATCAAGCCCATCCCATAACATGGTGATACAATCAAACCAAAGAAAATTGACTAAACAAAATCTTATCATTTCTCGATCAAATTTCTGAATGCTTTTCTCTTCTCTCTCTTTTTTTTCTTTTTTTTTCTTTTCTGAGATTTTTTTTTTTTTTTTTGGAAGAGAGAACAATCGAATAACAATCTCGAGGGAGAACATATAATACATATACAAATCTCACAAATCGAATAAACAAATTCCTAAGAATACTCCCCAACATAAAATTATCCCATTTCCTTTTTCAAATACCCATCCATTCAAGCCCTAACATATGCTTCTTTGATATGAGGGCCAAAAAGAAGGTTAAGTGCAAAAAGAAAGCTATGTGTAAATTTGTGAGGTTATAAACAAAGAAAAAAGGGATAGAGGCTCAATTTGGTTTACTACGGGGACGAATAAGCACGGAAATGTCTTTTTAAGATAGATAAAGTGTGTAAACCTAATTGTCTCCATCATATTAATGTATGAATTCATAAATGTGGTCTTGAAAAGCATTGCAAAGCAAGTTCTAGAATAAACATACTATGATTGATGCACACATATGAAAAAAAATTAGAGCAAAGATGATAATATGCTCTCAAGACTCAAATGCTCACAAAAGTGTATAATATTGTATCAAATCTTGCATATTTGCATCTAATTCAATCATCAAAGTCAATGGGATGCTTAAAACAATTTTTATCCAAAATACAACTAATCACACTTGTCTCTTTCATGAGTTCCAACTCAAATCGACAATGTATACTAACTCAAAAATCATTTTCAGATGAAAATCAAAAGAGTATGGAATTCGAAAGAAAATAGAAGAGATGACATGGATTTATGAAATCCTCCCCCACACTTAAATGATGCATTGTCCTCAATGAAGCAAAAATAATACGTCTAGGCACAATACAAAAAGAAGTAACCATTAATACTATCCTAGCCCAGAAACTAGAGACAGAAAATGAAGACTCTATACAATAAAAGAGATAAACAAAATAAAAAGCCAACTTAAAAATGAAGACAATGAAATGAAATGCTAGAAATGAAGACAATAAAGAAAAGAGAGAAAGAACTCCCCTAAGGTGGTGATGGGAATGGGAGTTGAAATCCCACAAAATCCGCGAGCACTTAAATGTTCCGCTCCATTTGAGAGATGTGTTTCTGTATGTCTTGCACCATTTGAGCTAAGGAAGGGGAGTGAGATGAACATGCAGCATCGGAGGAACCTGCGCTTGTTCTCTACAAAATGGAACTTGAGGTGTCCTCCTGACTTCAGAAGAGCTAGAGGCAGAATGGATTTGCCCTTGGCCACGCGAGATCTTGATTTGGGTCTGCTTAAAGATGTTGGGGGCTCTTGGTTAGCGGGTGGTGGTGGCTCTGCAGGCTTGATTGGTGTAGAATGTGGTTTGGGCTCAGTGTCCATAGTAGAGGATGTTGAAGTTGATTGAGGCAATAACATTCTAGGCCTCCTTTGTGAACTCTCTGTCTGAGGTATCCGCACCCGAGGTCCTCTTCTTGGTTGCAAAGAAGTGCCTTCAGGACTTGTTGCGGATGATTGCATAGAGGTGAGCTTGCGGATGCAAAGGATTGCTCTTCAAAAGAAAAGCAGATTGGATTTTTGCAGGTGCTTCCGCATTGGGATTTTCTGACTGGGGCTCGAGGTGGTGGTAAGGCAAGTGGTCGACCCCGAAGCCCGTACTTATGCTCTGCAACGCGTTTCTTTCCCATTAAGGAATAGAGCTTCAGCAAAGAGGTAAATTGGAAAAGGGACTAGGACTTTCAACTCAATCAATCGAACTGAAGATTGGAGATGAAGAGACCTCTCATCAAAATAGGTTGTTCAATCGAAAGGACGTTGGGTCTGCTAGGTTTTTTGATCAAAAAGGGAAAAATTGGGTTTTGATTGAAGGGAATCGAATGATCGAATGGTGATGGCGAAAATAGGGTTTCGGGCAAATTGGGTGTTTGCGAACATGGTGAATGAGGATGGCGATCTACGGTTCTTTAAAAAGGGGTGCTTCTGGGTGGTGAACTTGGGCGTTTCGAAGATAATGATAAAGGGTGATCTAGGGTTTAGTGAAGATTGTGATTGAAGGTGGATGATTGATGGTTTGGAGTTGATGGAGATCAATGGAAATGAAGGATGAGAGATGCAGATCAATTGCAAGAGAGAGATGCAAGAGAGAGAGAGTTGCAAGGATAAAGGTATTCTCTCTCCTCTCTCTTTTGCCTCTTCCCCCATTTTTATTTTTTAAAAAAGCGCATGATCTTCTCCTATGAAGGGAATGCTTCTGCCCGAATTTGATTCCTATACTCAGCTAACCGCGTGATCATCTGGTAGAAAGGAGATTGCTTCTGCCAACTTTTGATTTCTTGATGAACAACCGCGTGATCATCTAGTATTGCAATGAGTGCTTCTGTCCGAAATCTGAGTGTCGCTCTATTTGTGACTTGGCTTGATCCAACTCTTAAAATTTCCATCTTGGGTACCTACAAAAATTAAAAGAAGAAACAAATATCACTGGTTAAATACCCCGAATTAATTAAGAAATTAAATAACAAACTAAACAAATTCAAGGAAAAAAAAATATCGAGATGCCTCCCAACAAGAGCAATTGTTTACCGTCTTTATGCTCGACATTTTTTTCATTTTTTTTCTTCAAGGAGGCTTCAACTTCAACTTGGGAGATTCATACAACTTTCCTTCCATATCTAATTTTGCATTCAAATCAAAATGGATAACACGTTCTTTTTCACAAATTTTCTGCATAATTAAATCAACAATATCAGCAAGACAAATTGATTGACACTTATTTGGATACTTCATAGGATAAAAAATAATAAAATTAACAATCTCGCCGTCGAACTCGATGGAGAGAGTGCCCTCGTCCACATCTATTTTTGTCTTTGATGTCTTCATGAACGATCTTCCTAATAGAAGTAGAGTTGAATCTATGATAGTATCCCCTTCCATTTTCAAAATGTAAAAATTAGTTGAAAAAATTAGTTCATTAACCTGTACCAAAACATCCTCAACAATTGCCTCTGGGTAAGCATAAGAATGGTCAGCTAACTAAATAACAACCTCAGTTTCTTTTACGGGACATAATCTCAAAGCACTATAAATGAATAAGGCATGATATTTACGGGTGCTCCTAAGTCTAGTATGGCATGCTCAATTTTTTTCTTATCAACAACACTAGGAAAAGTGAACATGCCTGAATCCGCACATTTTTCAGATAAAGTTCTTTTAATCCCATCAGACACATTCTCAGTCATCTCATCACCTCTTAACTTCTTAACTTCATTCTCTGAATTCTCCAACCTACTAGGAAAAGGTGGTGCAATTGTACTAGAAGTATTAGACAAAGAGGATTTGGATGTTACCTTGATTGAATTTTCATGCTTGCGTTCATCTTCCTTGTCTACACCCTTTTCTTCATCCACCTTCTTACATGAAGTAGAATTTGAATGAATTTCCTTATCACTTTTCAACGTTATAGCACTAATGTTCTCTTTGGGATTCACCACTATTTGTGAAGGAAATCTTCCAGAATTTTGTGTCTCCAACCTACTAACCGATGTCGCGAGTTGAGAAATCTGATTCTCCATATTCTGTATACTCGCTCTCGTTTCCTATTGAAATTGTTGAGTGTTAATCACAAGAGCTTTCACAATATCTTCTATAGACATATCTGAATTAGAAGATTGTGCAGGTGTTGGTGATGGTCCATTAAAAAATTGAGATGGATGTCTTGGCTATCCTCCTTGATTCCCATAATGCAAATTTGAATGATCCCTCCATTCAAAATTGTAATTACTGAAATAAGGATCATATGTATGTTGAGATTGGCTAGAAAATCCTCTTATGGCATTTACTTGTTGAAAAAATCTTCTTGCGATGTTCAACACATAACCGTAGGATGTCCGGAAATTAAGCATATGCCACAAATCGTAGCTACCTGTGATTGCTCTACAGCCAATTTACGGACCAAAGCAGTTAGCTCAAAAATTTGATTTTCAAGATCCGAGTGACTTACCTCATGAGTTGGATGCCCAATACACAAAGATAGTTGTTTCCAAATTGGTGCAATTAACTCCTTCAAAGTTCTTTCATGAATTGTCATCATTTTTTTCTTTAAAAACCAATAAATAAATGAAAAACATGAACTAAGAAATTAGTGTAGTTTCCCAACAACGGCGCCAAAATTTTGACAGGTTGTCGAAACCCTCAAATTAATACTGATTCCTCCAATGCAACAAATTATAGCAATAGTAGTTATCAGGTCGAATTCCAAGAGAACTAATTAATTTAACCTCTTAGTTAATGTTAAAAATAATGTTGGGGAGTTTTAGAATAAATTGCTAAAATAAAAGTTGTTAAAATAAAAATTAATAAACTAAAATTAAGAAACAAACCAATAATAGGAAATACTAAAAATTAAGAAAGAAATTCAATCTACCAAGTACTGATCCAAGAGTTCATATATTCAATTGTCTAATTAATCATTGGTTAAAAATATTATTCTTGCGATTCAAACATTTAACCTTAGATCTATTATGATAGCCGTAAGAAATCTTGTGTTTTCCTAATTTAATCGACCAAACCCAGCATTCAATCGAAACTTATCATTAACCGACTGGACACGATAACGTTCCATATCAATATAATGATAGCATTACATTTTGTGAAAACAGTTAAACCAAAATATAAATAATTGGAATAGTCGCAATTATTCAATTTTGTTTCATTAATTCTCTAGGTCATATGAATACCAATAAAAGACCCATAACCAAAAATAACCTAGTTGCTACTTATACCATTCATTCATGACAATTACGGATCACTGAATTCCTGAATAGTAATAGAAAAACTAATATTGAATTAAATTATCAGATTAACCAATAATAAGTTTCTCTAAAATTAAATAAAAAATCAACGAATACTTGAATAAAAGACAAAAAATTAAATTAAAAACATAACCTCACAGTGAAGACAATCGAATAAAATTTCCCTTAAATTAGAATAAAAGGACTAGCCACTCATAATGGAAAATATCATCCTTGAGTTTTCAATAAAGAAAAAAAAAAAAAAAACAATGTTCCAAAAAAAAGAAAACAAAACCTAAATAATGGCAAAATTTGCTGCAGCCGTGACTTCTTGTGCAACCGTCCTCTGTGAGTGGAAGAATGTGCAACTTCTTGTGTGAGCAATAACCACCACTTGAAGCAGCCGCCTACTTGTGGAATGAAGAGTGCAGCAGCCGGTTCCCTGTGAAAAATAATGAAAGGAGGAAAAATGGGCAGCCGGCCCTCTATGGGATTGGAAAAAAATTGCTGCTGTTGCTTGGAACTTTAAGGAGTATATATAGCCTTCTACCCCCTTCTTGAAAATAGTAACATGAAATTTTTTTTGTAGCAATTTCATTCCCTCTAGATTTCTAAATCAACTAGGAGTCCCTAAAATTAGGTAAACTACAAAACTTTTCTCCCACTAAAACAACTTTTACTAAAAATAAAAATACTACTAAAATACTGAAATTAGAATTCAAGTTTCTTTTCTTCAAAGCCCAATAAGATGCCTTGACCCAATTAGCTCCAAAATTGTTTCATTAAACCCAATTTGCTCCAAGTTTTCAAATTTAATCTCTTAAAAATAAAGATCATCAAAAACCAACCATTAGGGCATCAACAATTCAAATTCAAACCATGATAACAATGATAAATTCAATAAATTTCATGTTATCAAAGGGGTCAAGAGGGCTCGCTGGCATTGGGGGTCAAGAGGGCTCGCTGGCATTGCGTCAAGCGAGAGTTTGAAGGCCTTATGCATAGAGGGCTCATTAACATTGTGCCAGACGAGAGTTTGGGGGCGTTGTGCCTAGAGGACTAGTTGGCATTGTGCCAAACAAGAAGTTGGAGACATTGTGTCTGAAGGACTCGTTGTTGTTTTGGCCAGACAAGAGTTTAGAGGCATTGCACCCGGAGGAATTGCTAGCATTGCATCAAATGACAAGTTGGAGATATTATGCCTAGAGGGCTTGTTGGTTGGCGTTGTGCCAAACGAGAAGTTGGAGATGTAGCACCTAGAGGGTTTGGTGGTGTTGCACCAAGAGTGAGTGTGGGCCTGCAAAAGAAAAAAGTGGTAGACTAGAGCATTGTGGGTCTAAGGACCTGAACTGCAGTTAGTCAAGATGTAATGAAAAAATGGCAAAATATGTAGAATCGAGATATTATTGTAAAAAATCGACAAAGTAATAGGTAGTGGACAGAAATTACTAAATCGAGGCCATCGATGGATCCGGATTACTGTTGAGCACTCCGATGCCAAGAGACATTCTAGACAATTGTTAGTCAAGATATAATGAAAATGTGAGAGTGTGTAAAATTGGAATATCATTGTCGCAATGATATTCCTATTCTACACACTCTATGTGCCGTTAGTAGAGTTAACCAGCATCGGTGCATCGGCCGGGTCATCATCAATAAAGAAACGTGCAAAAATGCCACCGAGGTTCACCCAATTGAGGAACTCCAACGCTTAAGTCAGATAGAGTGCTAAAAGAAAGGCTGAGTAGTCTCAGATACAGCCTAATGTTATACGTGTAGAATTTGTCCCGCGTGTGTTGTGTGTAGAGAGCCACGAATATAGCCCTATGTGTAATGTATGTATGCAGACAGAGATGATAAACATGTTACATGAGTATAATTGAGTATAAAGTCACATCACTAATAGTGTATAGAATGTAGCATGAAATTATATTTCTGATGGTTTATAATTATACATAAAGTCATACCTCTGATGGTGTAGAATTGGACATAAAACCATATATCTCTCTCTCTCATTGTGGGTTGCATGTGTAGTTGTGTAGTTGGGGTCGTGTCCACTAGTGGGTTGCCTTTGCTCTGCATATATGGCCTTCCAAGGTATATAGAAAATCCTATTTTTCTTTTGTATAAAGTCTTCCAAAATAATAAAAATTATGATAAACATTTTTTAAAATATTTAGAATCTCTCAGGATTAAAGAAGATTTAAATTTTAAGAAAAGTTTCCTTCCTTATTAACAGTACAAGACAATTAGAATTTTACGGAGTTAAGGAGTGTTTAAATTTATTGGGAATTTCCTTTCTAATTAGATGATTATAAAGGAATTGGAATTTTACTGGAATAAGAAAAGTTTTCACTGGTAAGCTGGGAACCATCTGAAAGTTTTCAAACTTATATATTGGCGTCGAGAGGTGGAAAGGGACGAAACTCAAACTTACATATTGACCAAAATTTTTTGGATAGAGGAAAGGTTGCTTGCGTTGATATATAATTTAATCGTTCAATAAATCGATGGCTTCAAAAATAAAGAAATCAGTCAACAATGCGGCTGGGGGTGACCACATTTCCACAACCAAAGCACCGTATTATGACTAGCACACTGGAGCTTAAAATATGAACTCTATTAAAAAGCATGGCAACTTCTACATATACGTGGAAACTTGGCTAGCTTTGCTCGTGGTTTATTTATTATTAATTGTTGGAATTAATCGAGTCACATGCAGCGGAAACATTCATAAATAATTTTCGGGAAAAAAATAAATATGGATTGGGTATAGAGTAAATACCTCGAATATGTAGTCTCCAAAAATCGACCGTGCGTCCCTCGATCGGATCTCGCGGTCGGGATGGTGATCACGATGTTAATCGAACCACCACCGCAATGTCACAACGCCGCAACCCTCAGTCCGGCGATTCGTTGTGACGAGAAAAATTCCCTGCTCGGAATTCTTCTCAACCCTCTATATTCTCTCTTTAGAGAATATTTTTCTCTCTCAAGCTTTCATCCATGGCTGCCCAAAATCTCACGTACAATCAAAGGAGTTGTTAGTCTCCTTCCACACTTTGTGATGCTACTAACAAGGAGAGAATAATGGTAAGTGGTTAATATGTGGTTAGTGGGAGTTACCCCACTAACCCCTATCACAAATGTCTAAAATGCCCCTCATGGGCATTCTAAACTAATATCTCCCACTTGCACGCGAGGGCATTTTAATATTCGTCACAAGATCACAACTCATGCGATCACATCACCCTGCTGGACTTTCATACAGAATTGGGCGTCGTGCTACCTGCGAGTACACCTGCAAGCAAAGACCTCTCGATGCACCTGTTAGGATGATCGAGAAGCCATCGTTAGTATCAAAAGAACTCGCTGCACCCCAGATCCAAGACTAATTACATCCATCGAGCTACTTTCCTCAACGAAAGTAATCCCCAATAAATGCTCGACTGTGTATCCACTATTATGCTTACATCCCAACATGGATAGACATAATAGGCTAGCCGGTGAATACAACACAATGATGTAATGTCAATTGGTCTTCCTTTTCCCAAACTCGAATCTATTAGCCTCAATTCAGCTGCTTTCCTAGACCTGTCCCTCAGACCTCAATTTATCTTTCGGGCCATCGGTAAACAGACTAAAGTAGCAACACTGAGCCAAGACTTCTAGAAACAGCCGAAAGTGATAAGGGTACTAGAGATCCCACCCAATGGATCTCGGGTCTCACACAGTGGGAACGGGGATCAAAATCATATCAGTGTCTCAAATAATGCTCCCACTATCCCTGGTCGACATATCACACGCGGTATGAAACGCGTGCCACAGTGTTATTCCCTCATCTCTCAAAGGGCATATGTCAGATTTCTCTAACACTGTGCAGGTATGGGACTCAGTCTACACATAAGACTTTACCTAGAGATCTCAGAGAGAGTATCTCAGAGACAATATCACTAGTCGCAGGTGATATCTGAGATCTCAAACCTGGCTACTTACAGGCAACATGGATGTGGGTACGTCCATGCCGGTCATATCGCATATGACCTCATCCTGAACACATATCAGGGCTACTTATGTTCTAGTAGGGCCACTCTCAAGCCTCTTACAACTAGAAACCGTCTCATCTCCGCTCACTCAGAGCTGGAGGTGGTCACTCGTGTGAGAGAGTCGACCACGCCTGCCTGACATATCATTTATCACAACATATTACAAAATATATGACAATTAAAATAGTGCAATAAATAAGTGACCAAATCATGCACACATGTCATATATATAACACAATAAGCATCAGTACAAGGTGAGAAATGTGAATGTACATGCAAACCCAATGATTCCAATATCTCATACAATAATCTATCACAATGGGTTTATTGAAGGGATCAGCCAAAATGTTGTATAGTAATGTACTTAATTTGTCACTTCACCCTTCTCGGTGATGTATCTCATAACGTAGTATTAGGTATCAATGTGTTTGGACTTACTGATACTTAGGGTCTCAAGTGTGGTCAAAGGCGGCCTGATTTTCTCAATAAATCATCACTGGCCTCCCACTATCTGACACAACCCCTAAGTGATCCGGAAATCTCCGGAACCAAACACTCTCTAACGAAAACACGAGCATCTCATAAGCCCAGTCTCTATCGTAGATAGAGATATACAGGTTTACTTCTTGCTACTCCAAGACAGTAAAACCTAATATCGATTTGCATACGTTCAGATCACCAACCCAGTTGGTATCTGAATACCCAATAAGATGCAAATCACCTCCTCCGTAACACTAGAAGAGGTCCGCAGTTCTCTCGAGATATCTCGGAATCCTTTCACCGCTCTCCAGTGATCCCCTCTAGGATTCGATCGATACCTAATTACCATAGTGTCTGCAAATCAAACGTCTGAACGTGTACGCGACACTGCGTACATCAGATCACTCTAACCTTGGAACAAGGGATTCTACTCATTTCCCTTGTCCTTTTCTAAGTCTTAGGGCATATGTCAAGAATTAGGTTTTAACCTTTTAGCGATAATAGTATCTTTAAGGTCGTAGTCGATCTTCTCGAAATACTCGAGAACTCTCTTGATGTTTGACTCCTGTGGAAGGGTCAACACCTGTCTCGAGCGATCCCTCTGGATCTTAACTTCGAGGAAAAATTGAGTCTCACCTATGTTCTTCACATCAAGACTCGACAATATCCACGTTATCGTGGTCATCAGATACTCTCTATTGTTCCCAGTCAACAAATGTCATTCACATGAGGACATGATCAAAAGAACGTAAAAGGTATACGCAATGATCCTCTTCGATCATCACGAAACCGTAAGATATCACCTTCTCGTGAAATCTCAAACGTCACTGCCTGGATTGATG
The DNA here is from genome assembly GCA_037126225.1 of Dillenia turbinata. Classification (NCBI taxonomy): domain Eukaryota; kingdom Viridiplantae; phylum Streptophyta; class Magnoliopsida; order Dilleniales; family Dilleniaceae; genus Dillenia; species Dillenia turbinata. The sequence goes on from JBAMMX010000020.1 coordinate 10,995,783, forward strand.
ATTAAGGTCATATGTAAACTTCTGAAGTCAACAGACCTTATCATCCAGATCTATAAGAATAAAACCAGATGGTTATTCCTTATAGATCCTCATCCAAACTCCCACTCAGGAAAACAGTCTCAACGTTCATCTAGTCTCACTCCAGATCCATATCATGTCCACGACAATCGCTAAAAGTAAACAGATCGAGGTAATCTTACCCTCAGTCTGAGTAACCCCTGGTTATCAGATAGGCCTTATACCTCTACACCGATCCGTCGGCCTTTTTCTTGATGTTGAGAACTCACATATTCTCAACGACCCTACTTCCCTTAGGTAAATCAACTAGATCTCAGATCCTGTTGATTCTCATCAACTCCTCTCACCCATGGCCTATAATCAATGGTCCTCCATGGAAACCTCAAGAAACTCTAGGACAGTTAAAGGTTTCTCGTAATCCTCAAGAGTCATATTGAGAGCCCCTCCCTCAATTGAGAAGCGACGGTTAGGTACGCATCATCGACTACTCTTAAGAGGATGGGAAACCTTTTTACCTCTAGATGGATCGCTCCCACTAGAACCCAGATCCGTAATGGATTCTTAGATCCTGCCACTGGGATTAGCCAACCACTAGGCTCATCTATCTCATGAAAGGTAAAGTCCCAATTGATTTCACCTCTCATAGGGAAATCACTTTCAAGAATCTCAGCATCATGAGACTCAATCTCAGTGAGAGTGCCAGCTGTATGCTCATTAGAAATACATCTCTTTTCTCACAAGCCTAACTCGCTGTGTAAATGCGAGAAATAGTGAACATACGTTGCATAACCCCATAATCTCAAATGGCTAAGGTCAGGCTGTCTCCCTGTCCAAAGCTCATATGGAGTACTGACTGCGGACTTCAATAGAATACGATTGAGAACATAGGCTGCAACCAATAACTCATCTCCCCAATGGGAAACGAGTAAATTGGTTTGCGCCATCATCGGCCTCACCGTCTCAAACAAAGTCCTATTCCTCTCTCGCGACTACTCTACTCCACTGAGTAGCGAGGAATAGTCAGTTTCTCGTAATGCCCTTCTTGAAATAGAGCTCTTTAGACAAATACTCGCGCTCTTGTTCGGTTCTGAGAGTCTCTACTCTCAAGCCTAACTGATTTTTAACCTCGCTAGTAACCTCCTGAAACATCTCAATGCCTCAGACTTGCGCGAGATTAGATAGATGTAACCGAAACACGTGTAATTGTCTATGAACGTAATAGAGTACCCAACACCATTTCAGGTTCTCACGTTCATAAGGCTGCAGATGTTGGAGTGAACCGACTGCAATGGAGTCCCAGCCCTCATTGCATTGTCGAATGGTTTTCTTGTAAGTTTGCCGTCTAAGCAAGACTGGTTAGCGGGTTCTACAAAACCACTCACTGCTAACCGGTTCATCCTCTCTCACACTAAGAGGACAACAAGAAATACCATTGAAAAAAATCATTTCCAGTGCATTCAGTCTCTCACGGACCAAAATATAACCAATCATAGAATTGTCATAACAAATAGAAATTTTAAATTTCTAAATTAACAGAGCATATCCTAAACTGAAATCAAGTTCCGTCAAACTTTTGGAGCGTAAAGGGCATACAGAGTCTAGCAACTTTGCAACTCCAACTTGCAAGTGCTACTCCCTCTGATGTCAACAAAACACTCCGTTTCTGTATGTAAATCCTCCTACTTGAGGATTTACTGGACGGAACTTTATAAGTGCGCTCCTATCTCGAGCTGCGTAGTATTATCGGTTTTCTCGGATAGTTTTCTTCTTACCTGAATCTCGAGTCCCACATGAGTCCTTGCTCGACTCCATCGTATAAGTATGACCCGAGTATGGCCTACTCGCCTCTAGATGCTCATACTCGAGCTCACTGTGCCTATTCACATTAGTGAAAGTGCGAATACTTTCGTCATATGTGAAATAGATTTTCATGATTTCTCATGAATCAGGTAAAGAACTGGATCACATCCAGTACAAGAAATATATCCGAAATGGGCTCGGTCACATTCCCCAACTCGGCGATCATACTCGACATTTTTATCAAATGTTGCATCATCATATGATCAACCCTTTTCTTATAAGTTATTATACTTATAAGGTAGTATCCTCATCTCAGGATCTGTAAGAGCACTATAATACTCTTTATTGGGTGAGCCAAACCGATAAAACCGTAGGATGTTGCTCGTAGACTGGGATCACATCATCGTTCATGCTACTCAGGAGGATTGCCCTGACTCGGCTATCATTCCTCTTTCATGCACGTAATGTCTCCTAATCCCGTCTCTCTGAGGTGTGGAACCCTCCCTGTAGTCCACCATCACATGCCTCAGAATTTTAATTAGTTCTTGCTCCTCGAGGATAAATTGAATCTACCAGTGAAAAATCTCGCATTTATCACCATTCAATTTTATCCCCCTTGCAAAAATCAAATACGACAATTTTAGAAGCAGTCAATGAGATAGTCGTGACTTGTGATGCTTATTCTCACATTTTGTGCACCCTACGAATCAACAAGACCCAAATAATTCGAATACATACCCCAAGACGAGCGTATGAATCAACAGACACCATACACCACAATCCGGGATAGCATCTCACTATTTGGACTAGGATTCGATGCACAAAAACCCACAAAAAGTCACTTTTATGGATGTGGGACCCTCAAAAATTGAAAAAATTTTAATTCCGGATGACCTTACGCGCCGCCGGCTGTCCCACGCGCCGGGAACCACTTCTGGCGCGTGCCAGACGCGCTGCGCGTCTGGCACGTGCTCTGCGCGTCGCCTCACGTGCCTGACGCGCAGGCGCGCAGGTCACGCGCCTTCACGCGCGCGACCCGCGTGAGGGGGTCGGTTTCCGGACCCGGGATGCGGGTCGAAACCCGGATCCGGTCCGGATCCGTGGGTCGCGGGTCGGGGACACGTGTCCGGGTCGTAACCCGACCCGAACGACCAGTCGTTTCACGCCCCTGTTCGCGGGTGTAGTACACGCTCCCCTTCCCCTGCTGCTCACGCACCTGCCTCGCGCGTGTAGCTCACGCGCCCGCGGGTCTGGATGTCTTCGTCTTCACCCGATGGTTTCTGTAACCGGGTCTCTCGACCCGGTTGCCGGAAAAACTCATTTCCGACACCATTTTGACCGGATTTTTTTTATGGAATCTCTAATTCCATTTATTCCAAGCATCCTAGACTTGATTTTTGGAATAATTGCGCCCTAAACTCAGCGTATTTTGGATCCAAAAATCGGACCCTCCGCGGTCAATTTTGAAACCCCATTTTCCGGTCACAAATATATGCAATATATATATCAAATTGAAGAGCATGAAACAAGGTTTACAGATCTATAAATTTCATGCGTTGATTTGCCCTAGAACTCGACAAATCTAAGGTTGAAGTGGTCGGTCACTATTCACGGCCGAAACATTCAACCGGAATTTTCTTCGCCTAATCGTGCTCAGAAAATTATGAAAAAATTATTTTCATGTTCTAGGGATCATGGGTAACACAGTGGTGTTCTCGGATTCACGAAACTCATCCGTGATCCGAACCCCAAATTTTAAACCCTAAATTTTTTATACCCAAAAATTAACCTGAAAATTATTTTTAATCCAACGTATCGCTCTGATACCAATGTTGGATTTAATCGAGTCACATGCTGCGGAAGCATTCATAAATAATTTTCGGAAAAAAAATAAATATGGATTGGGTATAGAGTAAATATCTCGAATATATAGTCTCCAAAAATCGACCGTGCGTCCCTCGATCGGATCTCGCGGTCGGGATGGTGATCACGATGTTAATCGAACCACCACCGCAATGTCACAACGCAGCAACCCTCAGTCCGGCGATTCGTTGTGACGAGAAAAATTTCCTGCTCAGAATTCTTCTCAACCCTCTATATTCTCTTTCTAGAGAATATTTTTCTCTCTCAAGCTTTCATCCATGGCTGCCCAAAATCTCATGTACAATCAAAGGAGTTGTTAGTCTCCTTCCACACTTTGTGATGCTACTAACAAGGAGAGAATAATGGTAAGTGGTTAATATGTGGTTAGTGGGAGTTACCCCACTAACCCCTATCACAAATATCTAAAATGCCCCTCATGGGCATTCTAAACTAATATTAATGATCAAAAGGCCGTGTATTTTTCACCATCAAACATTTGGTAGTGCGCACCTCACTTTATCATCTCTTTAAGGTCTGATGCGGGTTTTGATTTTATTTGATTCCAACCACAAAAACTGACCTTTTTCTTTCTTTGGTCGATGCCATTCTTTTTTCTTTCTTTTTCACTCTTTAGCTAGTGCAATCATGAACTTGTCTTTTTGTTGGATATAAGGGTCTTCCCTAGCCTTCTCTGCAATTCCATAGCCTTTTCAGAGAATATGGCAGCTTCCTCTGTCTCTCAAAATCCAGTTGAAGCCAAAACCAACGATGAGGGGCAAATAGAAACTCGCAAAGCATTTATGGAGTTTTCTTCAAGTATTCCAAAACGAAAGGGATGGCTCAGCGAGCATCTTTATCAATACCAAGGATCTTGGTACACAAAGCCAAAATTTGAAGGGCTAGTCTCTTTGCAAAATCACTTCAAACCTCAGCCGACCACTGTTCTTCTAGTAAGCAATCCCAAATCCGGCACCACATGGTTCAAGGCTCTCCTCTTTGCTCTAATGAACAGAACCGGCCAATATGAAGATAACTCACATCCTTTACTCACCAAGAGCCCTCATGAATGTGTTCCTTTCCTGGAAAGCTATGCCTATGACAACCCCACAACTCCATATCCAGACCTTCCTCTTTTGGCTACTCATGTTCCCTATGCTTCACTGCCAGAGTCTCTTTTAACTTCTGATTGTCGGATAGTTTATGTCTTCCGTGACCCAAAAGATGTGTTTGTTTCTTTATGGCACTTCGCAGGGAAGAGAAGACCTAAGAAGTTGCCAAGCCTTTTGCTAGATGAGGCGTTTGAGATGTTCTGCGAGGGTGTCTCCCCTTATGGACCCTTTTGGGATCATGTTTTGGCGTATCAGAAAGCAAGCTTAGAGTGTCCCGAGAGAGTGTTAATATTGCAATATGAGGAGATGACTCGAGACCCCATTGTTCATGCCAAAAGATTAGCAGCATTCATTGGCCATCCTTTCTCTTTGGAAGAAGAGAGACAAGGTGTGATACAGAGGATAGTAGATATGTGTAGCTTTGAGAAATTGAGTAGCCTGGAAGTGAATAAATCTGGAGTGCACCATGGTGGGACACCTGTTGCTGTTCAAAATAGTTCGTACTTCAGGGAAGGTAAGGTTGGAGATTATAAGAATCTTCTCACTGCAGAAATGATCCAACGTCTAGACAAAATCACGAAAGACAAGTTTGGCAAATCTGGTTTATCCATGAATGGCCTTTTAGATGATTACTATCATAGCACCAAATAACTCTGCAACATGTTTTCTATGATCATCTTCAGATTAGGCTGGTTTACAAGGAGTTCTTTGTGTATTTGGCATGTGTTTTGGTTGTTCAATTGAGAGAAATATCGTGAGTGGCCAATAAGCTATAGTTCAAGTCGCACCTCCTCACCCTTTGTAATAGGCTCGAGTCGAGTTTCAGTATGAATCAAAAAATATATGTATCGTATGAACCAAAAAATATATATATTGAGAGTGAAAAATTCTCTAGTTTTGTGTGTAACACCGAAAATCTAGTGTTAGAAATTTTGTTAATATCTCTATAATATAATGAAAAATTTTAAATTTTAATGATTTTTGATTTTGGGGTTTTAAATTGGAATTTTTGATATAATTAAAACGTCCGTGTTGCGAATTCGTAGTGTATTCTATTGTTGGTAAATTTAGAGTTTTAATATAATGAGGGTATACATATATATATTTATTTATATTTATCTAAAAAAAAGAGAGAGGAGACGCAGCGTGTTGGGGCATCCCCAGTTTTAATTAGGGCTTGAAAGCCCTAATCTTCCTCCGTCTCTCTCTCTCTCTTGCTCTTTCGAATCTCTGCCTCTTTCTCTCTCAATCGCCTCCCTCTGTCTCTCAAATCTCCGCCTCTCTCCGTCGCAATCACTCCCTCTCTCTCACCGACAACCGCTGTCCACCACCGCACGCGACCACTATCATAACTCTCTTGTGGAGGCCAAGAAGTGGATTAAGAGAGTTCGAAAAGCTGTAACTGACATGGGAATTGATGATAGACTAAAACTCATGGTGGCTGCAAGATTGTTGGATGACGATGCCAGCACTTGGTGGGATGGAGTAGAAGAAAGGGCAACTGCACCTCTCACTTGGTATGATTTCCCTAGGGAATTCGACGAGAGGTTCTACACCCGATTTGATTAAGACTTGAAGAGAAGGGAGTTCCTTCGACTTCGCCAAGGTAATATGTCCTTGGCGGAATATGAGGCGAAATTTAAAAGTCTATCTTCTTTTGTATCGGAGTTGATAACCTTCGAGTAGTACCAGCCTTCAAGTTTGAGGATGGGTTGAATTTGAACATCCAGGAGAAGATGTCGGTTACAGATAAGCACACGTATAAGAATGTGTTGCAGTTGGCCTTAAGAGCTGAACAAATGGTGATTGAAAGAGGCAATGTGAGGGATCATCGTGCAAAGAAGAGGTCCGGCGGATTCATACCGGGCCAAAGCTCTAAAAAGAACAAAACTACAGGCTCTTATAGTGGCGAATCTGTTACAGGTTCGGTTGACCTTCCTCAAAGCCGACGCAAGCCTCGATTTGAGAATCCTACTCTTAGCACATCCTTGGAGATCAAATCAATGGATAACACGAAGGAGAAATGTAGAACTTGTGGAAAATTACATTCTAGGGTTTGCCGAGCACTCAAGAAGTGCTACCACTACGGAAAGGAGGGTCATTTCTACATTGTCTATCCAGAATTGAGACGAGGAAGTCAATCAGGCCAAGGCCGTCCTAGTGGATTTAAGGGGAGCCAAGTCAATATTCCTACCCACCTTCAAATTTCACTATACGGAAAGGGACAAGGAGCAACACAGTAACTGCTCTGCCTCAGCGTCCACAAGCAAGGGCTCCCATTAGGATCTATGTGATGACCAACGAAGAGGCCCAAGTCAATCCCGACGCAGTCACAGGTAATTTCCATTTAAATTTAAGTTCAGAAGTTGAAGATGTGATATATATGGTTTATAATTATGATTTGATGGCTTGTGATTATGAATTAAGGAGTATGATGATATGATGTTGTTGATGGTTTATATTTATAGGTATGATGAAAATCTTTGATGTCAATGCTCATATACTCATAGATACTGGGTCAAATAATTCCTTTGTGAGTTCGGAATTTGCAAGACATTCTGATAGGCCCTTAGTCCCACTTGATGAAAAACTGTTGGTTATCACACCCTTGGGAGAGCATTTGATTAGGGATTCAGTATATAAGTCTTGTGAGGTGAAAATTGGTGAGACAATCCTTGAAGCGGATTTGATTCCGTTGGATATGAAAGATTTTGACGCCATCCTAGGCATGGACTAGCTATATCTTCATCGAGTTTCAGTGAACTGCTTCACTAAAGAAGTGGAATTTCGTATGCCAGGGCATCCCCTACTTGTGTTCGCTGGTGAACGACGAGTATTGCCGAGCTGTGTGATTTCAGCTCTTGAAACATGGAGATTAGTGTATAAAGGCTGCGAAGCTTACTTGACTCACATCATTGATATTACGGCGGAAAGCCCTAATCTGAGCAATGTCCCTGTGGTGAATGAGTTTCTGGATGTCTTTCTGGAAAAGTTGCCTAGGTTACCACCGATCCGGGAGTTTGATTTCACTATAGATCTTATTCCCGGCACTACGCCAATCTCTATTCCTCCTTATCGATTAGTACCAGTGGAATTAAAAGAGTTGAAAGTTCAACTTCAGGTGTTGTTGGATAAGGGATTCATCCGACCAAGCACTTCGTCTTGGGGTGCTCCGGTTCTATTTGTAAAGAAAAAAGATGGCACGTTTTGGTTGTGTATCGATTATCGGCAATTAAATAAGGTGACCATCAAGAACAAATATCTCTTACCGAGGATTGATGACTTGTTTAATCAACTCCAAGGGGCCAGTGTGTTCTCCAATATAGATTTAAGGTCCGGCCATCACCAATTGCGAATAAAGGAAGATGATGTTTCCAAGACTGCGTCTAGGACGCAATGTGGACACTATGAATTCTTGGTGATACCTTTCGGTTTAACGAATGCTCTGGCAGCTTTCATGGATCATATGAATCGAGTTTTTCACTCTTATCTCGATATGTTCGTCATTGTTTCATTGACGACATCTTTGTGTATTCCAAAAACGATGAAGAACACTCAGAACATCTTCAGGTTATGCTACAAACCTTCAGAGAGAAACAACTATATGCTAAGTTCTCAAAATGTGAATTCTGGCTAAAAGAAATTGGCTTCTTGGGACACGTAGTATCGAGAGAAGGGATATTTGTCGATCCGAAGAAAGTAGAGGCAATTCTGAAATGGGAACAACCCAAGAACGTCACCAAGGTGAAAAACTTTCTCGGGTTGGCAGGTTACTACGAAGATTCATTGAGGGTTTTTCCAAGATTGTAGTTCCGTTGTCTAGCTTGACGCGGAAGGGAATTAAGTTTGAATGGACAGATAAATGTGAGCAGCGCTTTCAGGAATTCAAAAGGAGACTCACGTCGGCTCCCATACTTGCTCTACCTACTACTGGTGATGATTATATTATCTACAGTGATGCCAGTAAACAGGGGTTAAGATGCGTCTTGATGTAGGGCGACAGAGTTATCACCTACTCTTCTTGACAGTTAAACAAGCATGAGCTGAATTATCCTAGCCATGATCTTGAACTTGCTGCTGTTGTATTTACTTTAAAGATTTGACAGCATTACTTATATGGAGTCATGTGCAGAATCTTCACAGACCACAAGAGTCTCAAATACTTGCTCGTTCAGAAGGAGCTCAATTTGAGACAAAAAAGGTGGTTAGAGTTGATCAAGGATTATGACTTGGTGATTGATTACCACCCCAGGAAGGCGAATATTATGGCTGATGCTTTAAGTCGCAAATCCTCATCTATGACATTCTAAGAGAGTTCTTACCTCTCTTGTTTAGTTAAACTCCGAGCACTTAGAGTCGAGTTTGCTAAGGATGACCAAGGTGTTTTATTAGCCATGTTTGTTGTGAGACCCACGTTGGTGGATCACATTTGGCAGCTTCAAGCTACCGATAATGAATTAAAGAGTATTGTTGAGAAAATCCACAAAGGGGAAGATGGTGAGTTCCAAATTCGGGAGGATGGAACTGTAGCTTACAAAAGACGCCTATGTGTTCCAAAAAATGAAGACCTCCAGAAGGCTATACTTGAAGAGACGCATTCCTTGGCCTATGCTATGCATCCGAGGAGTACCAAAATATACCGAACCATCAAAGAATCATATTGGTGGTCTGGGATGAAGAGAGAGATAACCGAATTTATGGCGAAGTGTCTTGTATGCCAACAAATCAAGACCGCACATCAGAAATTGGCAAGAACACTTCAACCACTACCAATTCCCAAATGAAAATGGGAACATATCACTATGGATTTCGTGGTGGAATTATCACATACTCCGAGCCATTACAATGTCATTTGGGTGATTATAGACCGTCTCACCAAGTCAGCTTATTTCTTGCTGATTCAGAACACCTATTCCTTGAAAAAATTGACAAAATTGTACATTGATGAGATCGTAAGGTTTCACAGAGTACCGGTATCCATTGTATCGAACCGTGATCCTCGGTTCACTTCTTGATTTTGGCCAAAGCTACAAGAGTCTTTAGAGACTAAATTGAAATTCAATACTGCTTTCCACTCTCAGACGGATGGACAATCAGGATGTACCATTCAAACATTGGAAGACATGTTTAGGGCTTGTGTTATGGATTTTCAAGGCAGTTGGGATAAGTACTTTCCATTGGTTGAATTTGTCTACAACAACAGTTATCAAGCTAGCATAGGGATGCCTCCCTATGAAACCCTTTATGGAAAGAAATGTCGTAGTCCATTGTGTTGGGACGAGATTGGAGAGAGAAAGATTGAAAGTATAGAAATGATTGAAGCCACTAAGAAAAAATTGAAGTTGATTCAGGAAAGAATGAAGGCGGCTCAAGATCGACAAAAGAGTTACGCCAACAAGAGAAGAAGACCTCTGGAGTTTGAAGAATGAGATATGGTATTTTTTAAGATATTTTCTTGGAAGGGCATAATCCGTTTTCAGAAATGAGAAAAACTAAACCCTCGTTATATCGGTCTCTTCAAAATTCTTGATAGGATTGGACAAGTGGCATACCGGCTAGAATTACTGCCGGACTTGCAGAGGATCCATGATATGTTTCACGTTTTCATATTGAAGAAATATTTACCAGATCCCTCACACATATTGGAAACACCTCCAGTAGAATTGAATGAGAATTTAAGTTTCAAGGTACAACCGATGAAAATCATTGATCGACGGATCAAATAGTTAAGGAGCAAACAGATTCCTATGGTCAAAGTATTATGGAGAAACAATCAAGTCGAAGAACAGACTTGGGAGACCGAAGAATCAATGCGCAAGCAATACCCGCAACTCTTTGATGTATAAATTATATTTTGAAATTTCGAGGATAAAATTTGATTTTAGGGGGTTAAGTGTTGTAATACCGAAAATCCGATGTTACAAATTTTGTTAATGTCTCTATAATATAATGGGAAATTTTAAATTTTAATGATTTTTTATTTTGGGATTTTAAATTGAAATTTTTAGTATAATTAAAACGCCCGTATTGTAAATTCGTAGTGCATTCTATTGTTGGTAAATTTAGAGCTTTAATATAACGAGGGTATACATATATATTTATTTATATTTATTTTAAAAAAAATAGAGAGGAGACGCCACGTTTTGGGGCAAACCGCTGCATCCCCAGTTTTAATTAGGGCTTGAAAGCCCTAATATTCCTCTGTCTCTCTCTCTCTCTCTTGCTCTTTCGAATCTCTGCCTCTTTCTCTCTCGATCGCCTCCCTCTGTCTCTCAAATCTCCACCTCTCTCCGTCACAATCTCTCCCTCTCTCTCACCGGTGACCGCTGTCCACCACCGCACACGGCCACCATCGTAACTCTCTTTCTCTTTCTCTTTTTCTTTCTCTTTCTTTCTTTCTCTCTCACACACGTAACAGCCCACACTGTCTTTCTCCCTTGTGTGCTCAACCGCGCGTTGCTCTCTCTACTGAGAGTCTTCTGCGACCTTCACTGAAGCCCCATACCGGCAGTCGTCGACCTGCAAACCTTCGAAATCCCTAGGCTGGTTACTACGATTCCTCCCCTGCGTAGGTAAGGGTGGATTTCTAATTTCTTAGTCTAGGGTTTCGATTTTTTATAATGATTGAGCCTGATTACTGAACTTTACTTCAATCTAGAAGCACTGTAGGTCCCAGACTGAATTGAATGGCGCACGGACACTAGAGCTGCAAATTGTGAAACTCTATGTGAGAGAAATTCTAGTCCCTTCATTAATTGAATGAGTTTAGGCTGAATTTAGTATGAGAACTTTGTAAATGTTCTGAAAATGTACGGAATTTGAAGAGAATGTATTTTCTTGAAATTTGATATGTGATTTCTGGGGTTACATCTAAATTCAATATGAATTTAAGCTAATTAATGCGAAAGAAATGTGTTAGATGAAATTAGAAACTTATTGGGTTAATTAGAGTAGCTTTCTTTGGAGTTTGAATTAAAATTTTGAATTATTAGTTAGGCAAAAGGATTGAAGCTTAAAAAGGAACTTCATTGGATCTAATTTTGGTTTTGGGAGTAATCACCCTCCCAATAAATGAGTGGATGGTCTATTGTGGCTTTAATGAACAAATTATTTGAAGTTTCTTTAAAAATGATTTTGAATAAATTTTCACATGATTATTGAATTAATTTGTGATTGTGGGAAGTCTGAAATGTGAATTTGTACTTAATATGCATCCATTGTGTTTAAAATTGAAAATGTGTCATGTGATTATTTGATATTTGATTTATAAATACTAAATTGTGGTTTGGCAATTGTTAATAGAATTTTGGCACATTGATTGAAAAATTGAATGATTGTGAAAAGGAGGTGTAGTGAAAATGGCTATAGTCATTCCCCCCACGGAGCGACCTGATGGGGTGACATGATTGAGGATTGGTTTAGATTAGCGGGGGAGACAGACGTGACTCTCTTTGCTGTATGTCGAGCTATTTCTAGACGCACCCCAGTAAGGCACGATTCAACGCCAAGGAATGGGGTTTTTGATATTTTGAAATATATGGAATGAAAAATCCTTTGGCAGGCTTTCGTTTGGGTTCGACCAAATCTAGTACGGGAGTGTTTTCATAGAAGAACCCATGATTTTCGGGAAATAAAATTGTATGAATGCAAATGTTTGTTGAATTACCTTGATTTTCTGAATCATTTCATATATACAAATGTTGTTTATGAATTATGCTTTGACTACCTCATATTCACCTCTCATTATTGTCACAACACCATTGCACTCCACTCACTGAATATTTATAATATTCACCCCTCTCTTTTAAATCTTTCAGATGAAGGTTAGGTCTGTATGACAGCGATTGGAGCTAGTGAAGGATTATCCTGTTGACTCGTTGGTATTCAAGCAATGTAGAGTTTATTTTGATATGATCTGAAATCCATGAAAGGGAAAACTTGTATAATTTTTTGTATGGATTTAATCGATACTTGTTCCGTATATAGGAGCAAGTATTGGTGGAATCCCTACATCGTTTATATTGGAACTTGTTCATTTTTGTTTAAATTCTATTTTACTAAAGACTTGTTGTTTTACTGTGACATTTGGATAGTAATGCCGAATTTTGATACATTCTTTCGGTTTAATGAAGTTCTGTACATCTCATACCGTTTGGATTTTATTGATGCTGGCTTGTTTTCCTTAGAAAAGTATTAGTAAAATCCTGCAACTATGATTTGAGATTTCTTTTATTTTGATTTCTGTATTGTACTGAGAATTCTGGATTGGCTGGGATTGCCACACTGCATGCATGTGTGTACAGAAACCCCCTTTCCAAATGTGTGCCGACGCATGCTTGTGTGTACAGGGATGGACCAGATGGGTCCTTTACATATGTATTATTTCATGATTTTCTTATTTTGATAAATTTGTGTACTGGAAGATCTATCATTCAGTAATATAATCTTGCGGAGTCTCGATATATGAGGAGATTCTGTCCATGTACCGAAACAACGCGGTTATTATTGCATGCTCGATCTGAGGATCAGGGCATGATACTATGACTATTAAATAATTACTTTGTGTATTTTCTCCACATTTTCACTTTGTGTGCCTAGTATATGTAATTTGCCGGACCATCTAAATTTGTATCTCTTACAATTATTACTATACTACGTTGCTTAATTATTTTGCTGTTTTTTTCTTAATAGAATAAATGAGATTTATGAAAATGCATTTGAAGATAATATTTCTTTTTCTTAATAGAAGGTTTTTTTTTACATAGAGAGACTCGAACTCAAAATCTTAATAAAAAGCTTATAAACATAAAGTTACATAATACGAATATTTTTTTTCTAGTGCAATCACTAAATAAATTATTACAAAAATTATCGAGTGCACTAGCCGTGAGACTATCCCGTCAGTGGATTAGAAGGTAATAGTATATTCAATATAATACATACATATATAACCCATGACGTATTGAATGATGATTACAGTTGCGGACATACCCTCTTAGAAAACCAAAGCTTGACAATATTAGGATGGTATGTACACCCAAAATGTAGTAATTCAAGTTTGCACCCTTACGACAACAAAGAACAGGATGGGCCTGAATGATGTGACATGGTTGTTCCATTGTGACTTGAGGTCACGGATTCAAATCACAGAAACAGCTGTTCTACTGGAAGCATAAGGTTAAGTAAGTTCAACCTTAGCCTGGCATTGGTGGGGGAATCAAGCCAAACAAGCCTGAAATAATTTACAAGTGAGTGCTCCAGGGTTGAAATTTTTCAAATGATTCCAAAAACCAATCATTATATTTTCCCAACGTGGTTAACATCAAATCTCTATCAGGAGATATTAACCAAAGCCAACTTGTCACCCATAGACAGATTTCAGTAATAAAGATCCCCTGTTCCTTGAAAACTCCTTAATGGCATTCATTTATGAAGTTGAACGGAGGCCTACAATGCTCCTGGCTACTGAGTTTACTTTGATTCTTTGATTCATACCATGATTCAATTATCTTGAAATGAAAAACTTTATTTTCCAACTTGAAGTAGAGTTGAGTCTTGCTATAACATAAGCAAGAGTCGAGTCTTTGATAGACAGAGAAACTACAAATATTGCAAATTGCAATGCTACATGGAAAACCAGAGAATTGCTGGCAAGAAGCTTACTGCATGAGTGGGTAGAAGATGAAAATAGTTACCAAGAGATGCTTTGGAAGGATAGACCCGAACCCTCTAAATTCTTCTCAGCGCCTAGTCCATTTCAGCAGCAAAATGATATTTCCAATCTCCCACCTTCCCTTCCCTGAAGAACACACTGTGTGCAACTCCTGGCAAGTAAGTTCCTGTTCCATTCACTTCCAAGCTCTTCATTATCTCAAAACGGCAGATTTCCATAATTTTCTCAGGCACTCCATTCTCCACTTCATCCAAGGAAAACAGTTTTGACAAGAACCCTGTCAATATCTTTCAATAGACCAAAGGGTCATTTCTCATGTCATCATAGTTCAAGAACAATAACTTGTTAGGCATTCTAAGCTTGTTTTCCAGTACCCTAAAACATGATCCCAAAAGGGCCCAAACGGAGAGACTTCTTTGCAGAACAATTCATATCCTTGTAAAAGGGGAATGGGTGGATGTTCAGTAACTTTCAACTTGCTCATTAAGTGGAAAAAAGAAACAAGAACATCTTTTGGGTTGCAACAAAGAAAGACGATTTTACAATCAGAACTTGTTACAGATTCTGGGAATGAAATGTAAGGGAAGTCAGGGGCAAGAAGACGTGGTGATGGGATGACTTCCAAGTCAACAATGGAAGTCCGAAAAAGCTTCAGTTCCAAGTAAGGTACACAATCATGAGGGCTGGTTGTAAGCTAAGGATGGGAAGAAAAATCATACTGTTTTTGATTTATAATAGCAAAAATAGGACCTTAAGCCATGTTGTGCCAGACTTTGGAGTGCTAACAAGTAAAACATTGGTGGGTCGAGTCTTGAGGAATTGCTGGCTGGACATGATTCCTAAACCATACATGGAATGGTACCAAAAGCCTTGATACCTGCAGAGATGCGTACAACCATCCTTTTTCTTTGGGAAGTCTCATGATGATCTCTCATCTCCTGTAAATTCTCTGTTTCTTAATGCTTGATTTCTGGTATAGAACCAATACGAAAAGAAAGCAAGGCAGCCATTGGAGGCTAGACGGAAAGATATAATATAAAGCAAGCATCACTTCCACTCTAAATTTAGTTTTTGTGTGACAAAGTGAACCCTGTAATGATTACATCAACAAGAGACAGGCACAATATTCCCATATTTGGAAGAACTTTCAAGCATTCGAGTCTTTGCATAAGGTGATCAATCAAAATAACTGCTTAGAAAATGATTGGTCAAATAATCAATAAAAGATGAGGAAACAATTTAACTGATGAGGTCAAATAATCAAATAGATATAGTCAATTCTACAAGCATAGGCTTTGTTCTAGCTCAAGAATGACCGGTAACATCCAGTTTCTTACATAGGAGCTGAGGTGCAAAGCTACGTTGGCAACTACAGGCACCTGAAGTGCAACTTCCGTGTTTCAATTTTGTTGGCTCCTCATGTGGGTAACATGGCCATCGACATGGTGCCCCACCCTGACTAGCATGTCAAAAATCAGACATGGTCAACTATGCACCTAGCTAGGGCAAACATGTAAATTTTTTCAGGAAACTAATCTGGTAGAAGAGTATAAACATGCTTCTTCATCCATTCAAGGCATCTCATGAAATAGCCATCCTTTTGTGTCCCAAACACTTCACAATTCATTATGGTGGTACAAAAGAAAGACCGAAGTCTTAATAAACACAAATAAGCAAGCATGCTTGCTGGCTTTGAAACATACCCATATCACTTAGCATTGTCCTGGATGCCAGATTCCGATTTCTGAGTGGCCATCTTCAGTTGCAGAAGCTCGGAACATTCCTGTTGTGTTGAACTGCATGGTGACTTCTCCAGTGGCAGAAACTGCAATCAAGCCACAGGTGCCTTTAGGCACAGACTCTACAACATAAGCTGCAGCTTCCTTAAGAGTGAGCCCTTTGAACTCCATAAGAGCCGCCACATCTCTTGCAACAGTTCCACGTATGATTGATTCGCCTTTGCCTGTAGCAGATACCGCACAATAGCTATTGGCATAGTTCCCAGCACCTACGATAGGTGTGTCCCCAATTCGACCCACCATTTTGTTGACTAGTCCACCTGTAGATGTTGCAGCAGCTAGATTGCCATTGCCATCCACTGCAACACAGCCTACTGTTCCAATTTGACTCTCACCATCTGCAGGGGGGATTTGTTCTTCCTTTTGTAAAGGCGGTGTATAATCTACCTGCACAATAATTACAGAAATATAAATAATACTCGATTTAGATCATGTGCTCAAATATCAACATATGAAATTTCTGGTTCAATCACCAACTCAAGGCTAAAGGAATAAAAGGAAGATTGACGGCACATTGCAACCACTATAGTCATCTTTAGTCACCTAATGATAATGGAAAAGGGGAAAAAAAAAGTATTACCTGAACTCTGTTGGCTTCTTGTGCCTGTTTCAACCTTGCAACATTTTCAGGAGTAACAAAATAGCTTGAGTCTACAGTTTCAACCCCCTGCACAAATCAACAAGAATGCAAAATTGGATGAAAATATGCAATATTTGGTCAAAGGAAAAGTTACATTACTGATTTCAGGCACAATCGAAAATAATTCCCTTGGATGAGCCCTTGATTGGAGGGATAAACATAGATTTTGTTACGTTCCTTCAGGTTGGAAGTGAAGCTGGAAGCAAAGCAACACTGAATTATTTGCTTCTTAGATTGCATAAAAGCGTTCTCAGCACTTTTGTGTCAATAGAACTATTGGAAGAAAAGAAAAAAAGACATCTTTTTTGCCTTCATGAAAAATATGAGGAATTCAATTACATTATATTCACACTATGAATACATGACATCAAAATGGAACCTGGTCAGATTTTTTAGTCACGGAGAAACTCCTCAACCACTCCATGACCGATAACCAGCTTCATAGTGTTTGAATGATGTCTTCATAAACAAGGACAAAACCATCAATAAAGAAAACAACTACCTCTAGGGCGGAAAAGTGGATCTAGCTAATCAAGTTTCATATAAATGAAGTTCAAAACAACTAACACTCACCAAAATAGAAATATAGGTCTCAGATGGTGTTAATTCTATGATATATTATGTTTGAAGCAACATTCATTATTTTCTTAGCCCAACAAAGATGAGGTTAACTCCAAATCGCTAGTTATGTTGATCAGTTGGTCCTGGGCAGCCATACAGTAGCTCCTAATGGAAAGCCAGAGAAACATGAAGGAGCACGCTGTATATTTCCTTAGATGGAAGCACGTAAAAGGAAGAATCGGCATCTAATCATTAGTGCTAGCAAGAAATCACATGTTTAAAAAAAATACATGACTGGAAATCTAGACCAATTTTCAGTTGTGCGTTCTCTTGAATTCTGTAGCTTTATCAAATACAAGACATAAACAAAAAAGAGGTAAGGACGATGAGAGATGTACTAACTTGCTCTCTTGCAAATGCTTCTGCTCCATCAAATGCAAGATATATATGAGGAGTATTCTCCATGACCAACCGAGCTAGAGATATGGCATTCACTACAGTGGTGAGACCAGACACTGCCCCGCATTTCTTTGTCCTGCCATCCATGATGGAAGCTTCCATTTCAACAGTGCCATTTCTGGTTAGCACAGAACCGCGTCCTGCATTGAAGTGTGGATGGTTCTCAAGTTCACGCACCTGCAGAGTCCAGATATCCGTCTGAGTTTAGACCGAGCGTATGACTTTAAAAAGTACATATACTCTTCTACAACACACCATGGCTAAAAGCCTTTTCAGCAACTCTTGTGGAAATTAGAATTTTCCTGCAGTTGTAATCTATGCAATATCTCAACACTGAGTTTGCTACTGAATATATCACATGGGTTTATACAATTTAAACAAAATATGGATGCATTTTCAAAGAAAGAAATGAAAAGCTCTCTCAACATGGCAGGAAATTGATTGATTTGCTTAATACCCGAGAGTTCAACAGTAAAAAGCTACACCTAGAAATTCATAACTGACTGAAAATTGCAATATTTTAATGGTATATGAATTTAAAAAAAAAAAAAAAAAGTCCAATCAATTTTTGCGAAGCCATGCAATCAAGGTCAAACGTTTCAAAGCCCAAAAGGGTATAATTTTCAAGAGAGAGAGAGAGAGAGAGTCAAATATGATATTAGGTGTGAAATTAAATCGGACCCAGAAGTGTTTTCATGGTACTCAATCATAAAATAACATCATTGATCAGTCATTAAAAATAAATAAAGATGTGGGTTTTTACCACAAGTTCAACAACATCCAAGGGAGACTTGTTAGCTTTGAGAGCAGCGACACCGATCTCCAAGCAATGACGAAGCCCTTCCTCTCTTGGCTCCCTCCTCTCAGTTTCCAAGTTCAGTGCTATATCGCCGGCTCCACCGTGCAAAGCTATTGCCCAACCCATCTCTTTCTCTCTCTCTCTCTCTCTCTCTCGCTCTCGCAAGTGATCCAATTTGTTCTGAATCTTTTGATGTCAGTTCCAATAAGAAGAGATAGGAAACGTCACAGTTACAAAAACAGGGAACCTCGTAGAGTGAAGTCGGGGTCAGGATATGCTACCCTGAAA
This sequence comes from Dillenia turbinata, assembly GCA_037126225.1. Lineage (NCBI taxonomy): Eukaryota > Viridiplantae > Streptophyta > Magnoliopsida > Dilleniales > Dilleniaceae > Dillenia > Dillenia turbinata. The sequence goes on from JBAMMX010000020.1 coordinate 11,014,792, forward strand.
AACAGAACAACGTGCTCTATCAGTTGATACCGAGTCGGAGACCGTGTACACGCTATAGCTATACTATCTCGTCGTGTTCCCTTGGGATATCATAAAGATAACTGACCAATAAACAAACCATAATGCACAATCTATCAGTAATCTCTCTGTCTATTTATAATTTACAATATATGATAAAATTATTTTTTATTAATATTATTACCCTAGTTGAAAAATAAATTTTTAATATTATTAATATATATTTTTTTAAAATTTTTAAATCGCTCTCCCTTCTTTTATTTTATATCGTTAATTTGGATTTTTGTCTTTTGAGATTATTCGTTTTTTTATCATCCACACCCTTTCATATAGCCCTATATTTATTCATTCAAAATTTGTAAACGTGCAACACTAATACAATTCAGAGACATTAAAATTTAGGATGCGAAGTGCACTTCATAAAGAATGCCCAATGTTTTGAAATGAACTAGAACGAGTCTCTCTTTCAACAACAAAGGAAGCCAAAATTGAAACAGAGATTTGGTTCTGATTTTGGTTTCAAAATCAAATGGTTCCACTGGTTATGGTTTTAGATGTAAATGGTTTCAATTCAATTTTAATTTGATCCTGCTTTAATTTCAGTTTTTACGAATTTTTCATAGTTTTTTTGGTTTCTCCATAATTTTTTTTTATTTCTCACGGTTTTTTATGATTCTTTCGTTGTTTATTTTTCGGTTCTTATTTTATACTTCTTAAAAGCTAATAATTCTGATTTTGATTTTGATTTCAAAAATTGGGATTCAAAATTGATTGAACATGGACCAAAGGCCCATCGTTGTAGAATTTAAGCCTATGACCCAGCAGGTTGCAAAAATGGAGTGAACCTCCCAGATGGGTAAACGTGACCCACTCTCTCTCGGCGCTCATCAACCAAACTTTGTTCAATAGAAGATTGATCGGCCTCAAGGCCTCCTTAGCACTCAGTATCCAGTCAACTCAGAGCAATATTCAACATTCCCTAAATCACATGAACAACTTCTCATAATTAATAAGGAGATTCTGAATCCTAATCGAGAAGAAAATGAATCACTTGATAGTTAGAACTTTCTTAAAAAGAAGAATTCTGAATCTTATGGAAATCTTTTTCTAAAGGGTTTTATGATCTCAGGGCACTTTCAAATGGAAACCAGCGTTTCAATACTTCAGATGCTCACGAGACTCATAGAAACAACTTATATATACATATCATGATATCATTAGCTAGGTACACTCCCTGAACACACGCTTAGCACAGAAAGGCATAATCAAACTTTCTTTCAGTCTATTTCTCTCTTTGAAAATTACTTTCTGACTTGACTATTGGAGTCTCCTCCGTCAAAATACCCTCCGACGGCTTATTGTAAATCTGATCAATCAAAATTGTCTAACGGTCAGTCATCCCATTCAAGTAAATAGAGCCATCATCTGTGGAATAAAATCCACCTCCAATAGAACCAAATTAGTGAAACGAAAATTCCGAATCTAAAATCATACCAAAATTTTTTAATCATTTTAGTTCAATTTTACAAAGTTTTTCAATTCAGAATCCAAATTCGGATATGTCTATTTTCTTAAAAAGTTGCATTCAAAATCTTATCAGAAATAAAAATATATATATATATATGATCTAACTTATGATTTAAGCCAAGAATATATCGTAGGAGCTTCTATGCATAACATCAGACCATGACGGCCCATTAAAGACAGTGATACATGTCATGGGTGAGTGTAACAGTCAAGAGCCATGAAATGTAACGGCGAGTGAGTAATATATTCCAAAAGTTAGTTGTGAACTAAATCCTGACTGTAATAGTTGTAACAGTTGGGGTAGTTAGAAACTAATCTTGAGATGTATAAATACTTATAAACTGTTTAGCAGCAGACATGGAATTGAATGAATAAGTCTTTTCTCAGTCTATTATTTTCTCTCTCTCTCTCTCTCTCTACTTCTCTTTCTTCTTTTCTCTATTTCACTCTCCTTTTTCCTTCAATTGAATTACACATCTGTTCCATATACGATTCCATAGGCAGTTCCACCGCTTTCCCTTTGACATTCATAAACAAAGTCATAACACATTACACATCCTTCAGTACCACCGGCAGCTCCACCGCCTCCTCTTTGACATTCCTAAACAAAGTCAAGACATCTTCCTTCACCTATGGTTGAACCGCCCAAACTCTCAGTCAACCGTTCCCTTACAACTTGTGACAAATTGATATCAGAGATTTTGATTCTTGGCAAGACGGTGAAAAATGGCAGAGGAAGTATGACATGAAGAACAGTTCAAGAAACTATGTCACGCCCCGAACCGGGAATCGTGAATAGTCACCCGTTACCCTGGATGCCGCTTGTATTTCTACAGAAAATCGGGCAGAGCCTCCCCATAAATCGGAGGTCTTCCATGTACAATTAAACCTGTTTAATTCAAAATCATCCTGAAAATAAAAAAAATGGTCATCCCGGCCTCTCCAAACCAACAACTCCCATAGCCGACATCCAGAACAACGCAATGCTATAAAAATCTATCAACAAATCTAGCCACAGACCTCTACTGTCATGCCCAACTAGAGCATGAGCAGCAGCCACACCGAGCGGACCTAAATTTTTTTTATACAATTTACAACAATTTTCTCAAGTAACATTCAAATACATATAATCGTCTCAATGCAAATGAAATATGAGAGTTTCGCAAATAAAAACACATAAATTTTACAGTCATCTCAAATTAAGTACACGGCCAACTACGGATCTCAACAAGACCTCGCAGGGTCGAAATAAAATACATAATTCATCTTTCAATTTAAACTTAAGATCTCACCTTCCTGAATACCAAGTACACCCAAACTCTATACTCTGAAGTGTCGCTCCAGCACAAAAATCCTGTCTGGGGGAGAAAAGAAGAGGGATGAGTATCTATGGAAGGATACTCAGTGAGTGAGGGGATTAATCTCAAGTACTAATAGTGTAGGTGAACATTGGAGTGTCAAATAGTATCATTCGTAAACAATAACTCAAGTTTCGCAATAAATCATGATATGTTCAATAAAATGAATTCATTTATTCAATCACACGATATCATACATATATGCATCCATTTAAAATCAAGTAGATCATAGAGCAAGCCAAAAGGATCCTAGCAAAGGTCAACCATGACCTGGGACAAGCGTATCGGGAGTTTTATTATGCAAAGTATTTCAAAAGTAGCTCTTTACCCCGACGTTGGCCGTGGACTTAGCTTCTTACTTACCCAGATTCGTCAATAGGACCACGTGCGGTGCTAGACGGTGATGGACACACGTCCTCCCCCAAATATGGGTTCAACCGGCCGCGCCTATGAAGATATATATGCTCGTCAATAGGACCACGTGGGGTGCTAGACGGTGATAGACACACGTCCTCCCCCGATGAGGATTCAACCGGCCGCGCCTATGAATATATAACTGGACGTTTGCGGATACCTTCTGTAGAAACGTATCCGGGCAACTCGTGCCTCTACAAAGTCCATTCGTAGCTACGAAATCATCAATGTCATCATCATAGTATCTCATCACAAGTGGGCTTCCCGGTACCCTCACAGTTCATCAAAACATTTCAAATCCGTGTGTCAAACACATTTCATCAAAATCATTTCAAATCAACAACCGATGCAATGGTAGAATAGAAAACATTCCATTTCTCAAATCATGGCACAATTTCATTTCTTTTCAAACATGGATGCATAATCGTAGAAAATATAAGTACGACACTCTAATAATCACAAAACAGATTTGAATTTCAATTCCATACGTCGAGACAATGCATATCAAAAGCATGTTTTGTTTAAAACACGGTAAAATCAGGTTTTCACCATTTCATGCAAGAGATTAGGGTCTCACTCACATTCCAGGGAGGGTGGTCACTCCCTATTTCCACAATCAAACCAAACTCGACTCCTCGAGTCTCCAAATAGATCAACCTAATCAAATTATCACAATAATCATCAAATTTCCAATTAATCTTAGGGTTTATCATTTTTCCTAAGTTTGTACAAACCTTAACTCTCCAATTTTTTGAATATACTCTAATGTCATCAATTTCATCCTATTTATAAATATATAATAAAATCAAAATCAATCTTAATTCAAATCTAAAACCGTTCAAAATCGAAAACAACCCTAAAATAAATAAACTTCTTACAATATGGAAAAATCTTTGAAAAATCATACACTTTTCAATTCTCATCCGATTTCTTCAAACCATATGTCATTTTAAAGGTATTGAAGCCTATTTTCATAATACGAAAATTGTATTTTGATTTCCCATATGCAGAGCAACTTATAATGGAAAAGACTACATCGATCCTTAAGCTCAAGTCCCAAATTTCAACTGTTTTCATGCATTCGTCAAATTAAACTCTAAGAAAAGTCATTTAAATCAATTTAACTCAATTCTATCATCCGAAACAGCTCAATTTCGTTCAATTTCGTATAAAATTCTATACTTAACCTAAATAATAATATATAATGTCAAACAACGCATTTCAAATCTACTCTAACATTCATCCTAACATATGCAATACACTCTTGCTCTAATTTATCCTAAATTCATCCAAATAAATCGAGTAGGTTAGAAATCCCTCACCTAGGGTTTTCTCGAATCGCAGACCTAACTTCCGAATGCACTTCGTTCAATCCAAAACTTGTAGTATTCTCAATTCAAAACAGATTCTAGCAGTTAGACTAAACCACTTAAGAGTATTAACTCTAGGAATAAAATCAGAAATTGGCCTTTACCTATGCAGTGAAAAGGTAGTAGTGGGCTCTCGAAGGAGTGCAGACTGCTCGAGTGAGCGAGCAAGGGCAAAGCAGCACAACAGCCGTCCTGTGGGCGGGCCGCGCGCTGCAGTCGGGTGTGCAGGGCAGTCGCGCGCGGGGTCACTCGCGCGTAGGGGCTTTCAGCGCGCGAGCAATCGCGCGCTGTTGCGCGAGCAGGGAGAAGCAGAGCGAGAGACTGAGGGAGACTGAGAGACAGTGAGCGAAATAGAGAGAGAAAACTCACGGGAGGGAGAGAGAGATAGTCGCGGGTGAGAGAGATCGAGCGAAAGGGAGACACAACGGGAGATAGAGAGAGATGGTGGGTCGGCGACCGTGGGCGGTCGATGACGGAGGGAGGATGATCGCGGTGGAGGGGTTAATGGCAGCGGCGGAACAAGGCGGAGAGAGGAGGCCGCGAGAAGATGAAGAGGCAGAGAGAGAGTGAAAGGGGAAAGGGGAAGAAAGAAAGCCCTAATTTCGATTTTTTTATATTAATATATATATTTAAATAAATAAACAATTATATATATATACAAATTCATCCCCCTTCTTCCTAAATTTTTAAATTTTTCATAAAACAGAATTTATTACTATTCGAGAGTACGGTGATTTAAAATATACAAAAAAATTTTTGATTTAATACCCCAAAATCGAAAATCAATAAAAATTAAATATTTTTCCATATATATATAAATTGAGGATCATTTTATTAAATTCGGAAACGGAAATAATATACGGACACCGTAGTGTCGGTGTTACATTTTCTATCCCCCTAAAACAAGTTTCGTACTCGAAACTGAAAGAAGGCCTTACCGAAACAAATAGGAAAAGGCTGCGAAGCGCCTATGGGTCACTGATGCTTGGTCATCATCTGCTGACAAACTAGGCATCAAGCAACGAACTCTCTCTTTATACCAGACCACTAATAACTATCTCGGATAGTTAGGTATATTTTTGTACCTCTCAAATGCATAACGTAAGTGGAGGAATGAGTTTCCTCAAGAATATCTCTGCGAAGATTCACTGTCGACGGGAGTGCAAACCCGCTATCGATATACTACTAGTCCATTATCACGAACTCGGAACTCTCTGTCATCATCTCTACAGATCTATCAAGAATACCTTGGAGCTCCTCATTTGCTCCCTAAATCTCTCTAATGCGGTCGAGCGAAATAATATTCTCACGTAAAAATAATTTGAACTAGTGTCAATAAGAACACGGGCGTCGATTCCAAATATTCTCATGATCCCTGAATGTGAGGAATGGAAAAGATTAAAGATATTGAAACGCGAAGCAAACTAAATGAAAACATATATATATATATATATATATATATATATATATATATATATATATATATCAAACTAGTTAAGCTTCTGAAACTTTAACTAGTCAAAACTGTACATCGACACCATGATATACAAAATCTCATAGAGACAACATAACTAAAGTACTACACTGAGGGGTCTGCGGGAGGATTACCCATAACAACATCCGGGTTCGCCTGTGCGTCCTCCTGCGTCAACGCGAACACACGAGCCTAGGCCCTAAGCTGCTGTCGCGACGGTCCTGGCACTGTATTACTCCCGACTGCAGTCTGAGGAGCGGTAAAAGCTGAGTGCGCAGGTACCCCCTGCTGGCCTGTGCCAGACGTACCAGTATGACTCTGTGAAGTCGGTCCTCTACGACCTAAATCTGGGCAGGCACTCTTCACGTGACCTTGCTTCCCACACTGGTAGCAAGTAATCGATAGTGAACATGCCCCATATGCATGATAATTGCCGCATCTACGGCAAAAAGGCTGTCTTTGTGCAGGCCGTGAAGTGACACTAAGAGCTGGTGCCTCAAAACCCTGTGGTCGAGGTCTCTGTCCCGGTCCTGCTGGTCTGAAGCTATAAAAACCTCTGGGATGTCCAAAACCTCTACCCCTCTTCGAAGACTGTCCACCCTGTGACTCAGTCTTCCTCTTCTGGTGACTCTCTCTCTGCCTAATCTCAGCTCGAACGATCTCCTCTGCCCGATATGCTGAATCAATCACCTCTGAAAGTGTAAAGGAGGGAGTCACCGTCATATACTTTCTGATGCTCAGCTGGAGGCCATCTTCAAACTTGAATCTCATCTGAGCTGGTGTAGCCATGTCGGGGACGAAAGCTGCTAGTCGTCTGAGCTCAGCCTCGTACTCTGAGACTGACTTAGTCCCCTGGCGTAAGTACGAGAACTCCGTCCTCATACGGTCCTGCTGGAACGGGGTGAAGTACCTGTGATCGAACTCTCGTAAAAAGTCCTCCCACCGCAGGGTCTATGTGGCACTGTCACGGATAGCCTCCCACCACGAGAGGGCATCTCCGTCGAGGAGTCTCTCAGCAACTCTCAATCTGAGCTCCTCTGACAACCCCAAATCTGTAAGGATCCTGCGAGTCCTATTGATCCAGTGCTTTGCCGCTACGGCATCACTAGATCCTAAAAAGTCTGTGCATCCGAGCTGTCGAGACTCTTTCACCAACTGAGTGAGCTCGTGGATGCGCCTTAAAGTAGCCGACGTCTCATCGGTCGGAGTAGAAACAGAAGGACCGGCCACCGGAGGAGGAACCGGTGTCGTAGGAGCAAGTACGGCCGCAGGTGCGTTTGCTGGAGTCTGTAGTGGAGGTGGGGGCATTTGCGCCCCATATCTACTAAGCCACTCCTGCCACTGCCTCAAAGCGTCGAGCGGTGGTGGAGGGATCTCGGCTGTACCTACCGGTGGAGGTGCTGGGGGTGGCACAGGATAAGGTGCGTGAGTAGAAGAAGCACCCTCTAGTACTCGTGGGGCCTCGAGTGCCCTAGAAACCTCAGGCACTGAGGAACTCTCCGGTGGTGCGCCGAGCCTACCACGTCTAGGCGGCATAGTTCTGTAAAGAGAGCATCATATCATTAGATAAAAGCAGGTATTAGGGTTAGTTACAGGGTAACTAACCCCCTAAAATAGAATTCAAATTATGAATCAAGGTAATTGAATCCAATGGGAGGTGTACCATTCATACACTTGTCTAAATGCATCAAATTATGGTGAAGGAACCGTGGCTATAATAGCCTGCTGAGAAAGTGCTAGAAGTATACACATAACGAGGAAACATCCTCGGATATTCTAAGTGTCTCAGGTACAAATCTAGTATCTCGTCTAGTAATCATAATCTTACAAAGAAGGAGCTTAAATTAGATATGATTCAAAGATTAGAGTTAGTTACGAAGTAACTAACTCCCTAAATGAATAAACTTATCAGTTTAAGAACTGATAGAACCAATATGCTAGATTAGATACGCACCGTATCTAACCCCCTAAAAAGAATAACTCATATGCCTAAAACCGTTGTACTGGGATCTCATGACTGTAATGAAACTCTCATATGCATTGAGGACTTTGAAATGTACGTGGGAATATTTTCAAAACTATTCTATAAAACACAGCTCTCAACCTAGAGCTCTGATACCAACCGAACTATCACGCCCCGAACCGGGATCGTGAACAGCCGCCCGTTGCCCTGGATGCCGGCTGTATTTTTACAGAAAATCGGGCAGAACCTCCCCATAAATTAGAGGTCTCCCATATACAATTAAACCTGTTTAATTCAAAATCATCTTGAAAATAAAATAAATAATCATCCCGGCCTCTTCAAACCAACAACTCCCATAGCCGGCATCCAGAACAACGCAAGGCTATAAAAATCTATCAACAAACCTAGCCACAGACTTCTACTATCATGCCCAACTAGAGCATGAGCAGCCACCACACCGAGCGGACCTAAATTTTTTTATGCAATTTACAACAATTTTCCCAAGTAACATTCAAATACATACAATCACCTCAATGCAAATGAAATATGAGAATTTCGCAAATAAAAACACATAAATTTTACAGTCATCCCAAATTAAGTACACGGCCAACTACGGACCTCAACAAGACCCCGTAGGGTCGAAATAAAATACATAATTCATCTTTTAATTTAAACTTAAGATCTCACCTTCTTGAATACCAAGTACACCCAAACTCTATACTCTGAAGTGTCGCTCCAGCACAAAAATCTTGTCTGGGGGAGGAAAGAAGAGGGGTGAGTATCTATGGAAGGATACTCAGTGAGTGAGGCGACTAATTTCAAGTACTAATAGTGTAGGTGAACATTGGAGTGTCAAATAGTATCATTCGTAAACAATAACTCAAGTTTCGCAATAAATCATGATATGTTCAATAAAATGAATTCATTTATTCAATCACACGATATCATACATATATGCATCCATTTAAAATCAAGTAAATCATAGAGCAAGCCAAAAGGATCCTGGCAAAGGTCAACCATGACCTGGGACAGGCGTATCGGGGGTTTTATTATGCAAAGTATTTTAAAAGTAGCTCTCTACCCCGACGTTGGCCGTGGGCTTAGCTCCTTGCTTACCCAGATTCGTCAATAGGACCACGTGCGGTGCTAGACGGTGATGGACACACGTCCTCCCCCAAATATGGGTTCAACCGGCCGCGCCTATGAATATATATATGCTCGTTAATAGGACCACGTGCGGTGCTAGACGGTGATAGACACGTGTCCTCCCCCGATGAGGGTTCAACCGGCCGCGCCTATGAATATATAACTGGACGTTTGCGAATACCTCCTGCAGAAGCGTATCCGGGCAACTCGTGCCTCTACAAAGTCCCTTCGTAGCTACGGAATCATCAATGTCATCATCATAGTATCTCATCACAAGTGGGCATCCCGGTACCCTCACAGTTCATCAAAACATTTCAAATCCGTGTGCCAAACACATTTCATCAAAATCATTTCAAATCAACAACCGATGCAATGGTAGAATAGAAAACATTTCATTTCTCAAATCATGACACAATTTCATTTCTTTTCAAACATGGATGCATAATAGTGGAAAACATAAGTACGACACTTCAATAATCACAAAACAGATTTGAATTTCAATTCCATACGTCGAGACAATGCATATCAAAAGCATGTTTTGTTTAAAATACGGTAAAATTAGGTTTTCACCATTTCATGCAAGAGATTAGGGTCTCACTCATATTCCAGAAAGGGTGGTCACTCCCTATTTCCACAATCAAACCAAACTCGACTCCTCAAGTCTCCAAATAGATCAACCAAATCAAATTATCACAATAATCATCAAATTTCCAATTAATCTTAGGGTTTATAATTTTTCCTAAGTTTGTACAAACCTTAACTCTCTAATTTTTTGAATATACTCTAATGTCATCAATTTCATCTCATTTATAAATATATAATAAAATCAAAATCAAACTGAATTCAAAGCTAAAACCGTTCAAAATCGAAAACAACGCTAAAATAAAGAAACTTCTTAGAAGATGGAAAAATCTTTGAAAAATCATATACTTTTCAATTCTCATCCGATTTCTTCAAACTATATGTCATTTTAAAGGTATTGAAGCCTATTTTCATAATACGAAAATTGTATTTTGATTTCCCATATGCAGGGCAACTTATAATGGAAAAGACTACATCGATCCTTAAGCTCAAGTCCCAAATTTCAACTGTTTTCATGCATTCGTCAAATTAAACTCTAAGAAAAGTCATCTAAATCAATTTAACTCAATTCTATCATCCGAAACAGCTCAATTTCGTTCAATTTCGTATAAAATTCCATACTTAACCTAAATAATAACATATAATGTCAAACAACACATTTCAAATCTACTCTAACATTTATCCTAACATATGTAATACACTCTTGCTCTAATTTATCCTAAATTCATCCAAATAAATCGAGTAAGTTAGAAATCCCTCACCTAGGGTTTTCTCGAATCGCAAACCTAACTTCCGAATGTACTTCGTTCAATCCAAAACCTATAGTATTCCCAATTCAAAACAGATTCTAGCAGTTAGACTAAACCACTTCAGAGTATTTACTCTAGGAAGAAAATCAAAAATTGGCCTTTACCTATGCAGTGAAAGGGTCGTATTGGGCTCTCGAAGGAGTGCAGACTACTCGATTGAGCGAGCATGGGCAAAGCAGCACAGCAGCCGCGCGCTGGGGCAGGGGCTGTCACGCGTTGCAGTCGGGCGTGCAGGGCAGTCGCGCACGGGGTCACGCGCGCGTAGGGGCTGTCAGCGCGCGAGCAGTCGCGTGCTGTTGCGCGAGCAGGGAGAAGCAGAGCGAGAGACAGAGGGAGACTGAGAGACAGTGAGCGAAATAGAGAGAGAAAACTCACGGGAGGGAGAGAGAGATCGAGCGAAAGGGAGACACAACGAGAGATAGAGAGAGATGGTGGGTCGGCGACCGTGGGCGGTCGATGGCGGAGGGAGGATGATCGCGGTGGAGGGGTTGATGGCAGCGGCGGAACAAGGCGGAGGGAGGAGGCCGCGGGAAGATGAAGAGGCGGAGAGAGAGTAAAAGGTGAAAGGGGAAGAAAGAGAGAAATTAGGGCTTTAAGCCCTAATTTCGATTTTTTTTTATTAATATATATATATATTTAAATAAATAAACAATTATATATATATACAAATTCACCCCCCCTTCTTCCTAAATTTTTAAATTTTTCATAAAACGAGATTTATTACTATTCGCGAACACGGTGATTTAAAATATACCAAAAATTTTTTGATTTAATATCACAAAATCAAAAATCAATAAAAATTAAATATTTTTCCATATATATATAAATTGATGATCATTTTATTAAATTCAGAAATGGAAATAATATACGGACACCGTAGTGTCAGTGTTACAAACTAGATGCTAAAATCGACGAATTGCAACTATATTTCGATAAAAGATTTGATGAACAAGACAAAAAAATTGATTCTTTCATTGCTAAAATAGAAGCACAATTTGATGCTTTCTTGAAGATGATGGATGAAGACAAGCATGAAGAACAACGTATTAAAACACTTTCTAAGTCTCTTATTCTACCCACTCCTAGTAAAGAGATGTTGGAGATAGAAGAAGTGTCACAAATGACCAACAAAGAGCCTATTAATGGTGGTTTCTTGCCAAATCTTTCAAATATTGAAATTCCAAAGTTCATTGAGAAAAATTCTTTGGTAGAAGATGGATCTCAATTATCCAAGAAAGAAATTATTGATTGTGGGTTCTTACCAAACCCTCCAAAATTTAAACTTTTTGTGTTTATTGAGCAAATTCCTTCACTAAAAAGAAGTTCAAGGAAGGTGCCTCTCAAACTTCATTGTCTTCATTTTCCTCCTACTATTCTCCCTATAACTCAAGTCAAATCTATTGTTCGACTTCATCACATTATCTCTCAACACAAATGCAAGTCTTGATTCAAGATTCATGAATTCAAAGTCTTAATTCTTGGTTTCCATTCTTGAGAACAAGAATGTTTTTAAGGGAGAAGAATTGTAATAACTATTAATCATAAAGGTTAATAGTTAATCATGATTAATAAAAATAGTTAGTGGCTAATTGTGGGGTTAGTTAGTAAGATGATTAGTAGTTAAAGGGGTTGGTAGTTAGTTAGGTAAAATGATTAAATAGTTAGTAGTATTAGTAAGTAAAACAGTATAAATAATAATTCAATTCATATAATGAGCATCAAATGAAATGAAATAGAATTAAAGTCACTCTCTCTCCCTCTTTGTATTCTCTCTTTCTAGCCTCTCTTTATTTCTTTACTTCTCTCTCTCTCTCTCTCTCTCTCTCTCTCTCTCTCTTCCTTTGGTTGCAACACATTTTCATGGTTCAACCGAGCTCCCTCACGGTGGAACCGCTTTTCATTTGCAACTCATAAAAACCATAACAAATTAGTATCAGAGCCTCAGATTCTTGGACCAGAAACTCACATGCAGAAGGAACTAGACAAAGAACTCAAGAAGATCAATTCAAGAAGCAAGAAGTCAGAATGGAAGAACTAAAACTTTATGTGGATAGAAAGCTTGAAGAACATACCCAGAAGATAGACCAGAAAATGGATCAAAAGCTGGATGCTTTTCTAGCCAATCTTGAAGCACAATTTGGTGCTTTATTGAAGAAATCACAGTGAGAAAAAATGAATAAATTTATGCAGATGAAAGTCTGAACTCTCCAATTCTTCCCACACCCAGTGAGGATAAAATGCGTGAGATGGGGAAGCCTTCTCCCACAGAAGAGATTTTCAGCCATGAAGCATGATGCCAAACCCACCTAGAGTTGAATTACCTCTCTTTACATGAGAAAATCCACATATGTGGGTAAGAAAATATAAGAAATTTTTTAGTGTATACCAAATACCCCAACACCAATGGGTAGATACCATAGAAATGTATTTGGAAAGGAAGGTGGAAATTTGGTGTCAAGGGCTAAAGCAAACGAGGAAGGTATTGGAATGGGAAGAGCTCTCAAACATGTTATGCTAAAGGTTTAAGCCTAAAGGAATGTAAGATGAGGTTGAAGAATTTAATAAACTCCAGCAACATGGCTCAATAACAGAGTACGAAGAGAGGTTTGAAGAACTTTGGGCACTTATGCTTCATAAGAATCCACGATTGACTGAGTCATATTTTATTTCGAGTTTCATAAGTGGATTGAAAAAAGAAATCAAACCTATAGTTAGAATGATAAAGCTCACCAATCTCCTTCAAGCATTCGAAATAGCAACATTGCAAGAGCAATCCTTAGAATTAGCTAAGAAGGGCAGAGCAGGAACACTTAAGCCGGGGAATATTGGAGAAAGAAATGCGGGAGGCAAAATTTCATGAGGTCTTGACTTTACGACTCTTCACACAATCGGAGAAAATAAGAACACACAAGGAGGTAGTTTCTCTAGAAATCATTGGCAGAAAATAACACCTTAAGAAATACAATATCGAAGAGACAACAACCTTTGCTTCAAGTGTGGCGAAAAATTCAGTCTAGGACATTGGTGCAAATTCAAACATTTAAACATCATATTGGCTGCTGAGACAAAGGAAGGAAGTGAGATGATTGATGAAGAAATAGAAGAAGGATATAAAAATCAAATAGAAGCTGAAGGAGCTCAATTTTCAACTTTTCATTCTTAAGGACAAGGATATCCTTAATGGGGGAGGAAATTGTAATAGTCAAGAGCCATAAAATGTTACGGTTAGTAAGCAATTTGTTTCAAAACTTAGTTATGAACTAAATCCTAACCGTAATAGTTGTAATTGTTGGGGTAGTTAGGAACTAATCTTGAAATGTATAAATACCTATAAACTATTTAGCAGTAGATATGGAATTGAATGAATAAGTCTTTTCTTAGTCTACTATCTTCTCTCTCTCTCTCTTTTTCTCTCTCTCTCTCTCTCTCACTCTCTCTCTCTCTCTACTTCTCTTTCTTTTTTTCTCTATTTCACTCTCATTTTTCCTTCAGTTGCATTACACAGCCGTTCCACCTATGGTTCCATCGCTTTCCCTTTGACATTCATAAACAAAGTCATAACACATTACACATCCTTCAGTTCCATCGGCGGCTCCACCACCTCCTCTTTTGACATTCCTAAACAAAGTCGTGACATCTTTCTTCACCTACAGCTGAACTGCCCAAGCTCCCAGTTGACCGTTCCCTCAGAGCTCGTGATAGTGAGTCACCTTCCATCCACTTGGGTTGGCAATTCCTACTTGGATTCTCATTTCATTTGATTCAATTACCTAATAAGTTTCAAGAAACAAAAAATAAGGCATAAAATTGATATTTTTAACAATTTTAAGCCAAAATAATACACTAAACCTATCCATACATAGATAATGGATTATAAGTCAACTGACGTCATTCCTTTTCTTTAAGAAATTTCGATTTCGAAACTCTTTTATGTAACCAAAAAAAAAATTAAAAAAAAAAAAAACCATCCATACATGATAATCCATCGACATAAATTGCTTAGTTGTGTATAATTTATGAGCTGTCAAGCAAAAGTTATTTATTAAAAGATGATGGTTGAAATCTATGATTTATAACAATATTGATGGGACATAATCCCAAGACCCGTTAAGATAGCGTCCAAGGCGAGATTGGAGGTCCATGATATAACGAACATCTCACACTTTGGTGTGACCCCAACATGGGATTTATCCCCCCGAAGGACAAACATGGACTGGCCCCTCGGTCAATCTCCATCGGTGGAAGTTCAATTGGTTCGTGGCCCATAGAGGCATTTGGCAAGCTCAAGGCAATACCCTTCCTTTCGATTAATGACTAACAACTTTGTTAAGAATTTGATTGTTCACCCTCATCAGATGAAGGTAATATTTACTCAAGATTCGTATTAGCATTTGTTTCCTATTCATTCATGAAATATATCTCTTAAATAAGAAAGAAAACTTTTGAAATCTAATTGATAAATAATGAGTCTCCTCTGCATGATGGACTTTCCTAAGGATGAAAATTTTAAATCTTTTAAGAGCATTTAACAATGGAATCCCAAGATTTTAGGACAGTTTTCACTAGAAAACTAGAGTTGTAACTCTCGAATGCATACGACTCATAGGCAATTGACCTATAAAAACATACTGCATACCATATGCCAGATACGCTCTCTGAATACCATACACCTGGCACACAAATCACAGGTCCCTTATTCTTGGCCCTCTTTCACTCAATTTGTTTCATTCTTGTCAAAAATCTCTCTTTTTTATTTGAATATCGGAGTCTGCTCGTCGAAATATCTTTCGATCATCATTCAAAGCACTCATTCTATTTGACGAAATCGAAATCTATAGCATCAAAACATAAATCTAACAAAGATCAAGAATCCAAAATGGTTATTAAAAAAAAAAAAAATTAGGTATACGACGAAATGGGCAAATGATCTGCTAGCTCTATTTGGAATATCACCTGCTCCACCGTGTAAAGCTATTGCCCAACAGACCCATCTCTCTCTCTCTCTCATATGATTCAATTTGTTTGGAATATTTTGATGTCACTTCCAATAAGAAGACATAGGAAACGTAAGACTTACAAACAAACAGACCCTCGTAGATTGAAATGGGGTTTAGGATATACTATAAAACGGAGCAACCTTTTCCCCACCATTGTCACAAAAACCAAGGAAGAAATACTAATAAAATTACAAACTATACTGCTATTATAAAAATAAAAGGCCAATTTAAAAAAAAAAAAAACAATTAATTTTCAATGTTGACCATAATAACTCTTTTTTCTACAATTTACCAAATACGCTTTTTTTATTAAATTGTTAAATAAAAATTAAACTTGCTTTACAATTCTCTACTAAAATCCAACTTTAATTAAAAATATCTTTTCTAAATTTAAGATTCAAATTACTAAAAGAGAATCTCTCTCTCTCTCTTGAGGACATTTATTTGGCGTTAAGGAAATGCATCGTTCTAAAAACTTCATGCAGTATTTAGTTAAACATATACGAGATTTTTAATCATAAATATGTAATAGGTTATACAAAAAATTTTATGTCAGTTTACTTAATATCATATCATACAAAACTTTAGTAGTTAAGGTGGTACAATATTTTGCATATGAGATATAAAAAAGTTGATGTGTAATTTCAAAATTTGCATATGATATGAGATCTAAAATTGTTAAACTAGCGTCGCACGTTCGAGACCTGCACCTTTTTTTTTCCTGGTCCCTCTGATCTGCGACCTCCTTGGGTACTTTTGGTCATCCATATATGAAAACAGTCCTAGTTTCTTCCGCGATCCACATATGAACTTTTGGTCTACCATGGCTTTCTTTTTTGGGGTGTACACATCTATGCAAGCGGAGGGAGAATGGTAGATTCAATCAGGATAACTGCTGTCTCAACTTCTGTTGTCATTCTTTCATAAATTGCAACTAGTTTCTTCAAGATCAAACTTGGAAGTGGGACACCCAAAAGAAAAGAAACTCTTATTTCATCTTTTTTTCCCCCTCTAACGATTCCATGTAGTTCTCATCTCAATCCTATAACCTGCCAGAATGACACGGATGGGAAATTCTTTGCATTATATTCTCTCCTACAACCTAAGTGTTCGGCTTCGCTTGACAGAAAGGGATCAGAAAGGGATGAAACTTTGGGGCGAGACTAGTTTGATGAGCAATCAGACTCTCCTTTAAAGTAAGACTGCTCCACGTCTAGAACGCCCTGCAATGATGCACAAATAAATCAATTATAACAGCTCTGGAAAAGAGAGAGAGAGAGCTAGAGAGAGATAGGTTCTTGCAATCAAACCTGGATAATCATAATGGCAGCTTCCTTGTGTAAAACCTCATTATACTCATGACAAGCCAGATTCTGATACCAACAGCTCTAAAGATCAGTCCAACAGTCACAGGAACTACTAGACATTTAAACGGGTATTCAAAGACTGACCTGAATGCAGTTGGGGCATCCAGTGTCTCCAGAGCAGTGGCATGATGTTAGAAGTTCCAAAGCAGCAGTCAACAGTTCGGTGAAAAGTGGTTGAATCTATTGTAAGTGTAAAAATATATATATTACTGTAAAATCGACACAATTTTCCGTGACTGCATTTCAAAATGTAATGACACATTATTCAGGCAATATGTGACTTAGATTTTATAAACAAAGCCGAGTACAGAAATAACACTCAATCAACACTTTAACAGGTTCGTCAAGTGTTGAACACTCGACCAATACTGTTTCGATCGAATGTTGAACACTCGACCAACTTGTGAACAATGTTGGTCAAATGTTACACTCGACCATCCTGAATTACTTTAGGAATTTGTTTTCAGCATGGGTTTTTTTAAGAATTTTTTTTTTAAATGAGGTTATTTCCGTACTTGGCTCTTTATAAATATCTTGGGCTTTATTTTTAATAAGCGCCCAGGAAACCATCCTTGCATCTTATACCCAGAATTTGTGTTCACATTTCTGTGTACATGCTTGACACTAGAAACCGAGTGATTTTGCTTCAAAGCTATGTATTGCTTGACAAAATATTTTTCATCTAAGTATTCCAGATAGAAGCTTCAGACAGCTGAACAAGATTAAGAACATCTTGAAGTCATTCACCTGTTTCGAAAGGCCATTCCCTCCAGCATGTTGATCATATAATAGAATTCTTTCTGGGATGTAACGGCCATCATGAGGGTTTGCACACTCTGGAGACAAGTCAGATGCATCGCAAATTATGAACCTGTGCACAAAAGCATACAAAAGTTTCAGTCCAGTATTAATTCATCAAAATAAAGCAGCCAAAAGAACAGCTTGCAGTAGCAGTACAAAATAAAATTATTAGACAATGATGACAAACAACCACCACCACCAAAATTTGGGATCAACCATAAAAAACAAATATAAGATAATTCTAAAAAAATAAAATAAAATAAAATAAATACAATAATAATGATGATGATGATTCACATCCGCATCTATATTGACGTCGTTTTGAATGACAGACCCTATATATTTAAAACGTTCACTTTTCGGTACATCTTGTCCTTCTAAGTTAATCGTTTTTCTATCATTTTGGCACTTGCCATTAAACATACAGCTCATATACTCAGTTTTTGACCGACTCAATCTAAATTCTATGGATTCTATCTCTCTCCACAACTCCAATTTCACATTAATGCCCTCTTTAGTTTCACCGATCAACACTATATTATCTGCAAAGAGCATATACCATGGTATTTCATCTCGAATACTCTTTGTGATCTCATCTATTACTATTACAAAAAGGATGAGACTCAATGCTGATCCTTGGTGAAATCCAATATTAATTAGAAAACTATCACTTACACCCCCGCAAGTCTTTACATCGGTAACAATTCTCTCATACATATTTTTGATGACATTAATGTATTTAACAGAAATTTCATTTTTCATCAGTGCCCACTACAATGTCTCTAGAAACTCTATTATATGTTTTTTTCCAAATCAATAAATATCATATGTAAATCTCTCTTTTGTACTCTAAATGTCTCCATCACATGTCTCAGCAGGTGATTGCTTCAATGGTGAATCAATCTGACATAAATCCAAATTGATTCCAAGTCATACTTATCTCCAATCTCAATCTATACTCAATCACCCTCTCCCACAACTTCATAATATGACTCATAAGTTTAATTTTCCAATAATTTGAACAATCTTGTATATCTCCTTTATTTTTATATAGTGATATAAATATCCTCTCTCCATACTTGGCATTTTCTTGGTTTGCCATATTTTGTTACAAATATCTAATAACATTGTTATTTCAACTACACCTAAATATTTCCACACCTCGATAGAAATGTTATCGAATCTTATGGTTTTATTAACTTTCATTTTTTAAAGTTTCTTTTATTTCATGAGGGCGAATTTTACTTTTAAAATCCCTATTGATTTCTTCTATAAGTAACGTGATATTGTCAATATCTCTTGTTCCCTCCACGTTGAAGAGAATATCTCCGTCACTTTCTTATATCCTCATTCCTTACAAGTATATTATTGGTCTCAATTTTAATACACCGAACATTTAGATCTTTTCCTTTCCTTTCATTTTTCTTAATTTAGCAATTCTGTAAATCTCTCTCTATCCTTAGTTTCTAGTCTTTTGTATAAATCATTATACACCTTACTTTTTGATTCGTGAATGATTCTCTTCACCTCTTTTTTTGTAGTTTGGTATTTTTTAAATGCATCGCTATTTCTATTACTTTTAAAATTTTTATAACACTCACATTTAGTTCGTATGGCAGTTTGGATTTTCTCATTCCACCACCATGACTCCTTGCCTATTAGAGCTCGTCCCCTAGATATGCCGAAAACATCTTTGCCTATATTCTTAATATTATTAGACATTTTTAACCAAATAGTTTTCAAATCATCATTAACAAACCAGATTACCACTTGAATTAATTTCTCTAAAAGTCATCATATTTTTTTCTTTCAATTTCTACCACTTAATTCTTGGTTCCACTAATGGGTGAAATTCCTTTTGCTTTTGAGGCACACACACATCTACTATTAAAAACCTACGTTGAGTTGCTATATTCTCTCCTGGTATAACGTTACAATCCTTACACGGCATTCTATCGCTCCTCCTAGTGAAAAAGAAATCTATTTGGTTGGCATTCGATCAACTTCTATATGTAATTATGTGCGACTCTCTTTTCTTGAAAAAAAGTGTTTATAAGTACCAGATCTAATGTTGTGGCAAACTTTAGAATGGTATCTCCCGCCTCATTCCTATTACCAAAGCCAAAGTTCTCATGTACCGCTTCAAATCCCTCATTATTCTCTCCTACATGTCCATTTAAATCTCATCCAATAAATAACTCCTTCCTACTAGGTATGGTTTGTATAAATTCATTCAAATCTTCCTAAAATTGTTTTTTACTAATTATATCTATACCTACTTGGGGTACATAAACACTAACTATATTAATTATGTCTTCTCCATGAACTAACTTGACAAGTAAAATTCTATCTCATTTTCTTCTTATCTCCACTACACTCTCGTAAATCCTTATGAACAATTATTCCTATCCTATTTCTAGTTCTATCCCTATCTATGTACCGAAGTTTATGCCTATAAGACTCTACTAGTTTAGCATTCTCCCCCACCCACTTAGTTTCTTGGAGACATATAATATTAATCTTTTTTCGATCCATTATTTCTCCTACCTCTCCTAATTTGCCGGTTAAAGTTCCTATATTCTAAGTGTCTAGACGAATCCTAATCTCATGGACTGACTTCTTTACCTGTATCCGTCCACGTGAATGGAGAAACCCTTGCCTATTTGACACCACATCCAAGCGCCAATGATGATGACCCGGCTAAAATGGTTTTAACCGGTAAAAGTAGAAATTCTCTCTTATTTATATCATCAATATGGAGTAAAAAGGAAGAGTAAGGAGAGGACTTGAAAGTGGACCTTTAAGAAAGTCTCACAAACACAACAGGTATATGATTCGCCAACACAGAAGGAAATTAAAAATGAAGTGTATCTAAATTAAAAATTCATAATATTACGATTACTTGGAAGTAAATACAATACAGTTAAGAGGAAACAAGGATGATATATATGTGTGTGTGTGTGACAAGCACAGATGAAACGAAAAGGCTCCACACACATCAGGTCTAACCACAGAGTAGCACAAGCCTTCACTTCCAATTTCACAAGCTAAGCTCAAGCTCGACTGGAATGACTTTTAAGGCCAAGGAAAGCCTGTACCGCTCAAGAATACTGTAGCAAAACAGCTATAGCTCTTAGTAAAGCAAGAATCCAGAGACTTACAGAGGCACAACATTAAGAACAGCATGGCATGCAGCATGTAACCCTCCACGAAATGAAATATTATGAATCTCAACTGCTGTTTTAATTGATTGGGGAACTCGAATCCAGACTGCCTGTTTTGCATGAAGACAGAAGATAAAGTAAAGCATAACTCGAGTAAAAGCAAATATTAGATAAACAAATATAAAAATACTGGCGCAATATGTACTCCTGCTCCAGGATGCACCTGCGACTCATAAGAGTACTCTGGGAGTGAAAGTTCAACTGTGTCAAAAACCTGGTTGCTCCCTCTCCAGATGCGACGGAAGCCAAACCAAGTAGTTGTGACTTTGCAGGTATGTGTTTGTGCTGTCGTCCTTGACAACTTTATATTGGAAACACTTGCTGGATAGGCCTTAAAAAGGGACAGTTAACAGGTGAGCGTATCTCATTATTATCAAGTATTGTGATGCAACACATAGATGCAATTTTTAGTGCCCAGTGGTTACGGTGGCTCCACTCCAAATAGGATAAACTTCAACCATGGTATATGGAATAAAAAATTAATGCATGAACAGTCAATTTTGTACCTCAGCAAATTTGACTTATAATCAACAGGCTTAGTCTAACATGATGTATTAAAGATGAATGATATATTGGAGGAAAGATCCAGAATCTCCAAATATTTGCCAAGCAAGGAAATACTTATTGTGGTAAACACTGGCAGAGGTTTTCAGGATGAAATGCAATTATGAGGCCAAGAGATGATAAAACTTCATCAAGCCCTTACAAACGCCATCAATTGCTAAGGTCTTGATGACTCCCAGACATAGTTTCCATAAACCCTGTCTCTGATGCGATCCTCTTGAAGGCTTTCTGAAATGCTATTTTTACTAACAGGAGGTTTGAACAACATTATATTAAGATGCAGAGGAATATAAGAATAAAAGACATATATTAAAGCCCAACATACAATATCACCACCAATGACATGAATATCTGTATAATCACGAGTCTTTGTGTAATACTTCAAGTCAGCCTCTCGGCATAGAGCAATCTTTGTTGCCAAATTTAACTCCTTTACAAGGTAGGTTTTCCCTTGGTTCATATATACAGCTCCTTCATATACCTGAACAATTAAGACATTTCATATGTTCAAGTACAGCACATAAACAGATATAATGAGTTTTCTGAGACCATCTGATTTCCAGAAGAAAAGAAATAAAGCACAAAAGATTCTGAAGATTAGGGCACAAATTATCCAAATTTTGAAAATACGAGATAACATTGTCATGAAGATTTTTCCCGTGATAACGGAACAAGTAACTTGTCGCCACATTTTCCTTCTTTCATTCTAAACCAGCAGAATTCAGATTATGCAAGTATATTGTCACTGCACTTGAGTTAAATTCTTATTAAGTCACAGAAAAATACATGAAAAAACTTCATTTAAAACAAAAGGCTTCTCCTTAAAGAAAACCAATTATCAACAAAGCAAAGCAATGTCATTTACCTGAAAGAAGGCCCTGCTTTCCTCAATCTCTTCAAGTAGTTCATTGCTCTGCTTGTCTATTACATTGTACTTCTCTGTCTCTATTGCACGAATACTAATTGAGTGTGCAGGCATTTTCTAGCAAAGCAACCATATAACAGTAAACAACAAGAATCATGGCCGAAGCATCTAAAACAATAAACAACAGAGAAGCTACACTTGGACAATGAACAATGATAAAAAACCTCATGTCCACTATAACACCATATTCTCGATGAAACATCCTGCGAGGGGTCAAAGCTTAGAAGGCCACGACTTTTAAGTGCCATCACTGCACTACTCATGCCAGATCCAAAATACTCCTCATCATAAAGCAAACTCAGTGGATGCTCAATAGAAGCACAGACCAAGTGCTGCTCAAGAACCTGGAAAACAAGGTTCATGATACCTCTAGGTTCAGCAGATTTTTCAATTCGTATGAGGAAGAAGGGTATCACATAATTGGAATTGAGTGAACCTGTTGGTTTTGAGAATCAATATGACAACACTCAACTGGGCTTCTGAATAGTTTCTGCGGGTACCTCATAAAGTACTGATCAAGAGGTCCCTCAAATGCAACATATACTGCTAATGATGCTCTTTCCCTCCTCCCAGATCTCCCAGCTTGTTGCCAGAGGCTATATATGATGAAAGAAGAAAGTTTCTAATCAAAAAAAACATGGCTGTAGAAGTTTCCAGCAGAAAAGAAATGATTAAGCACTACCTTGCAATACTTCCCGGAAATCCCAGATGCAGTGTTACATCAATATGCCCAACATCAATACCCAACTCAAGAGCATTTGTAGCAGCTATACCACGAAGTTTCCCACCAAAGAAGTTTCTCTCTATTCGCCTTCTATCCTGCTCTATCAGATACTCAATATCAAGTGCAATAAAAATGACAACATTCAAATGAATTGCTCATTTTACGAAGAACTTTCACCAAACCCAAGTACTGGATAATGTTTCCCTGTATGTCTAGATAAATACAGTTAATTGCAAATAAAGTTTAAGGATACATCAAATAATTTTCCCTTTGTTTACAAACTCATAACTGATTTTCCTTTCATCTGGGTCAACCTTTTAGATTCCCATTTGATAGAAATGCTTGCAAACAATCACAATATATTAATAAAGCCATTAAAAAAGAAAATCACAAAATTCAAGAGGAAGTTAGATTTTTTAACATATTGCAAAACTGATAACTGCAAACTCAAATGAGAAAATAAGCTTCCTGCCATGCAATTGAATGTCATTATACTGGCTTTTGTAGAGGGACATTTTAAAAAATTATTCATTTACGTGTAATCAACACAAAATGCAACCTGACATTTGTTGTTCCTACAATCCCAAATATATTGTTGTCAGAAATGAATTTGTGTTCTTATATTCCTATTTTATATGGTTGGAGTAGTCAGTTGAGAGCTGAGACTTGAGTCCAGTCCTAAAAAGGCTGGAATGCTGGAAAAGTTCAGGCTCTCAAACTGCTGTCTTGCAAATGCTGGATCAATGTAGGTTTTGGCAAAGGGAACTACGTAGGTGCTAATCACCAATCCCAACGTCAAGGTAGAATTGTCATTTTCAGCTTTCCTCTTTAGAGATTTGTAAGGTTGAAACATGTATCTTTTAAGATCATTAAAAGATCTTCACAATTCAGACACAAAAATCCCATAAAAAGCATATGAACATTGTAGGAAGCACCACAATCCCTTAACCTACAGATGAGCAAAGGTTGCATTTAAAGGATTGTGAACTTGGGTACAAAGAATGGATTTCATGATCAACACACAAAATTTTCTGGTGGATAAAGGCAAAAAGGGTTTCACAAATCCTCGGGGAGACTTTATGATTAAAGTTACAGGCAATTTCTAGGTAGAAACTTTCCGAAGAAAGTCCTTAAGGGAGATGACATGCGGCTTATATCGGCATCAAGATTTTGGCAAGTTCAAATGTACATCAAGAACACTCAACTGTCAATAAAATCCACAATACACATGTTGCAAGTGATCATGCAAGCCTTCAAGCTGTGCAAAGCCTGTAAGAGGACTTTTTGATAGGTGCAAAGCTAATGCTACCCAACCGCTGGATATTGATCCGGCCCATAAAGCCATGTAGGTACATGTAAGTTTTCTTCATAGAAAAAGCCAAAAACTAAAAGAAAGTCAGGTGGCTCAAGACGATGAAGCTTTATTTCACAGCTTAAGAAAAGCAACTGATTTTCCTTGCAGCGCTGTAATTTCTTCCTAAACTCCAGTGTGATAATAACGAGATTGACCAATAATAATTATTAAGGGAATGCAATATGCAGCAGCCGAGCTAAAAGGGAATGCAGTGAAATGTTTCTTATTTTTATTGATGAAAAAGTAAGCCAAAAAATTAAATGAATAAATAACTGACCTCAGCTATATACCCAGCCCGATATGCACATATTGAGTAAACCAGGGATGGTGCTGTCTCTTGAAGAATCTCACGCCTATCAAAATTATAAATAAAATTATAAATGCAATAATTTTTCTTTTATAAAGATATGTTCTCACAAAAGCCAAAAGAATCTTTTATGGAACAAATGTAAGACTGGAAATTATCAATAACATACGTATAGCTAAGGACAAGTTCACAAATTTTGCGCGTTTTACAAAAGGCTATACAACGAAGCCCATGCTGCACCATTTCGGCAAAGAGACATGAAACCTCCATAATTGGACTGCAAAAGGGAAACAAGCCATCAGCTCAGATAACATTTACGATATCTTCCAAATTTCCTATGGATGATCAATGTACCAAATATCTTGTAACATCAAGTGAGAAAAAAGCAAGAAGATTTGTTTCACTGATATGCCACTAACTTTCCAAGACTGAACATGACTTTGTAAATTTAGTGATACACAAGACAAATTTAAAACACACACGCACACGCACCCACCCAACCCCCCCACCCCCCAAACCAAGGAAAGGCCACATTCATGCATTTGAGCATGTGGACCTGTTAAGGAGTGAATGGCTGAACTTAAAACTCTATGAGAGAAATCCTGACTATTGAGTACATTAAAAGGATGTTGGATAATCAAAGAAAAAAAAAAGAAAGTAATGTCAACTTATATCCTCTAGAGAAGAAGCCATGTTTCCTTGGTTTGACAAGATAGGCTTTTAAGTCACAACTTCTATATTGTTCTTTAGAACACATCAAGGATCAAGGAGAGCATACTAACCTTGACCGTTTAACAATAACATTTTTTTCAGGTCCTTGGGAATTTTTCTTGAACACCTGTAATATACAAAAGTTAGCAAGAAGGTGAAAACACTATTCCTGCATTCTTCTATAAAATGGTGTATATTAATGAGTGATTCAACAAAATGGAGCAACATTATATTAGCATGGCACTCACATTCCTCAAACATAAAGGAGGATTCCAGAGTATGAAAGACTTTGGAGCAGAAGGACTTCCATCATTATTAATCAGATCCAGCGTTTGAAGATTTGCAAGTTCCTGAAGCAAAAGTAGTTGTTTCCAATGAAGACTTTTGTCTTGGGCCAACAAGAATAGTGAGAGATATCTAAGATGATCCAACTGAATGGCTTACAGATTATCAGAACCCTAGAGAAATGCAACACAAATAGCCAATACACACCAGGTATCACATAATTCAATGATATTACTGTCAAGGGTAGTGTGTCATGGCATATTTGCTTCTCTGCTATGAAATAACGGGGTCTTCACCGACCTAAAATGTAAACCCTGGCCTATGGAGTGTCAAACTACATAACAAGGAGACAAAATATCTATACCCAACCATAGAAAATCCTCCAGAAACACCAATAGTGGCAGGTGTTTTGGATCAATTATCGTACACAAATACAATAAAATGTCGCACTATGGACCAGCTCATTCCGAATGGTAAGCTAAAATTGTTAGCACATACATTCAACTTATTCCAGTGATACTTACCATAGAATGCTCACGTGGGTTTGCAGATGTTGCTGTACACAGTATAAAAGAAGGATCACTTCCATACACTGCACATTTAAATCAAGCACAATTTTATTTATTTTATCATATAAAAGAAGCAAATGAAGAACAAGCACTTGTCAGCCTTTTAATAGAGGTATAAGTACCATGAGAACAAAGTCTACGAAGCCTCCTCAGTATAAGAGCTGTATGGCATCCAAATGCACCCTTATAAGCATGGGCTTCATCAATGACAACAAACCTAGTTAAAAATCGCACGAAGAATATGAGTCAAACAATGCCTTCGAAATGGAAGCCATGTCCATGTATGAAACATGTGATACACCGACACTTGTTGTACAACTTGGAAGGCGTGTAAGACATTCCACATTGTGACTCCAATCTCTAAATACCAAATACTTTTGGGACACTTCATGGATGCATCTTGACCATTCTCAAACACTCTAAAAACACTGTGATTGTTTAAAAATTAAACACTTTTTACAGCCTTTTATTGTTCTAACAGTCTGTTGTTCAAATATTAATATTAAAGATTACAATGTTTAAAATACAAAAAAATTGCTTGCACATCAATTTTGTAATACTTATAGACAAAATTTAACAATATTATAAATAATATGCATTAATATACGTAAAACTAATCTTATTTTATGACCTCTCTAGCCATATTTGCATCTGATTTTTTGAAAATTTGCAATATCCTGAATTTGTGTATCATGTCTATGCTTCATCACTTGTAACTTACACAACGAATGCTACTCTATATTGCAATTGACATCATGTGATCAAAATGATAATTTAAAAAAATTTATTTGCTCCATCTGTTTGTTAATGAAATTAAAAACCTTTATTCATTAAGGATTACCTAAGATTTGATAAAATTCTCTGAAACAGCTGATGAAAGGGCAAGATTGACACGTGCAACATATCTGGATTTGTGATCAACTGCATTGAAGTAGGTAAGTATTTTTACAATATTGGGGTGAGGGACTGGAGCCATCAAAAGTTTAAATTAACAAAAAAGAGGCCTAGGGATGTCTTACCAGTCTACCATTGTCACGCAACCAATATCTGTTCTCCTGAGATGTGTCACCATCATATACACCAATGTTTAAACTCACATCTAATCTCTTTGTCATTGATAACAAAGCTCTTAGTTGGTCTTGAGCTAAGGCCTACATGCTCCAACAATAAGCTCATTCAGAGATTTTTCGCTCCATCACTAACAAATATAGTGCAGACATTAAGCTTCAGATGATTCAACAGTTGCATGCAAGTTAGCTGCAAAAGATGAAACCACCAACCCAAATGCGAGAGACAGAAATTGGAAGTCCAAAATGACCTTAGTTGGAAACAAGTACAGTGCACAAGATGACAAATTCTGGGACAGCAACTCCAGAACTGGCAGGTTATAGCATAATGATTTCCCACTAGATGTCATAGTTGCCACAAGAACATTCTTCCCAGCAAGTGAAGCCCGTATTGATTCTGCCTACATATAACAACAAAGTAAACTGAAATAACAAAGTCAAGTTGACTTGAAAAGGACAACAAGAGTATCCCGTTTGTACCTGATGGCTATACAACCTAGTAATTCCAATGTCATGAAGTGCAGTTTTAGTGCCCTCTGAAAGCTCCCTTGGTATTTCCATCCAAGTAGCCTTTCTGGGACCAATATATTCAACATGCACAATCTGCAAAGAACGAACTTCCAGCTATCAGCCATTTGCAAACTGTTTTATGTCAAGAGTTGTTTTAAATACACAAGGAGACAAGCTGCTCTGTCCCTCAATAGAAAAAAACCTTGGCTTGCATGTTTATATGTCTAAAAACGTCAGTATGTTCAAACCTGTCCTTCATATCCAATTCCCTTTCTAAGGTGTTCAACCATTTCTTCTGGGGTCAATTGATTTGATTCCTACCAAGTCAACAAATAGAAGGAAAAATAAGTTATATTATAAGATAGAATAGACTTCAAAGGTGAACCAGAGAAATTTCAAAGCAACAGGATAAACTGCACTCCAAGTCTAAGCATAAAGACAAGCAGGCAGAAACCTGGAATCAGTACAAGGTCCTAGAAGGTAATCAAAACTAGTGTTAAGAACTTGACATAACTTGAACAACATGAACAAACAATTCACTGATTTTTATGATGAGTCACCAAGACAAACGTCTCATGCAAATAGATCACTTTTTTTATCATGGAATACTTCATAGTCTGCGGCAGATATCATGCCCTAAAGAGTTTATGTAACCACAAAAGAAGGCAAAAAGACATATGCACACACACATATGGCAAATAATCATATGTTACATGAAATCATGGGAAAACAGTTCTCTCTTAACTCCATGTCAGAAGAAAACTGATATTAAAGTTTCTTAATGATCTATAGAACATAAGCTATATATACATCCTTTAATTAGAACTATACCATTCAGGAGTTGATAAAAGATTACATATACAGCACTTACACAACATCGTTTTTGGACTGCATTGGAACTTGAACCCCTGGATCGGCTTTTCCTTGCCCTTTTTGCTTCATTTTGACCTGAATTTCGACCAACTTCCTCTCCAGCAAGCAATACATCCTCCAAGGCAATGAACTTGACGGCCTCCTTCCGTAAACTACTTTTAGTCTAAAGATACCATCTAAATTAACCCCAATTCAGAAATTTAAAGAGTTGTGGTTTGGAAGAATAAACAGCAAACACAAAATCAAAGGTGCATTCAATGATATGAGAAACTTGTAGG
This sequence comes from Dillenia turbinata, assembly GCA_037126225.1. Taxonomy (NCBI): domain Eukaryota; kingdom Viridiplantae; phylum Streptophyta; class Magnoliopsida; order Dilleniales; family Dilleniaceae; genus Dillenia; species Dillenia turbinata. The sequence goes on from JBAMMX010000020.1 coordinate 11,044,009, forward strand.
CTTTGAATCTAGACCACAGAAGTACATGCTGGTTACAGATATTTCCCAGGCCCATTTCTGACACACCGCATCAGCATGTGCACATATATACGAATATGTAGTCTGAAAGTAAAGTTTTGAAGGAACTGTAATTAAAAATAGATAAAATTGTGGCTTGAGAGAAGAAACAGGAAACACTAAAGGGACACTTCAACACGAAAGCAATATGGACTTTGAAGCTAGATATAGAGAACTGACTCATCAGCTTGTAACAAATATTTTTCAGAGGGTCGATTTTAAATATTTGTTGGTTGCATTCACACAAACATACTAATCCTACAGAATCATATCACTAATATCCTAAAGCCTGCAACTCTATACAATTGTGAAAGGATGCAGTAATAGTATTACAAAAGATCCTGCATTCTCTCATCTTTTCTATTTGCAATCTCAATGCAGTGCAGGTGTTTTCATCCCAATAGATATGGAACACACTCGTAGACACATAAAAATCCTAACTGGAATCTGAACCTCAGTTGCTTTGGCCTGGGAAAATCGATATTGTAAACTGATTAAAATCTGAGCCAGTAAAAACAGCACCAAGTGGAAAAGGGAGAATACAAGCTTCATCTTACAATCAAAGACTGGAGTGCTCTCAATACATTTGTTTTGAAGGACTTCTCCCGTTTCTTCATCCCACTGACAACCTTTGAAATAGGGACTTTTTTCTGAGCTGTGAAACAGGGTTTACAGAAAAGCAAACAAAACCAATGAATGACCTACTCAAATGAATTTATATTTTAAGAGGCTAGGAAAGTTGAAAGCTAGTAGACAATATGAACAAGAAAGAAGCAGTGAATATTTTTCAACATACAAATCCCAGGATTAGTCATCAGTTCAGCTGTCTGTTCTGTTGTGGGATTAGTAATAATGATAGCATCACCCCTCTTTTCACCCTCCATTTCTTTATTGGAAATATGTACTACCTGACAAAGAAATAGGTGTATGAATAGAAATCAGAATCAATATACCGAAATTAGAATTCAGTGTTTTACTGCTCTTGAAGAGTACAAGTATTTACAGTGTGTATCACCGTTCTTTTTGAAGCTTAAACATCTTTCGGTATTTTTATTTGTTCGAGAGTAGTAAATACTTCTGAGCCTTATACATATGCCCATACAATTCAGTCAATAGGAAAATTGGTTTATGTAAAACAAACAAGTGAATTAGCAAAGTAAATCATCATTCATAAAAACTATACAATTCCAATTAGGATCCATGTTGGATCATTTAATATTGGTCCCAGAAGTCAGGAAATGGGTTAAAAAATTCAAGAATAAATAAGCCTAGGTGTCCAGTGTAAGCTGGATATGCAATCAGAGCAGATGGAGGCACATATGGCATTCAATAAATTAATAAGTATCCACAGCAACTAAAATGACTAGAAATTCTTAACAAGTAAAAATAATAAAAAAATCAAAAATAATAATAATAGTACAAGGAACTCAAGAAACACAAAAGAAATTATAGTCTTTGCCTCCCACCAATATTTGATTACAGTGGCATCAAGTTGATCATGCTAGATAGATGTCTTTATGAAGGTAAGTTTCTTATAAGCATGTTTAACTTCTAAATTTAAAAGATGCAAGGACCAGCAGAGTATTGCAGACTAAAATAGCTACTTCCACATGATAAAGCCAGCAAAGCTACTGAGGGAATCGGAAACAACATGAAGCCCTGTAAATGAATTCAAAGCAGAAAATTTGATGGTAATGTGTCTGTTACCTCCGGACAAATATCACAAAGTTGCTGCACATCTTCACTACCAACTTGAAATTTAAATCTCTGGAGCTGGTTCAGTGCTTCTTTTACATGAGACCACGTCATTTGTTCCCTATTTAATTGCCAGGATGCAGAAAAAATGTTTAAAAAAGCAAATGCCTTCATCATCTTCTTCAACCACAAAGGGCACATGCACAGCGCACCCTCAATATTATCTAGTGCTGGAGACAGATTGCTATTATGAGAAGAAGCCTCGCTTAACATGCAACTTCCAGTTTGTGAATCTGATAAACAATTCACTGACTCCAACAGTTCCACAAATCTCTTGCAATTCTCTTCCTCTAGCAAATTCTCCCGTGAAGTCCTCAATATAGTTAATACAAGTTCATCTGGAAGCCTCTTGTTTTCCTCACCACTAAACTGCCTCTTACCCTTCAGCCCAAAATGACTTTCACCAGAGGCACCATTTCTGACATTATTTCTAGCTCCACAGCTTGGAATTTCTGACTCAAAGTTATGCCGGTCCCCATCACTTGAGCTTTTTCTTGCCATCGAAAGATCTAGCATCATTTCAGACCATGCAGACTCAATAAAGTCCGACGATGAAGCCCTATTTGGAGCACTCAAAGGCACCGAAAATAAATTAGAATCGGGGTTAGGAACCGGATCCTTCTTGGCAAAAGGAACAAGAACCATAAAATCACCGACCCCAATTGAGTGACTATTTATCTGACTTTGCACTCTCAATTTAGCCCCCTAAATACAACACAAATAACAGAAAAAACACAGGATCATTAATACCCGTAAAACAAAGGTATCATACATTTGCAAATAGAAATCATGGTTGTTAAACATGGATTCTATGTGACTCGTTTTTAAGGTAAAATCATAAAACCAAAACAGGTATTCCACAAAAATTATAAATTGAATTGGTCAGTACTTGGGATATTAACAACTATGATCAGTATTCTCATCTTCTACTTGCACTATGTAACGTGAAAAATTGAAATGTCAATGCTCTATAAGCTATGAAGCACAAACCCGGGCAGAATTTACACGGTTATAAAATACAGAGTGTCGCATCTAAAAGTGTTTACACGGACAGGATATGATCATTTCTAAAAGTGTAAGTAAAATACGGTCTCTGACTATATTAACAACATATTTTCTAAAATAAATAAATAAATAAAGTTCCCATTTTGTGTTAGGAGTACTTATCAACAACAATTGTAACAATTAAGAATTAAAGCAAAAGCAATGACGAGAGTGAAAAGAATTGAGGAAAAAAGGAAATGTATGCAAACACACAAGTTGATTCATAATTGTTCAGGATCAGAAAATACAGCAGCAGGTATGAGCGAGAGAGAGAGACAGAGAGAGAGAGAGAGAGAATACCCTGTGGAAAAGGTGGAAATTGGGACAAGTGGAGGCGGGAGGGAATTGTTGCTTCAGGAGGAGTTTGAGGTCTTGAATGGTTTTGTTTGTTGAGATGGAGATGATTGTTGATTCGCCTGTTAGGGTTCGAACTTCGATCTCTGTTCCTCTCCCCTCCATTTTGAATCTCTCTCTCTCTCTCTCTCGTTAGCAAAACCTAGCGGTTTGGCGGTAAAACGACCGAGTGGAGAGGGTGCGATCAACTGCAGGAAGGGAACAGTGTTTATTCGGTTTGACTCGGATATTTTTCTATGTTTGTTGATATGGACGATCCACTTTCCCCCGATTTTTATGTTACGGGCAGGTGTTTGACCGCGCATAATAATTAAAAATAATTATAATTTATTAATTTTATAATATAGTTATCGATTTATAAATAACATAATTCAAAATATTAAAATTTCTTTTAACAAATTTAAGAAATTTTAAATTTTGAGACCAAAATGACTCGAATCAACCTTATTTTTTAAACTTATATTATCTAAACATTCTCAAATTCAAAATCTCAAAAAGATATCTAAGTTTTAAAAATAAAGTAACAGATGAAAATGGTGAACAAGTACTAAGCAGTGACATATATAGACTTATACAACTTTTTGACTTCTTTAAAAAGATGTCACATGCTGATCATGTGAGAAAATGACTATACTTATTAGTATTTTTCTTTTATACTTAAAATTAACATAGGTGCCCACAAGATATAAATTGTATTTTTTTATTGTACAAATATTTGTTAAATGTATAATTAACTTAACGTTTAAATTAAATTATTATGTAAATTAATAAAAAATATCACATATATTAATGATAGGTAAAAAAAATGAGACTAACCACTAGAGTTTTAAAAAAAACCGATGAACAAGGTATAAAAAAAAGTAATAAGTGGAGTAAAAAGATAATAGAAATAAATGGACAATAATCTGCGGGGTCAAAAAAACAAAAGGAGAAAATTTATCTCAAAGAAGAGGAAAAATTTAAGAGAAAATGGTCAAAAATAAAAAGAGTAATGATCTGATTAGAAAAAAAAACTATGGTCTATAAATAAAGAGACAACAATTCGTTGGACAACAAAAAACAGGGGGAAACTTATGTTCAAAAGAGACAAAAGACTGAAACGAAAAAAAAAAAGACTGGGTAAAAAAAAAGAGCAAGAATTTGAATGGACAAGCGGGGCAAAAAATGGGAAAAAACTTATGTAATAAAATGAAGGATTTAAGGGGGGAAAAAAAGCCAAATAACAAATAAAAAGAGAAAGGGTTTGAATGAAAAAAAAAAAAAAAAAATAGAGGATTGACCTTAATAAAAAAAAAAATTGTAATCTAAAAATAAAGAATTGACCATCCAAGCATGTCATGGACAAATGGGGCAAAAATGGAAAAAGAGGAAAAAAATTATATCAAAAAAATCAAAAGATTTAAGTGAAAAAAAAAAGGTATAAAATAAAAAGAAAAAGGATTTGAACGAAAAAAAAAAGGTCCAAAAAAAGAGGACAGACATAGTGAAAATAAATAAATAAAAAACTGTGGTTAGCAAGTGTGGTCAAAAAAATAAAAAGAGAAAAACTTATGTCCAAAAAAAAATGAAGAATCCAAGCAAAAAATAAAACAAGGTAAAAAAAATTAAAAAAAAATGAAGAATCCAAATGAAAAGAAAAAATGGATCAAAAAAAGAAGAATAATTTGAATGGAAAAAAGGACCTGAATGAAAAAAAAAATTCAAAAATATGGGACGACCACACTTAAGAAGTTTTTTATTTTATACTTAGAAAAAAAGTGTAAAAAAAAAAGAGAGAGAGAAATGACATGACCAAAAAAAATTTAAAAAAAAACTGCAGTCAGTAATTTGGGTCAAAAAAAGGAAAAGCTCATATCTAAAAAAAAATGAAGGACCTAAACGAAAAATAGATCTGTATAAAAAAAATAAAAAGAGAAAAGATCCGAATGAGAAAATGGGCTAAAACAAAGAGAAATGACTTGAATAAAAAAAATGGACTCGAATAAAAAAAAAATTGGAGACTGTGGTCAGCAAGTGAGGCAAAAAAACAAAAGGGAAAAACTCATATTCAAAAAAAAGAAGGATCTAAGCGAAAAACAAAAGTGAGTAAAAAAAAATGATCTATATGAAAAAAGGGTAAAAAAAAAAAGAAAGAATTTGAATGAAAAAAGGAACAAAAAAAAGGACTGTGGTCAGCAAGTAGAGCCAAAAAAATAAAAGGGGAAAAATCCATATCAAAAAAATAAAGAACCTAAGCGAAAAACAAAATTGAATAAAAAAAACAGAGAGAGAAAGGGGGCTCGAATGAAAAAAGGATCAAAAAATAGAAATGATTTGAATAAAAAAATGACCCGAATGGAAAATAATTGGGAATATGGTCAGCAAATAGGGTAACAAAAGAAAAAAAAAAACTCACATAAAAAAAAATAACGAATAACCTAAGCGAAAAACAAAATTGGGTAAAAAAATAAAAATATGAAGGACCCAAATGAAAAAAATGGGTCGAAAGAAGTTGAATAAAAAAAGGACTCGAATGAAAAAAAAATCGGGACTGTGGTCAACAAATAGGGCCAAAAAAATAAAAGGGGGAAAACTTATATGAAAAAAAAGGAAGACCTAAAAGAAAAACAAAATCGAGTAAAAAATAAAAAGAGGAAAGACCAGAATAAAAAAGGGTCAGAAAAAGAAAAATGAGTTAAATGAAAAAAAAAAAGATCCGAATGAAAAAAAAAAGGTTAAAAAAAAAACATGGGACAACCACTTTCAAGTCGTTTTTTCTTTTATATTTAGATATATAAAAAATTGAGTCAAAAGGAGAGATGAGACGAAAAACCAGATAAAAAGGGGGATGGAATGACCACACCCATCCCGCTTTTTCTTCTATATATAAATTAGATGTTTTTAAATTTTTAAATTTTTATATCTTTTTTTTAAATAAATTATTAAAATATTTTAACACAATAAAAGTAAAAAAAAATTATAAAATATCTGTAAACTCATAAGTTGTTATCGAACTTGCTAAGAATGAGTTCTTATAATCTTTTTTAATTTTGAAAATACAAAAAATGGCAAACTTAATTAGTATATTCCAAGTAGTTATTTATTGATATTATATGAAAAGAGTACATATGAAATAATGAAATATTAATAATAGAAATTTAATCAGTTTATTGGTTAAAATAAAGTATGGTAAAAAAACTCTTACTCAAGTATCTTTCCCAATATTTTGTATTCGAACTTTTGTGTGTATATGTATTTTTACAATTTTCACAACCCCCTATGTAAATAATAATAATAATAATAATAATAATAATAATAATAATAATAATAATAATAATAATAATAATAATTTATCAATGATATGAAAAGAAAGTTGGTTGGAGTTATTTTTCATACAACTTATTAGCTCTAAATATTTAATTTTAAAAATTTATAAGTTTTTAGAATTTATAAAATTTTGGAGAAATATTTTGCTAAACAAATCTTATAAAATTAAAAAGTTTCAAATATCTTATAAGATATTTTAAATAGTTTATAGATTTGGCCAAACATATGCCACTCAAGGTTTCTCTCTATTCATATCTTTCCCTTTATTCTCTTTTTGCCATTGTCAACCTCTATATTTATCTCTTCCTTTCTCTCTCTTTCTCATTCTGTATATACTCGGTCTCCATTATGAGCCTTTCTTACCTGATCTTTCTCTCTATGCTCTCTCTTTTCTTTTCACTGGTCAATGAACCTCTCTCTCCATTCTTCTCTCCCTCTTCCATTCCTTTTATCTACTTTCTCTCCTTTATATTCCCTCTTATCTTTTCTTTCCTCCTTGTTGGTAGCTATCACATTCTCTCTCTCTTCTCTCTCCTCTCTTTTAATTGATCTTTCTCAATCAATTTTTTGATCTCTCTTGCTGAATTCAATGAGAGAGATAAGATCGATCAAGAGATAGAGAAAAGAGAGAGAATAAAGAGGAATGAGAAAGGCTTACCAGCCAGTGAGAAAAGACGAGAGAAAGATAAAATTGTCCTTTTTGTATATGATAAAAAAAAATCTCTTATCAAAAGAAAATTTCGGATACTATTTAAAATAGAACGAGAAATCTTTTCATATAAGTTGTTTTGAATTTTTGAAAAGTTTTTCAAAGAGTTTTGGAATTGACATTGAGCTGTGAAAGGAGTTTGTAAAATGATCAGAAAAACAGAGCAAGGAAGGTAAGAAACTGAATACAAAGATTTTTATAGTAGTTCTACCAACCTTAGTCTACACCCACTCCCAAGCGACCCCTAGATTTTTTACTATCAGATAACATTGATACAAATCTTGCTTATAGGTACAAGTGGACCTTTATAGAATTTTCACAAACTCTACACAATCTCTTTTCTCTCTTTAAAATTCAAATAAGAGACTCTCCTTTAATCTTTTCTCACTAACATACAAAGAGAAGTGGAGTTGTTACAATTTTTGAAACTAAAGACTTCAGATATAATAAATATAAGTACTAATAAGATTTATAAGGATTTTGCTCAACTTGTGTTCAACAGCAACTGCAGCAAGAATATCATCGAAGGTTAAGCATTTATAGACCATCCTTTCTTAACCGTTGGTAGACTTAAATTGCTGAGTTTTTTGTTGAAGGGTGATTTTAATGGTTAAAACATTTAATGCTCATGGTTGTTCTGTTGAAATCTCAAAGATAATTGTTAAAACAAAGCATGGTCGAATAGTTGTTTAATCGATTGAATGCTTTAAGGTCATTTGTTAAATTCGTTTAACCATTTTGGACATGATATTCAACTATAATAGATATTGTAGTTTAGATTAATCGAATGTTCCACTTCAATTCAACCATCATACACAAAAGTGTTCAGATTGGTTGAATGGTTAATCATCTTGGTCAACTGATTTGGACCTTGTGCTTAAGTTAGATTCGACTGGGTCATCCTTAATTCAATTGAGATATGTATTTCAAACTTTTTCTTAGTGTCAGTTGAACAGTCCTCAAAGTTGGTCAAATGTTTTCTGTGGATTTGTCTAAAATCTATTCAACTATCTATGTGACATGGTCGAATGCTACAATCATATTCGACTGGAGGAATGTTTCAGTTGAACCTTTAGAGTACTGATGTCTATTTTGGTCAAATGCTCACAGAGAGCGGTTGAATTGCAATATGATTTTTAACAATCTGAGTCATTTGAGTCACTTTCTGAGTTTTTCTTTTAAGTCAGAAGTCTACTCATAAGTCAGAAAATGCAAACTTCGGATTGTGATTAAAAATTGGTTGAATGACTGAATAGGCTGGCTGATTCTACATTTGGAAACGGTTAAATGCTTAAGTGGTCATTCGATTACTTAGTACAAGTTTTAAGTCTCTTTGTCTGAGTCAATCGAATGGCCTGACTAGGCAATCGAATGATCTATTCCCAAGAACTAATTTAGTTGATTGATTTCTTCATCATTTGACTGGTTACTCTTTTTACTTGGCACTAGTCGAATTATCAGATTACCCATTTGACTGTTTTCTATGTTTTCTTAAGGAGTTGGTTGAATATGAGTTACATTAGTTGAATGGTTAAGTTCTACGGCTGATTTCCAAACTTTATTAACTAATTCCTTGGATTGTTTTGCTTATCATCAAAACCTAAATATACCAAGAATATTCTCCCTTTTGATAATGATAAAACATCCAAAAGTTTGAAATTTTCTCCCCTTAATCTAAGAATTCTCCCCCTTAGAATATACATAAATGACCAGCATGCCAGTTTGCTTATAAAATGCAAAGTGAAATTGAGAGTGTCAAACTGAAATGCAAAGGTCAATCGAAAACTTTTCACATATATATCACACCTAAAAAACTTCATATATTTCTCCACCTTTTTGTCATTATTAAATAGGGAAGCAAAGAATAGTAAGAAATGTGGGTCACAACTCAATTATTTGCAGTGTAAGGAGTTTGTGAGGGAGTTGCAGAGTTGAAAGAGGGTTTGTCTAATCAATTACTAAGGATTTAGATAATTGAAAGAGAGTTCAATCATACTTTATAGGAGATTTGTATTTCGATGTGTTTGATATTCAAATTTGAGAGAAAGAGAAAATTTTGAGTACCGTTAAAGATTTTTCTTAGAGTATTCCAGATCTAGTGGCTAGAATTTTGAGAGAAAGAGAAAATTCAAACATGAGAGAGGGAGAGGGGGAAATTTTAAATTTTTGAGTGTGGGTTTTTTTGTTCAAATGATATTGTTTATCGTTGGATCGAATTGATTGAGATTCTTGGAAAAATATTAAGATAAGTCAAACACCTTAAGAGGCTATCGAATATCTTATCACGATGATTGAAATTTACTATAGTCTAATAAAGCATTTGGTTAAATATCACTATAGGTGGTTCAACTATTTTTTAGGACATGTTTTCTAAAAATAAGCATACATTGGTCAAATATGGTAGGTAAGATTCAACCATTTCATACATAGGTATACTTGCATCAGTCGAACGTCTCTTCCAGAAGATTTTACCGTTTTTCTCATATAGCCAACAAACGATCGACTGCCAAATTCAGACATTCAATAATTTGAAGTTCTGAGTTAATAGACATGGCTCAGCTAATACTAGATGGTTGATCATTCACCCAATCGGTTGAATGTTTTTTGTATATTCGATTGATTGTGCAGTGTTTTTCAGTCAATTAAAACAGTGATGACACATGTTTAGTCCAAGCATTCGACCGTGTTCTTTTGATTGGTCGATTGTGAGGATTGTTTCAGTTGATTTGTACAGTACTGGTCAAATGTCTTATATTCATATTCGACTAATTTTCTTGAGGATTTAATATTTCAATCAATTGGTTGTATGTTTTAGTCGATTGTTACAGTAACTTTGACTAATTTGTCATGATGGTCAAGAAATCTGTTTTTATCTAGAGGTTTTGTGAAGATGTTAACTATTTATCTTTAAGTGTCTATATGTTCTAAGATCACATAAATTTTCATAACGTGATCTTTGATGAAATGATATCTCACTTCAATGTGTTTTGTTCTTGAGTGATGCACTAAATTTTTGGTTAAGTTAATTATACTAGTGTTATCACATTTAACTGGTATGCGCTCAAGCTTCAGGCCATAATCTCTCATCTAGTTCCTGATCCACAAAATCTGAGCAACACATTACCAGCAGCAACACACTCAGCTTCTATGGTTGAGGTTGCCACACTACTTTGTTTCTTAGAAGACCATGATACTAGCATGCTTCCAAAGAATTATCACGTTCTACTAGTGCTTTTCTATCTATTTTACATCATATATAATTTGCGTTTGAGAATCCATGTAAACCTAAACTGGATTTTCTATTATGCCATAGTCCTATGTTCATTGTATCCTTTAAATGTCTAAGTATTCTCTTGATGGCTGTCATGTATAACTCTTTAGGGTCTGATTGGAACCTTACTCATAGACGCATACTAAATTGAATGTCTGGTCTAGAAACTTTAAAATATAAAAGGGAACCTACATACTTTTATATTACTTTTGGCAAACTGATTTTCCTTCCTCACTTTTGCCCATCTTCACACTTATACTCATGACTGTGGCATTTCCTTTATAGTTTTCAAGACAAAATTACTTCATAACTCTTTTAAGAATTTAGCCTGATTTATAAATATGTCTTTCTCAGATTGTTTTATCTAAAGACCCAAGAAATAATTTAATTCTCTCATCATGCTCATTTCAAATTCTGTTTACATTGACTTAGCAAAGTCTTTACAGAAATCTTCATTGGTACTACCAAATACTATATCATTTACATATATTTGTAGTACTAAAAGATCTCTGTTATTTCTCTTAATAAATAAAGTGGTATATACTTTTCTTCTATTAAAGCCATTTTCAACTAAGAAGTTATTAAGTCTTTCACACTAATCTCTAACGGCTTGCTTAAGACCATATAAAGTTTTTAACAATCTGTATACATGATCTGGAAATTTGAGATTTTCAAATCTTGGGAGTTGATCTCTATATACTGTTTCATTTATCACCACATTGAGAAAAGCATTCTTTACGTCAATTTGATATAGTTTGAAGTTCATATGGCAGGCAAAAGCAAGTAATATCATGATGGCCTCTAGTCAAGCTATTAGAACATAAGTTTCATCATAATCTTTGTCTTCCTCCTGATTGTATCCTTTGGCCATTAATTTAGTTTTTTTTCTTACTATTGTGTCATATTCATCCAACTTATTTCTAAACACCCATTTAGTTCTTATCACTGATTGGTCACTTGGCCTAGAGACTAGTTTCCAAACTTCATCTCTCTTGAATTGATCTAGCTCTTCTTGCATGGCCAATGTCCAATTTTCATTATCTAAGACCTTATATATTGTTTTTTACTTTATTTGAGACATAAATTTAGCAAATTCACATTCATTTTGGACTTTAGATCTACTTCTGACTTCTAATTTAGGATTTCCTATTATATTTTTTGCATTGACACTCTCTCACTATTGTGAATTTTGGTTCTCGATTTTGATTTTCTTGTATTAGAGAGGGCTCATTTTTAGTATCTCCTTTTTTTATTTCTTCCAAATTTGTTGTTCCAAATACTGTTATGGGTTTATTATTTCATCGTGGTCCAATACGTTTGTGATTAATGTCTTTAATTCATCAAATTTTACATGTGTTGATTCTTCAACCATCATTATTTTTTTGTTATATACTCTATATACCTTACAGTTAGTGGAATATTTTAGGAAAATGTCTTCATCACTTTTTGTGTCAAATTTTCTTTGATAGTATTTTCTATTGTTTAAGATGAAACATTTGCATTCAAAAATATAAAAATACTCTATATTTGGTTTCTTATTCTTGTATATTTCATACGGTGTTTTTTTAAGAATTTATCGTATTAAGACTCTATTTAAAATATAGCAGGTAGTGTTGATTGCTTCTGTCCAAAAGTACTTTGGAAGGTTGTTTTCACAAAACATTGCCCTAGCTATTTCTTCTAAAGTTCTAATCTTTCACTCTACTACATCATTTTGTTATGGTGTTCTGGAAGCAGAAAACTTGTGATTTATTTCTAACTTTTCATAGAAGTTGTTCGTTTGTTGATTTTCAAATTCTTTACTATGGTTACTTCTTCTGAATTTGATTGTGCAATCTTTTTTTTGTTTGAAGTCTTTTACGCAATTTGATGAACATTTGAGAGGTTTCTTCCTTTTTAGCTAAAAATAGGACCCATGTATATCTTGAGTAATCAATTATGATGACAAGTCCATAGTGCTTTCCCCCTAAGTTATAGGTTCTTGTTGGTCCAAACAAATCTATATGGAACAATTCAAGAGCCCTAAAAGTTGATACTATGTTCTTGGGTTTGAAAGAGGTTCTAGTTTATTTTCCCTTCATGCGAGTATCGCACAGTCTATCTTCTTTGATTTTCATTTTCGAGAGTCCTCTAACTAGATCTTTTCTTATTAATTATGGTATAAGATCTAAGTTTGCATGACCTAGTCTTCTATGTCATAGTCTAGACTATCGTTGTTTACTACCATTAGATAAGTTTCATCTATTTCAAGAAGATTATCTATATTTATTATATAAATGTTTCTTTCCTGAAATCTTTTGAATTTTACCTTCTTCGACATTTTATCGATAATCAGACATTTAACACCATCAAACAAAACTATAAAACTTTTGTCACACAACTGACTAATACTTAATAAATTGTGTTTCAAACCCTGAACAAACAGAACATGTTTAGTTTGGGTAAAGGACTTACGTTGCCGATGCCAAATATCTTGCCTTTTCAACTGTCTCCAAAGACAACTTTGCCTCCTTCCTTCATTGTCAAGCTTCCGAATTTTGATGCATCACCAGTCATGTGCCAAAACATCTACTATCTAGAAATCAAGAATTTCTAATTCCTTTAGCTTTAAGACAAATCTGTAGCAAAGCTCAATCCATGGCTTTTGATACCCAGATTCTTTTGAGTCAACCACTGTTAGTTTTAGTAGCAATTTCTGTTTTCGGCATCCATTTCATTGCTTCTTTATGTTTTTTGATATTTGGGTTTGTTTCTCAGGTGCTCTACTTTTTAGATTTGCTTATGTGGATTAACTTTCCTTTTAAGTTTACAATTTTGTATTGTATGTCCCTTTTTCATGCATATGTGACATTTGTTTTTAATATGTTTAGAGCTTCTAGCAAGCAATGTATACAAATTTTTCTGTGTATGTGTAGGATTATATTCAATACCAGCTTTTTATGTACAACACTTTATGATCCTAACATTAGATCTAGTTTGTCCTGAGCTCCTATCATTTTCAAAAGTATGACTGCTAATTCATTAGTTGCTCTTATATCATGTTTCAATTTTAGCTTTTGTTTTGTTAATCCCGTATTCTCAATTATGTTTGTAGTATGCTCAGACAATTTGGTTTCAAGTTCACTTAAATTTATTTTATGTACTTCATTCATTTTTATAAGATAGTTGTTTTCAGTGATCAAATTAGTGTTTTCTTCTCTTAAAGTATTAATTGTTTTCCTAAACTTTCTATTTCTTTAGTGATCTTTTTAAGTTCCTTAAGAGATTCCATTAGTGTTTGATGCAATTTAGTCACAGAAAAATTTTTACTGTTAAAATCATAAAAAGATTGTATCTCATAGTTATTATTCTGATCCTCCAAGGCCATGAAGCACAAATCTGCTTGTTCTTCAATAGCATTTTCTTCACTAGAAGTGTCATCTTCGTCGCTCCATGTTTCTAAGGCCTTCTTTTTTTTCTTTTCTTTCATTTCATTTCTGTCTTTAACTTAGTACATTCAGTTCTGATGTGTCTGAGCTTTTTACACTCGTAGCATCTAACTTTCTCCTTATTTTCTAACCTTTTGAAGTTCCATTTGTTTCTATACTTTGTCTGTATCATGAAACTTTTGAAATTCTTGGCTAGTAGTATCTTGTTTTCTTCATCCTCCTCATCTTCCGCGTCAGAAGAGCTTTCATATCTTTCAGCCTTGAAGGCTATTCCTTTTCCTTTCTCCTCTCTGGCGGGATCTTTGACATTCAACTTCATTTCATGATTTAACAACGATCCCATGAACTCATCCATGATTTCAAGAATCTTTGATTTCTCGATTGTAGTTACCTTAGGCTCTTAAGATTTTGGCAAACATCTAAGTAACTTATCCACCATATCTTCTTGAGAAACACCTTTGCCAAGTAATCTCAACTCATTTGTGATTTTGTTGAAGCGTGTCATCATCTCAATGACAATTTCTCCTTCGTTCATCTTGAAGGCTTCATATTCTTGCTTAAATAGTCTCATCTTGCTCTTGCAAATTTGATCAATGTCTTTATAAGCAGCTTTAACAGTATGTTTGGGAGTTTTGGAGAGAAAAGAAAATATTAGTTAGGAGAGAAAAGAAAAGAAGAGAAAATTATAATTTTATATTCATCTTATTTGAGAGTTTTATGAAAGAAAAAAAAAAGAATGAGATTTATTGGGAATAAAAATTTTTGTTTTCAGTTTTTAAAGGGTATTTTTGAAATATAAAAATGTTTTAACTCTAACATTTTCTTTTCCCTCTATTTCTCTTCACTTTTGTGAGAGAAAAAATTTTAAATTGAAATCCCTCCAAATCTCTCATTTTCTTTCCTTTTCTCTCGTCTTAAAACTCCCAAACGAAAGAAAATCATAACTTTCTCTCCAAATCTTTTCTTTTCTCTTCAAATCTTTCCATCCAAACAATCTGTAAGTCTCTCCCAAATTTTTTTGGCTATGATACACGATGAGACACAGTTGTATTTGTTGATGCTTAAGGCAAGATGAAAAAGGTTGATAGCTTTACAGTTCGCGTGATAAGTCTTATTTTGTTCTTGTGTCATATTTTTTAATTTCACTGATATGAACACTGTTGATTTCTTCAGTTGGATACTCGATTCATTCTTTAATGATTTCCCAAATAGTTACATCTTGGGCTATAATGTTTTTTGTTTCTAATAGGTATAGTTATTTCCTTTGAAGAAGGGAGTTCAATTTGTGGAACAAGTCTCAAATGGAACAGAGTCTCCGTTTAGTGCAATTTGGAGTTTTTGAAAGTGGAATAGGGGTAAGGATCTTTGGTCTAAGGTCGTGATACCTAAAACTAGACACTTGCTTTGATACCAATTGAAATACAATTTAGAGAGGGTGAATAAGTTGTTTTGAATTTTTGAAGAGTTTTTCAAAGAGTTTTGGAATTGAGACTGAATTGTAAAAGGAGTTTGTAAAAGGATCAGAAAAACAAAGCAAGGAAGGTTAGAAACAAAACAACAAGATTTTTATAATGGTTCCACTAACCTTAGTGTATATCCACTCGTAGATGACCCCCTGGATTTTCTACTATCAGATAACACTGATACAAATCTTACTTAAAGGTGCAAGTAGACCTTTACAGAGTTTTTATAAACTCTACTTTTTTTCTCTCTCTCTAAAATTCAGATTAGAGACCCTCATCTTATCTTTTCTCACTAATATATAAAGAGAAGTGGAGTTGTTATAATTTTTTAGGGTAAAGACTTCAGATGTAACAAATATAAGTACTAAAAAGATTTACAAAGATTTTGCTCAAATTGTGTTCAACAGTAATAGCAACAAGAACATTAAGAACCTGTTTGGTAGAGATTTTTTTTAGATTCTCTTCTCCTTCTAAGGAGAAGTCTTACCAAATGGGTTTTTTTAGAAATTCTTAAAAAATGAGCTTTTTTTATGAACAAAAATTCAAAAAGTGAATTTTAAGTAAAACTTCATGGGAGGAGTTTTTACTTCTCCTTATTTTCTAAAATCTAGTTTTTTATTTTTTTCATTCAGTTTATATCCTCACTTGAGAAATATGATATTTTAAATATGTCCATATTATAAATTTATTTACCCTCATATCCTCTCTTTTTCTTTAATTTTTACTTTTTACTTTTTATTTTTAACTTTATTTAAAAACTATAAAATAAGTTTGTTTTTAAAAATATAATTAGCAATCAACTTTTAATTTAATTTTAAAAGTTATTAATTTTTGATTCTCCTTATAAGGAGAAGACAAGTTAAAAAAAGCCCTACTAAACAGGCACTAAGAAGTCTCTTCTCTTGATCAGAGGTTGAGCATTTATAGACCAGCCTTTCTTAAACATTGGTAGATTTAAATTTTGAATACTTCATTTAATACCTTCATCTACCTTGGTTAGAGATGAATCAACTTCTGCGAATATGGTGTTGATTTTTTTTTTTTTTTTTGAAGGCCGATTTTAGTGGTTGAAGCATTTAATGCTCATAGCTATTCTTTTGAAATCTAAAAGATAGTTGTTAGAACAAAGTATGGTCGAATAGTTGTTTTTATCTGTTGAATGCTTTAATGTCATTTGTTGAACTCATTCAATCGTTTTGGACACGATTTTCAACTTGAATAGGCATTGTAGTTCAGATTAGTCGAATGTTCCTATTCAATTCGACCATCATAGATAAATTGTTCAGACTGGTCGATTAGTAAATCGTCTTGGTCGATTGATTTAGACCTTGTGCTTAAGTTGGATTCGAATGGATCTTTATTCATTCAATAGAGATATATTTCAAACGTTTTTTATAGTGTCAGTTGAATAGTCTTCAAAGTAGGTCGAATGTTTTCTATGGATTTGCCAAAAATTCATTCAACTATTCATGTGATATGGTCGAATGCTATAATCATATTCGACTGGTGCAGTGTTCTAGTTAAAGCTTTTGAGTAATAATGTTCGTTTTGGTCGAATGTTCACAGAGAGCTGTCGAATTGCAATATGGGTTTTAACATTCTGAGTCATTCGAGTCACTTCTTAAGTTTCCCTACCGAGTCATGAGTCTAATCATGAGTCATGAAAGCAAGCTTTGGATTGTGATTTTAAATTAGTTGAATGACTAAGCATGCCAGTTGATTTTAGGGGTGTGCAATATTTGGTGATAACCGAATATCCAACCGAACTGAATTAAATTTGAATTCAATTTTTAGATTCGAATCAATTTTCGGTTAAAACCGAATTCTAAACTTGGTTTTCGGTTCTAATTTCGAATTGAGATTTTTAATACGAATTCGAACCAAAAATCGAATTAGGGTTTTTAATTATCTCATTTTTTATTTATTTTAATTACTTTTTATTTATTTTCTTTTCTTTTTATGTAAACTTTGATTGGTAATTTTTTTTAAGCAAACAATAAAATAGTAGTTAAAAAATTTATTATTTTATAAATTCGAATTTGGTTAAATTGGATTTATGTGAAAATTTAGATCTCAAAAATCAAAATCGATTTATTTGGTTTATTCGATTCAATTCA
>JBAMMX010000020.1:11066512-11226512 GCA_037126225.1 Dillenia turbinata
TTTTATGTCTTTCTTTTTGCTCTCTCTCTTCTTTTTTTTCTATGGTTAATCCGATTTTGATTCCACAGTTAACCTGCCCTTCTAGCTTAAACGAGGAGTTGGTGATGTTGTGTTTACAGGATTTTCTTCGATTATGAGACTTTCTTTTTTTTTTATTTTATGTCTTTCTTTTTGCTCTCTCTCTCTCTCTCGCATTTTTTTTTCCATATGTTGTTTGTTTAATCCGATTTTGATTCCACAGTTAAACTGCCCTTCTAGCTTAAACGAGGAGCTGGTGATGTCGTGTTTGCAGGATTTTCTTTGATTAGGAGACTTGCAAAAACCAGCCAAAGGTGACTCCGATAGAGGAAGTTCCGATACTCAAATCAGAAAGAATGGTAAAAGGGAATAAAATACTGAAAGAGTTTGAATCCTGTCTAGTCTTTGTGCACTATATGTAGAGTGTAGAGTAATGTGTGCTCATACCTAGTGTGTTGCCTTTGTATGGTATATATAGTCTTCCGTGTGTTGAGAGGCATAGGAACCCAACTTACTTTGTGGAGAGATCATTGAAGATCATTCAAGATTGTAGGAATCATAGTCGTAGATTTCCTATAGATTCGGAGTCCTTTAAGGTAGAAAAGTTCCAATTGTTGTTATAGAGATCAGGGAAAGTCTTAATTGCAAGGGGATTTACTTCCTTATTGGGTATCGTATCGGATTAACAATGGTTTAAATTTGTTAAATATTTCCTTTATTATCAAATAATCATGACTTGGACCCGTCATGTAATGGAAATTACTTTTATAGTGACTGAGGGGACTGAAAGGTCAAAGGCTTGAGAGTAAAACGTATCAAGAGAGAATAACCAAGCAATATATGGAGAGAAGTAATGTAGTGACCGAGAGAGTTTTATCGAACGGTGGTCTAGAAGAGTAAACAAGGGTCTCCGGCCTAGAGAGTGCTTCACCGAGTGCATTGGATAAAGAGAGAGATTTCGACCGAACAGAGACCGAGAATGTTAGTGTTTACTAAAATGCCACTTATTGGTTTGTAGGCTTTATGATTATGGGCCTGTTGGACCATGTATCGTCATTTACCTCCACTCCTAATGTCGTTTAAAAGAAATGACATTAGGAGTAGAGTTAAAGTAATAAGAATTTGGAAGTTGTATGGGCGTGAAAGTAGTATATTTTGGTGAAGTGGGAAGGGCACGAAAGTATGGCATTAATAGCGGGACATGCCGCTTTGGTTTTTGTGAATCTTCTCCAAAATGCTTCTTATTGTTTGACTTGTGAGTGGTTACAAACATTGTGGTGGTTAGACTTTTGATAGTTCGCTTTTTTTAGAGAGAATTTGAGGATTTTAGGGCTTAGGAGACTTTTGTGATAACTAAAATGGCAAAAATTAATGAGATTAAGAGTATGATGACAAGCGAGGAGTTAAATGGAGTGGTGAGTACCATGGGTCCGAGAAATGATTTTTATTTACAGTTGGCTTTGGAAGACAAAAGGGTGAATATAGCGCATATGACTTCTCTTCTTATGTATAGAGAATATGTTAGGTACGGCTTGAGGGTGTCTTACTTGGGTGTTTTGGCTAAGGTCTTGAGGGGTTAGAATATATTTCCGACCCTGCTAATTTCCAGTGCTTGGTGGTTAATTCTAGCGGTGGTATGTCTATTGAGTTTTTGTCGTTTAGACTTCAGTTTTGAAATTATTTCTTCCATTTTCTATTTGAAAATGTGTACTTCTAAGAGCTTGATCGAGGGTTGGTTTTGTCTTCAGACAAGACCGGAGTCTGGGTGAAAATTTTTCTATAAATAGAGTATAGATAAGAGCTGGATAAAAAAGTTCTTTTTTGTAGAGTTTAAGAAGAAGAATCTTATGTCGACGCTGCCAGAGACTGGTAGTGAGCTTGCTATGGGATTGAGTGTTCCGGACCCTTCTCGGCACCTGGGGTTTGTTCATTCAATGGGTGGTTTCTATTTGGTAAAGAAAAGGGCCATTCGTATTGATACCCTCCTTCATGATGAATTGCTAAGATTAGCTGGTTTACTATTAAGCGAGAAGGTGTAGACCAAAAGACCTCTTCTAGTAAAAAAGGCATCGACTAGGCTATTTGATGTTCTCACCTTAACTGATGGAGATGACCTTAGGAAGATCACCATCAACAGACTAATGAGCGACCAGGGTGGTAAGAGTGTCAAGAAGAGAGAAAGTGTGTCTGGGAGAAGGGGCCAGTGAAGTGTGATGGGAGAGCAATTCTTCAATTCTCTTGGCAACAATAGGACCGAAGGCATATGTGTATTGGAGAAACATTGGGTGTTCGGTCAATGAAGGAAAGTGGACATTCGATCAATACACATTGAGTACAAGCATAGGTGTTGGTCAAATGGGAGAGACCGAAGGGAAATGTTGAAAGAATATATTGTGCCGAACAGGTTCAGGAGCAAAATGGAAGGCACCGATGAAAGAGTTATTTAAAATTTCCGATTTCAAGTGCCGAATAAGAGTGTTGTTTGGTTAACCGAATGAAAGTGTTGTTCGGTCAACACAAATCTCAGTGGGTACAAGCAACTCACAGCCGAATAAGTCTCACAATTTCATGTATTATATCACCTATCAAGGAGAATTGAAAATATTAATCATTCGGTCAATGGAGGGGATCAAAGGGACTTTTTTGAAAATGAAAGTTTGTGATCGAATGGATTTGTAAATACTCAAAGGGAAGTGTAATGGACTGTTCGGTCAATATACCGATGGGAAAAATATATGGAAGTGTTCCAACAACCGAAAGACCAAAAAGTATATATATGATATTCGCCGATAGATAAGCACCGACAAGAATTTAGAAAATTGGCAAAGTAGATTTTATGAGCCAAATGGATATACCAACAGAAGGAATGAAGGTACCGATAGAGTTCCTAATTTGTAAAATAGCCGACAGTTCCTTATGGGTGGAAACTACCGATCACTAGTTAAAAATCAAAAATTAAAAAAGATAATCTATCAAATTCAAAACTTTGTCAGAGAATCAATTTCCCACCGAAATCTCAATTTTTACCGAACATTGAATATAATTTAAATTTTACCGAATGCCAACACACTATGAATCAATAACTTAAAATTAAAAATATCTACCGACCAAATGTCTGAGAGATTTCTGAACAACCCAAGAGTAAAATTTCACATTTATTATTATTATTATTTTAAAATATTTTTCTCTCATTTTTATAAAATATAATTTTTTTTAAAATAACCCATTTGGAGTTAACTGTAAAATCCGAACTTGTTTGGTATTACATTTCTTAACCCCCAAAAAATAAATTTTATTCACAAAATTTCATTACCTTATTATTTCTCAAACAACTGGGGATGTTGTTTTCTCATTGTCTCCTCAGACTCCCAAGTCACATCCTTAACATGGTTGTTCTTCCATAGGATCTTGACGATTAGAATTGTTTATTTCTCAAATCTTTAACTTATTTTTCCAGAATAGCCACTGGTTGAACTCCAAAATTTAAATCTTCTCTCAGCTTAATAGGAGGAGCCTCAAGAATATGGGACAGATCTGACAAGTATTTTTCAACATAAAAACATGGAAGACATTATGAATTTTCTCTAGTTTTGGGGATAGTTCTAACCGATAAGCTATCTGTCTAGCCCTTCCAATGATCTTGAATGGACCAATATAATGAGAATTTAATTTTCCTCTTTTCCGAAATCGAATTACCCCCTTCCAAGGAGACACTTTCAAAAATACCCTGTTACCGATCTCAAATTCTAACGGTCTTCTCCTCTTATCAGTATAACTCTTTTATCAGTTCTGGGTTGTCTTCATTCTTTCTCGAATCAACTTTACTTTCTCGGTAGTGGTTTCGATCAAATCTATGCTCTCAATTTTCCTTTCTGCAACTTCATCCCAGCACACAGGAGTTCTGCACTTCCGCCCATATAGGACCTCATAACGTGGCATTCCAAAACTGTCTTGATAGCTATTATTGTAGGTAAATCCTATCAAAGAAAGGTGTCTGTCCCAACTACCCTGAAAATCTGATACACAAGCTCTAAACATATCTTCTAGTATTTGGATAGTGCGTTCCGATTGTCTATCAGTTTGGGGGTGAAAGACGGTGCTGAATTTTAATTGAGTGCCTAGAGACTCTTGAAATTTTGGCCAAAACCGAGAGGTAAAACGAGGGTCATGATCAGACACGATCGATACCGAAACCCCATGAAGTCTCACAATCTCATCAATGTATAACTTAGCTAACTTCTCTAAATAATAGTTGTTTTGAATTGGCAAGAAGTTGGCTGATTTGGTGAGACGATCTACAATCACCCAAATGACATCATACCTATTCGGTGTTCATGGCAAATCAGCTACAAAATCCATAGTGACATGCTCCCACTTACACTCAGGAATTGACAATGGTTGGAGAGTACTGGCAGGCCTCTGGTATTCGGCCTTCACCTGCTGACACACCAAACACTTAGAGATAAATTCAGCAATGTCCCTTTTCATTCCAGACTACCAATAAGTCTACTTAATCGTTCGGTACATCTTGGTGCTTCCCAGATGCATAGCATACGCCGATGAGTGTGCGTCCTCAAGAATAGCCTTGCGGAGATCAACATCATTAGGAACACAAATTCTATTTTTAAACACCAGTATTCCATCCTCTCTAAGTCTAAACTCATCTCCTTCTCCATTGTGGACTTTCTCAACTATCACTTTCAATTCCTCATCAGCAGCTTGTAACTCTCAAATACAATCCACCAATGTTGGCCTTACCTCAAAACTAGCCAGTAATACACCTTGCTCATCACTTACTAATTTAACTCTAAGGGTTCGGATGCTAACCAAACACGAGGAGTAAGAATTTTCATGAGACTCCAAATGAGATGAAGACTTCCGACTCAAAGCATTTGCAACTATGTTGGCCTTGTCATGATGATAATCTATCACCAAATCATAATTTTTAATTAACTCCAACCATCTTCTTTGTCTCAAGTTCAGCTCTTTTTAGGTAAGTAAATATTTCAGATTCTTGTGATCAGTGAAGATTCTACAAGTCTCCCCATATAAATAATATCTCCATATCTTGAAAGCAAATACAATTGAGGCTAACTCTAAGTCATGTGTAGGATAATTCTATTCGTGCTTCCTTAGTTGATGAGAGGAATAGGCTATTATCTTATCATTTTGCATCAACACACATCCCAATCATTGTCTACTAGTATCACTATAAACCACAAATCCACCTCCACTTGATGGGAGAGTAAGAATAGGAGCGGATGTCAATCTCTTCTTAAGCTCTTGAAAGCTAGTATCACACTTATCATCTCACACAAATTTAATTCCCTTTCTCGTTAACTTGGATAGTGGAGTTGTAATTTTTGAAACCCTTCGACAAATCTCCTATAGTTTCCTGCCAATCCAAGGAAACTTCTCACCTCTTTTACATTTCTGGGTTGTTCCTACTTCAAGATAGCTTCAACTTCCCTTGGATCCACAAAGATTCCTTTACTGGACACTATATGCCCTAAAAATCCAATCTCTTTAAGCCGAAATTCATACTTGGTAAACTTAACATACAACTGATTCTCCCGAAAGGTTTGCAAAACAATTCTAAGATGTCCCGAATGTTCCTCATCACTCTTTGAGTACACCAAGATGTCATCGATAAATACAATTACAAATTTATCAAGGTATGTGTGAAATACCATATTCATCAAGTCCATAAAGGCAGCAGGGGCATTTGTTTACTCGAAAGGCATCACCAAAAATTCATAATGTCCATACCGAGTTCTGAAGGCAATCTTATGCACATCACTCTCCTTGATCCTCAATTGATGGTAACCAGACCTCAAATCAATCTTTGAGAAAACACTTACCCTATGCAACTGGTTAAAGAGATTGTCTATCCTAGGAAGAGGGTACTTATTCTTAATAGTAGCTCTATTCAATTGTCTGTAATCAATGCATAACCTAAGAGTACTATCTTTCTTCTTTACAAATAGGACTGGTGCGCCCCAAGGGGAGGAGTTTGGTCAGATGAATCCTTTATCTAGCAATTCTTAGAGTTGCAATTTTAACTCCTTCAATTTTGTAGGTGTCATCCAATAGGGTAGATTGGTGCGGTACTGGGAACTAGGTCAATGGCAAACTCAAATTCTCAAATTGGAGGCAAACTAAGCAGCTCTTCTGGGAAGATATCTGGAAACTCACTCACCACTGGAACATCCCTCAAGTTGGGACCTTCAACTGTGTTGTCAATGATGTGTGCAAGATAGGCTTCACATCCCTTGTACACTAACTTTCTTGCTTCCAATGCCGAAATCACACAGTTCGGCAGAATCCATCGTTCATCGACAAACACGAGTGGGGAACACCCTGGTCCATGAAATTCCACCTTTTTAGTAAAGCAATCCACTGAGACTCGATGATGGTACAACCAATCCATACCTAATATAGTATCGAAGTCTCTCATTTCTAATGGGATCAAGTTTGCCTCAAGAGTTGTCTCCCCAATCATCACATCACAACCCTTATACACTTTATCCCTAACCAACTGCTCTCCCAATAGAGTAATCACCAACAATTCTTCATCGAGAGGACTCAAGGGTCTATCAGCATGCTTAGCAAACCCCGTACTTATAAAAGAATTATTAGAACCGTATCGATGAGTACACGAGTTTCAACATCAAAGATTTTCATCTTACCTATTCAAGATAAACCATTAAGAAATTCATAATTAATCATATCATGACATTACACCATATAATCATAAACTCATCATATGTTTTCATACAACAAAGATCTTCACTTCTAGACATAATTTCACCATCCTACAAATCACATGAATGTTCTTACATAAGATTTTATAATTTACCATCTTAGGCTTAATAGCTATAGTAATCCAGTAGGGTTCAAAACCCTTCGGTTTAGAGGATCTTCAGTTATTGCCAAGTACATCACTCATTGGGTGATGCTTACCCGAGAGAATTCTACCGATCAATTACCCAACGACCTATCTCTATCTCTCTTATCATATAGCAATTAGCTCAATAATCTATCATACACTTATATAATAAAATTTTCAAATTACCAAAGAAAAAGTCTATAGGGAGATACCTATGACTACATCTGGGTTGGCCTGTGCTTCCTAATTCGTCATAGCATAAACTCTTGTTTGAGTCCTTGGTTAAGAGCATTGGGAGGAGCAGCCATCGTGTTGCTCCCAATCCCTGTTCTTAAAGTAGTATTTGCTAAATGAGTGGAGGTGTTGTCTTGACTGCCCATAGGTCCAATAGGACGATTCCGGCTAGGTTGGCTTTCCCGTCCCAACTCCGAACAAGCGATACTGAAGTGACCCTTCTTTCCGCAATGATAGCACTTTTTGAGTGCATGACAAAGCCCAAAATGGTACTTTCCATGGTGTTTACACTGCTCCTTCTTGTTTCCTATTGATCTACTCCCAGAAGTAGCACTAGTAACGGGTGTCCCATAGTTGAATGATCGTTGGTCTTGCAGAGTGCCAACGAAACTCGATAACCGAGACTCTACTATAGGAACCTATATTCTTACTTGGCTTGGAACTTTGACCCGATGCAAATTCAGCCATTCTCTTCTTTCACTATCTTTCTCTAGTTTATCCCCTTTCCTCTACCATTCTCTCAGCCCTCAATGCTAACTCTAGCACATCTTTGTAGGTGTGGGCTGAGGTTATAGAAATTTTTTCCCGAATAGACAAATTCAAACTCTCCTCAAATTTAAAACGCAAGTACTACTCAGAAGTCACCAACTCTGGAACAAATGAGGATAATCTCATCAACTCCTTCTCATATTCCGCCACTGACTTATTGCCTTGGTGGTGATGGAAGAACTCTTTTCTCTTCAAATCTTGGTAAAATCGAGTTTAGTATTTCTTATCGGATTCCCACAGGAATTCACTCCAAGAGATGGGTGTTGCAGCCCTGTCCTTTAAGTTATCCCACCACACTCGAGTATCTTCATCTAATAACTTTATGGCCACCAATAACTTTAGCTCATCATCTAGTCTCATGTCAGTTACAGTCTTCCGAGCCCTATCTATCCAACTCTTTGCCACCATTGCATCACTAGTCCCTGAAAAGGTGATGCAACCAAGTTGTTGGGCTTCCTTAACCAATTTGGACAATTCAAAGGTAGGTCGAGTTGTTGGTGTGGCAATTAAAGTGGGAGAAACATTCGGTATCATTGGAGGGGTTGGTGGATTAACCGGGTTCGGTGGAGGAGAAATTGGAGCTTGAGGTGGAGCTTGAAGATGAGAACCATAGGCATTCCACTATTTAGCCTATTGCTAAAAGATATTGAATGGTGGTGGAGGAATCTCGGTTAAACGTGCCGGGTGAGTAGTAGCCAGAGGAGAAGATCGAGCATGTGAGGACGATTCATCCCCATGCTTAGAAGGAGGAATTTCATTGACATTTCTCACCCTTCGTCTAGGAGGCATCTTCCTATAAAAGAAGAACACTCTTATTAGTTCGCTAAGTTAGGAACCGTACTAGGTACTTAAACCCCCTAAAAAAAAGAATCACTAGTCCCTAAGACCCATAGGAGGTTTTTGAAAATCTTTTGAAAAATCTTTTAAATTCCAAACCTTTCAAAAACATGATACTTTAAAATCTTTGGAAAACTCTCTTGGGGACATTTGGAAGTAGTTCAAATACTCAAAATATTTAAAATCGTGAACCTAGGCCTGATACCAATATAATTGTCATGTCCCAACCCCTTAGTCGAGCACGCGACAAACACGTGTGAGCTCACTCCATGTCTTGAGGCACCGCAAGGAATTTCACTATACCAACATTTTAAAATAAACTCACTCATCCATCAAATAATCTAAATACCCCAACGAAAACAATAAGACTTGTAAAAGACATTTTCATAACCAACAAGGAAAATTCCAAAGTAACCAGGTATTGATTTTACAACAATAGACAAAATAAACAAGAAAATATTTAACAAAACTAAGTTTTTTTAAATGTTTACAAAAACTCCCTCCATGGGTCCAGTTCTCATAGTTCCCAAAGCTTGTACATAATGATGATTATCCAAAAATAACTTCTTTCGACCTGCAATCTGATGACGACTAAGTCTCCAAACTAGTTTCCCCTAAAAGTGACAAAAGAGTGGGGTGAATATAAAATACTCAGTGAGTGTAATGGCATATTGAACATAAATGAGGGGTGATGGTGGTTGTGCCAAAGAACATATCAAAATCTTGTAATTGCAATGTCAAATGTCATCTGCACAAAATACATTTGCATTAAGTCTTTCATGACTCAAATGTCTCATTCAACAATTAATTTAACTTTTTTTTCAAACTTTTCTTGGGGTTTGCCAAAAACCATTATTCTACCAATAGCCGTTAGTAGAATCCATGAAGGAACTTTTCCATGATGTTTCATAAAACAATCCCCTATCCATTGGCGTTGGCCCGAAGTTTTCATGGGGTGCATACCACGTCATCACGGCCAGCTTGTGTGACTCTCTATCCCGCCATCTCCAAGCTGATAATCAACTGAGCCCTTCTACACCGCCCCGTCGGTCTCGGCCCATGGAAGACTTAATCATAGACTATAGTCTTTCGCCATACACCATGTTACAAAATTCATTTTACATTTCAGTCTCACGATAATTCACAATGGAATGAAAGTTCACAATTCATATTCATGATTTAGTTGTAACATGATGCAAACAATGTAAGAAATCAATGGTAGAGTCATGGATTTATCAATCTATTTGGAGGGCACACCACAATCACAAAACATTTCAAATCCAATTCAAAATTCTTTTCAAAATAAATTTCGCAAACCACAGTTGAAAACATTTATCATTCATGCTCAATATAACCATCCACTCACAGTGTATAGGAGAGCAGTCACTCCCAATTTTTTTTCCACAGTAAGAGTTTGGTCTTGATCAGGTTTGTTCAACCTCTAAATTGTTGTCATTAACTTTGCTTCAAGCCGAATCACCATCAAATCCTAGGTTTTCTCTCTCTAAAAGATTTCAAATCTTTCACTAGAGTTAATCTTCTAGAGGTTGGGTTATGAGTTTTGAAATATTTAGACTTGGGTTTTGGTAGCATTTTGATTGATCTTTGGAGGAAACAAGAAGAGAATGAGAAAAGTGTGAACCGAGAGGGAGAAGCAAGAAGAAGAAGAAGAAGAAGAAATTGAGTTTTGACATTTGTGGGTTCTAATGTCCCACCACTACTCTTTATTTATAAACTCATTTTCTTGAATTTATTTAGTTGTCCTCATTCACTTTCAATTTACACAAGTACTCAACATGCCCTTGTTGGTAATTTGGAGACTTTTCTCAATGAGTTCAAACACTTAAAATTTTTATTTGTAGAGAAAGGAGTGATCGGTAATGTGCAGAAAAGCTTAAAATGGGAAATGCCAACTTATAGAAAATAAATTAAAAATAATGGTAAAATTGTGTAATACCCAAAATATGGATATAACTTAAATTGGGTACATTATATTTAAGATGATTGGATGACACGATGGTAAAAAGTCTCTTTGGAAACCCAATGGTCTTGGGTTCAACTCCTATCGGTAACCGAACACAATATGATCGGCTGAAGAAAGAAAGTGTTATTCACTGGAGACACATGCTTACATGGAGATTGAAGAAATAATAATAATAATAATAAAAAAATATGAGATATAATATATATATAAATATATATATATATATATATATATATATATATATATATTACACATGTAATTTGAAATGGTTTAATGGTTTAGTGGATAAGATTTTTTTGGATGGGTGGAAGGTTGGAGGTTCAAGTCCCAATGGCAAAAAAGCAACGTGTGATGGGAGAGCAATTCTTTAATTCTCTTGGCAACAATAGGACCGAAGGCATATATGTGTTGGAGAAACATTGGGTGTTCGGTCAATGAAGGAAAGTGGACATTCGGTCAATGCACATGAAGTGCAAGCATAGGTGTTCAGTCAAATGGGAGAGACTGAAGGGAAATGTTGGAAGAATATATTGTATCAAACAAGTTCAGGAGCAAAATGGAAGGCACCGATGAGAGAGTTATTTAAAATTTTCGATTTCAAGTGCTGAATGAGAGTGCTGTTCGATCAATCGAATGAGAGTGCTGTTTGGTCAACGCAAATCTCAATGGATACAAGCAACCCACAGCCGAATAAGTCTCACAATTTCAAATATTATATCACCTATCAAGGAGAATTGAAAATGTTAATCATTCGGTCAATGGAAAGGATCGAAGGGACTTCTTTAAAAATCAAAGTTTGTGATCGAATGGATTTGTAAATACCCAAAGGGAAGTGTAATGGACTGTTCGGTCAATATACCGATGGGAAAAATATATAAAAGTGTTCCAACACCCGAAAGACCAAGTATGTATATGATATTCGTCGATAGATAAGCACCGACAAAAATTTAAAAAATTGACAAAATAGATTTTATGAGTCAAATAAATATACCGACGAAAGGAATGGAGTAAGGTACCAATAGAGTTCCTAATTTGTTAAATAACCGACAGTTACCGATGGGTGAAAACTACCGATTACTAGTTGAAAATCAAAAATTGAAAAATATAATCCATCAAATTCAAAACTTTACCGAGGAATCAATTTCCCATCAAAATCTCAATTTCTACCGAATACTGATTACAATTTAAACTCTATCGAACGTCAACATACTACTAACCAATCACTTAAAATTAAAAATATCTACCGACCAAATGTGTGAGAGATTTCTGAACAACCCAAGAGTAAAATTTCACATTTATTATTATTATTATTATTATTATTATTATTATTATTATTATTATTATTATTATTATTATTATTATTATTATTATTATTATTATTATTATTCTCTCATTTTCATAAAATATAATTTTTTTTAAATAACCCATTTGGAGTTAACCGTAAAATTTGAACTTGTTCGTTATTACATTAAATATCACATTGCATGATATTTCCATACTACATATCCATTTCATTATCCATGTCATTCGGTTATATTAATTTACGTGACCATTAATGGGTTGAGTTACGAAAGAAATATAATAAAAACTGCCTTGATTTTAAATTGGTATGATTAATAGATGAAATTGTTTGGAGATATATTGTAGTAGTACTGACAGAAAAGTTGAGCTTATTCAGTTACATCACAATTATATAATTATAAGGTTTTATATATAGTCCAAGTGGGAGATTGTTAGATCATTAATCCAATATTGGAGTTATATGTTAAAATAATTATGTAATGTATACTATCATTTAAGATAAATTCATACGAAAATGATTTGCTAAATTTGAAAATTTGTTATTTTGGATTTAAGTATCTCGTAGTATATCGAAATTAATAAATGTATAGATACCAATAGATATTTGTTATTTATGATGTGTTAAATAGAGAATGTCAAAAGGTAATTTAAGAATATGTGGAAAATTACCTAAATCATGTGAATTCGATAAATTAAGTGGAATAAACTAAACAGACAAATTTTACTATGAATTTGAAAGTAAAGTTATCCCTACAGCTATAAATAAGGTTATGGTCTATGGGTCAATGCATAACTCTGATTCTCTAATACCCCTATCATATAGAAAGATTCTGTGAATATACATTTGACCTGGAAGGTCATACCTAGAATTCGGTCTAGATGAAGGTCGAAATCAGAAGTCTGTCCAAATCAGGATTTCACTCTATTTAGTTTCCAATTATAGAATCAGGTATATTTCGATCTGAACTAAATTTTTTCAATTTCTGTAATTAAGTTTTAATCTAATGATTTAACATAATGTTTGTCATACTTTTGCATCAAGTCATTTTTTCCGCAACAATGGTTACTTGGAACGTGGTTTATGGGGATCATAGAACAAAAAGATGGATCAAGTTCAGTGCGGTTGCTTGGCCTCCCCATCCCCTCCCCTCCCCTCTTCTCTTCTGTTTTGGGACTTGACAAAGAGGTGGAATGAGGCGGCTAAACGAGGAGCTTCCATGGGTCTCCATATAGATTTTAACTTACCCCAGCACATCAACCATCGAAAGGGCAAGGTCAGTCACTGTAGCAGTGACTAGATGCTAAGGCTCCAAAGTTTTGAGACCGAGATGTTTGTATCTTTATTTATTTATCAAGATTCAAATCTATGCGCATGGCCGTACTGAGGCTCGGCATTGTTTTGGCAAATCATCAATCTGCGCTTTGAGACCAAGACTTGGGATTTTCCTTAAACGCCGCTAAAAGGGAAAGGCAAACATGTATTCATATATAAACATGCATACCAACAGACAACCTTGTGATTAGTCGGACACATTCATTTATGGCATATGATTTAAATGATTAAAGTTGGAAATGACAGATTTCTTACTGCTTTTAATATTGGCGATGGGATTTTATGGGTTTTACTATTATGGTTAATGTTATGGATTAAAATCCCTAAATAGATATTAATAAATTATAATTTAATTGATATAATTATTTTTTTTCTTAACATCATATATATTATATTTAAAAAAAACTCTAAATGGATGGGATAAAATAAATGCAGTGGGGGCAACAAAGGAAATCGAAATCCTGGGTCAATCGGGTGTAGTGGCCTCATTAGAGGTCGCAATGTCTCTTCGGCCAGTAGTTTTATAAAAAATTGTGAAATCCTGTAACACTTTTATTGAGATTTGTTTTCAAAATTTTATTTTTATGTTTAATTGATCGGCATTCGATAATTAATTTATTAATTTTGATTAATTTAATTAAATTTAATTATTAGACCCATTAATGGATTAGATCTCTTTATTCATTCCTAAAATTTAAATTCAAAAATTTGATTAAATAAATCTAATACTCTGATTATTGGATCAACAAGACATTAGTATATCTTTTTTATAGAGATGCAAAGATCATATGAATACTTAAAATCACTTGAGATATATTATATGGAGAATAGATTTTATGGTTTTATTTTGATTTTCACATAGTATTTCAAGGATGACTGCCTATAGATCCTTGTAACAAATAATGGTATCCCAGTAAGAGAAACAATGTTAGTTTTAATTCCCACATATACAGAGAGGCAATACTAATGTAAATTAAATTGCCAACCAAAATTTACAGTATGAGTATCATTTGCAGTTCTTGTCACTCATTTAGATTATTGCATTTATGTTGATAATAGTATATGGGTTATAATACCTTATTGTGTAGCCTATTTTTCTTTTTTCCAGAGTTTTGGGCTCTTTATGTTAAAAATGACAATCATTTATTAGGTAGCAATTTGAAAGATGAGAGAGAAGGTATTCACATTGCCAAATATATCTCCACATTTTTCTCCTCTTAGTTGCCATCTAGAGAGGCAAAACCGAATGGACAATTATGAACTTCAAACAGCTACTCTCCTTATGTTGTCATTTTTTCAAATTCAAATCTCTTTTCCCTCTCTCTCTCTCTCTCTCTCTCTCTCAATGTGCACGCCATGGCCATTGACTAGGATAGACAAATGGAAGGTGAAAAGCCGGGCATCATCTTTCTTTTGCGGGTTTTCTCTAGGTACTGAATCATCTTTGCTACTGTTGCATCAAAATAGTAATGCTAACATACCAAAATTCTCTCTCTCTATCTCTCGAAGCTTTGTTCATTATTTTATTTGTCCCAGATGAAAGCGATGAGTTAAAAATTTCAAGACCTCAAGTATCAGTAAGTTCTATGGCATTCGACGTAGAAAATGATCATGGTAGACATGGGACTACAAGAAAAGCGTCGCCAAACAACAAACATGGCCAAAGGAGAAAATTGAAACTAAACTCAACCCAAACTCATGATCCTAGCACTACTGAATCTAGTTTGCCATGCTCTTCAGAGGAAGAGTACATCGTGTTTTCCCTTAGAGAAGATGGAGAATTGCGTGTAGTAAAAGAGAGACCAACACAAGATGATCGCCATAGCTCGAGTGAATGTTCGAGGCCTGTTAATAGGAAGGTACATAGAAAGGAAATCCAGTCGTCAAGTTTCCTCACTCTGCATCATTTTAGCATAAGTCTAGGGGTCATGAAATTTTGTTTTTGCTCATTTTTGGCAATGGCTAACACTATTTGAAGCTAAAATTTTGTATGTAATACAATGAGCAAGTTCTTTTTTGTCTTTTTTTTTGTGTGAATATAGCTTAATTTTAGTCACAAAGCACAAGCAGAAGCCGAAGCAGCATACATTGGAATGCAGGATATGTTGCAAGAGGATGTTGATGTATCAGAGAAGTTTGTCATCTCCAAAATAAGAGTAATATCATGTTCACACATGATCTCTCTCTCTCACTCTCTCTCTCTCTCACGTCCATTGTTGTGGTGTCAGGCTGAGGAAGAAGAAAGCATTTATTTTGATCCCGAGTCACCTTCAGACAGGCTCCAATGGCTTGACTATCATGAGGAGACTCAAGATCACCACGCATCATCTGTCAGCTCAAGCAATTCTGGTAATTCCAACAGCAGCACAGGGTCCTTTGCCTTCCCAGTGTAAGATATTAACCTTTAGAATTCAAAATGATTAATTAGCCAAGGATTCTGGTTCTGAGTTGTAAACTTGATTGTAGTTTATTTATGCAGACTACGGCTAGATTGGAATGGGAGTCCAGTGCAAATGCCCAAATCTGAGAGTCCAATTAGGTCTAGAAAGCAGAGGTTACAGCTTGCACTACTTCATTGCTGCAGATTCTGATCTCTCTCTCTCTCTCTCAATACATGAAGATACACCTCTTTGTTGTTCTTGCCAATAACAAAAATACAAATTAATAAAGCGTGCTTAGCATTATCCCTTGAGTGGGTTAAAAAAAATGTATGCAAATGTAAGTAGACAATCACTATGCAATGAAGATTGAAGCATGGCAAAATCATAGCTGAAAATTTTGATCTCTTGCACTCGATAGGAGCAACCAAGAATATAAAAATTATTGTGATGGCCTCCCTCACCCCAAAGCATATAAAAGCGAAGTTATTGACATCCAATAAAATTGTAAGGATTAACATCATTGAGATGAATATTACAAGAAACACTTCCGAGCATAATATTTCTATGCCTCCATAATAATGCTAGAAAAACGAAGAAATGGTTTTGGGTATTTTTTTTTTTTGTCCTGGTTTAGCCATCACCCGGTATCCGGAGTTGTGCTCCGACTAAATCGGATCGACCTTCTATCGAATCCAAAATGGAATGAGGTCTCTCACCGCGGTTATTTTACGTTGCCAAGGAAACTCGAATCTGAATCCTTCGGAACGGAATGCAATACTCTTCCCATTGCAACCAACCTGCAGTGGTATGGTTTTGGGTACATGATAGTTAGCAGAGATGCTAATAAACGAGCTGCCAATCCGATGAATCCATTGACTTCTGGCCAAAAGTTTTGCAAGGCAAAACGAGCAGATCCATTTCCACGGAGCAATTCTGAAGAATGGAAGGGAGTCTCTCTCTCTCTCTCTCTCTCTCTCTCTCTATCTCTCTTTCTCTTTCTCTTTCTCTTTCTCTTTCTCTCAATGTTGAAACAACATTCGGGGCCACTTTGAAGTGCATTATCAAAGTAAGGCAAAGTAAAAATAAGAAAGCACGCAAACACAATGAGAAAAATCACCCTAAATTATTGCAAAATACTGACTGCTGTCTTCATCTAACGTGTGACATTGCATACATGAGATCAAACCTCGAGGGGGTTGATGTACAGAATACTACTAACATATAATTTAGACAATAAGGCAGACCAAATTTTCCGACCCATCCTGTGGGGGTGGGGGGAGAGAGGAAGACAAGCAATTAGGCGTTCTATTACTCCATACCTGTGGTGCAGAAACTAGTGAGCAACTGCTTGAAAAGGAGCTCCTACAATTGGAACTCTCAAATCAGGTCAACCCTCACAGAGTCATGAAAGCAAATGACTGAAGATGCAGCCTTGCATTGGCTGCAGCAGCCATGGATTCCTCATCTTGCTTTTCTTTTGCAATAGCAAGAGCAGTTATATATGCTTCCCTTGCCCTCTCCATTTTTTCCATCTCCATCTCATCCAAATCATCCTATTCAAGACAATTTGAATGCTATAATACATTGACATGACCAGAAAACTGCATGTAACTTATATTTGAATAAGCTAAATCGGTTTCCAAAAAAAAATAAAACATTTATTTTTCCAAGACCACCAATGAATTACTTGAGCCATTTCTACGTAATAAAGGTCAGGGAGAACAGGTTGAAGAGCTTACTATATAAGGAAGGTGATCAAATTCATATGGAACAACATCGTAGTCTTCAGCACCTTTTGGATTACCATTTCCAGTCAAATTTTCAAATAACTTAACAAATGATGAAATGGTATCCAACTCTTCCTGCAGTCTCTCAGTTTTCTTGTTAGATGTCATTATTTCCCACTGAGATTTTTCCAGTGCAGCTTGTCTGTCAGCAAGCTTAATCTGAAAAAGGTTTTTTTTTTTTAAAAAAAAAAAAATATCAATAAAATCAACAAAATTTATCATATTGAGCAAAAAGCAAAAAAGAAACACTGTAAGAAACCAACAAATACTATTATATCCACACAGATAAGCTCTGGAAGCTTTCAGTTAGGGTAACAAAGTAGTTAAAAAGAATGCCAGAAACAAAAGTACCTCTCAAAATATTAGAATTGAGCCCCACCTATTTGAAAATCTAAAATACAATGAAAGCCAATTTCTTTCGCCACTTACCACAAAGTGGTCATGCTACACAGTCACCTACAGCCTTCCAAAGCCTCAATTGTTTAGCAGGTGTTTAAACCATTCACGATTCTCAATGTCTAGTAAACTAGGCAGCACAATTTTGTGGTTCAATGTGAATGCAAAAGGTATGAATCACGTGCAGACTTGACAAAGTAGTTAGAGGAATTGTAGTATTCAAACACTGTCCATGCCAAAACATGAACCTAATAGTCAATGATATATTAATAGTATCAGTATCGAACACTAACATCTAAATTTGACAAAATAGAAATAAAGTTTTTTAGTGCTTACAAAATTTAGCAAGTTTTTCTAAGACAACATCACTTGAGAAATTGAAATATCCCTTGTCTCCATATATTATAAAACAGAACACAGGACTTGAAGTAATACAGTAAAAAAAACTTCTTATTCTCCATTATAGGACAGAAAAACTAGCTCTACTGGTCTCAAAGGCATAAAATATGTGAAATAGATGATACTTTTTCCTCCAATTTAACAGTAGTCGTAACCTGCCAAACAGGCCTATTACAGGCCTAAGAAGTGAAGATTACCTTTTGGTTTATTCTAGGGAGAGGGAGAGTTCCCATCTAACCTAACCTAATAAAAGAGTTCTCATTTTCTTGAATTTTCAATTATGAATCATTATTCAAGGCATAGCACAAGTTTTGGATGGAAAGAGGAGAAAAAAGAAAAAAAAAATTCAAAGACTAGGAAAGAATTGTTCACTCACACAGTAGAATAAATAATTTAACAATTGCACAGGATTTTAACTAGGTCTTAGGAATCGATAAGCCTCTGCTTAACTTCCAACATTATTTTATTTTATTCAGCATTTAGGTGGATGTCAACAAATGAATCATCAAATATATGCTCTTGATTTTTCTAACTTAGTTAACTACAGTAGAAAATCAGTGCTTGGACGTTAACTTCAATTTTGAGGATGACACAAACACTTCATGCTTTTGCCACAAACCCAGTTTTAGAGCCTTGGCCCCAATAGGTAAAATAATGGTACAACTCAGAAACACCAAATTCTGTGCGGCTTGAAATGGATTGTGCAGTAAGGGAAATTCAACTCCATTACTTGCTCTCAATTATCATTCAAAAAAAAAAAAAATGAAACAACCATAGCAACATGGCAAGAGTGCATTTGTCAATCAGTGGAATACCACAAGCAATAAATCATAACACAGAACAATACCTTCGCATCGGAAAGTTGGAGCTGGGTTGACTTAATTATTGAGTCCTTCTCTGCGGATTGGTGTCTCAGATCATCAAGCTTTTTGTTGACAGCAGCGATCTCAGACTTTGAAAGTTCTGCTGACTTCAAGAGCTCTTCTTTCTCCAGTAATCTCTTTTGAAGATCCTCCACCTGTTCCCTCAGTGTAGCCAACTCTTCTGTATCCTTCTCAACTGCAAGAGCCCTTGAGGAGAAAATTGAGCAGGCATCAGAACTTCCTTCTTGGTTTTCTGTCTTTTCACCATGGTCCCTTCGCTTTTTCCCCGGAAGAGAATGAGCTGCATTCCTGCCTAACTGCAACAAAGTAAACTATGTATATCAGCATCAATTTGAGGGTTGTACAGCAGATAGCATATCCTACACAGAAAGGTCATTTGAGAAGAAGCGCTAAATTTTGATGCATGATGCCACCAATAAAGAGACATGCTTCAGACAATTCCAATCTCCAATCAGTTTTGTTACATATATACAATCCAAAAGTATACTTGACTGTTAGCAGGTCAAGAAAAATTGCTTGAAGCGTTGGGTAATGGTGACTAAAAACCTAGCTTCATTGATTCTCTTTCTTTTTCTCTTTTGCGCCTTTATAAAAAGGTTGTCTTGTCCTCCACCTTAAAATTACCATCATCAATCCTTCAACTAGTAAACTCTACCCCTCATATCAAGAGAAAGTAGAATCTGCCAAGAATATTGTGGGCATCATTTGGAAAATACAAAAGGATAAATCCTAAAAATAGAGTGGCCAGACGCAAGTTCATGTATATGCAGTACATGCACTTGTAGTTGTGTCTATGTTGAGACCTCATTAGACAAGCAAGACTCCTGCAAGGCACTTTTCAGTTGTCTGTATCATTTAATGCTCTCTTTCAACTTGATACATTTTCAATGTGTGCAAATGACACTTCATGCGCATGCAGCAGACATGCTGCACATCTTATACATCAAGTGAGAAAATAAAGGAAAACTCCCGAGATACATCTCTACAGAGAACTAATCCTACAGAACATGCTTAAAATTTAAATATGGCATACAAACTAGAAACCAATTGAAACCAATCAATCATAATAACAAATCCATATTTATTAAAATTGTATCTTAAATTAGAATGAGAACATTCATCCCATACTTCTCAAAATGCTCTTTTCTGTATCTCTAGTATTTTCTTCTTTTGAAGACACTCAAACAATCAATCAATCATTACACCCTACCAGGAACTGAAAGAGTTCCAAAAAAAGTGTGAATTTAAATTCAAATCCGACATTTTATTTCTTCAATCCAAATTTTTATAAGTATGTGGAGTTGCGAAGCAAAGCAAAAGTCAAAAGAATTGGAAATGAACTAATTCAGAGTTTTTTGGTTCTGGCATAAAAATCCTTTTGCAACTCAGCATAAACACTCCACATTTAAACATTTTGGTTCTGACCCTAAACATAGCTCATTAACAAATTCCAGAAAAAAAATAAAGAATGCTTTTCAAATCTAATGAATTTTATTGCAATTGCAAATGAACTAATCTAGGTCTGGCATGGAAATCCCTATACAAGTCGAAATAAAAACTCCACATCTAAACATTTGGCTCTGACCCAAAACATAGTTCATGAATAAATTATAAGTGAATTCCTTTCAAATCTGATGATTCTTATTGAGATTGCAAATGAAAAAAGTGTGGGTCTGGCATGAAAATCCCTTTACAACTCAAAATAAAAACTTTACATTTACTCATTTGGTCCTTGACCCAGAGCAAGGTAGTAATAAATTCAACAAAATAAAGAAGAGAATTCTCTCCAATTCTTATGAATTTTATTGAAATTGCAATATTGTGGGTCAATTTTACGATTTGATTCCAATGAAATAAACTAAAGAACTCACTAGAAATTACCACATTCAATTGCAATCACATAGACACACCTTCTTAGAATTCAATTCCCTGGCAGGCGTCTTCGTGTAGGCTATCGAGCCACGACGCGTATAAGACGAATTGGCCTTTCGGTCCTAACAATATTCAACAAAAAATCAATCAAATAAACACAAAATACTCAACTTTTACCACATTTTCTCTGAACCAAAACTGGAGACAGACAGACAGACAGAGAAAATACGAACAATGAGAGATTGAACGAGAGGGACGATCTCGACGAGGTCGTTGAAGAGAACACGATCGACATTGCTGTTGATTGCAGTGGCGTTAGAGAGAGAAGAGTGAGTGCGCTGTAAATCTTCGCGTAGATCCATGAGATTCTGTGGATCGAACATTCTTGATTTTTCAGTGTCTCTAAAACAATAAAAATTCCAACTTGTGAGAGAGAGAGAGAGAGAATCGTCGGAGACTTGAATTCAAGATTCCTTCTTCCGCCGTTTTCTTCTTCGGCTTCGTCGCAGGGATTACGTGAAAGTACAGAAAAGCCCCTACCTTTCGCTCGTTTTTCCATTTTGTTGCACTCCCGTCGTGGGTAAATGTTGGAAATTTTGTCCAAATGGTTGATCTGATGCAAATTATGAGTTGATTTGATTAATCTAATTGATCGAAATGGATTATAAAAAATTTGAAATGAAAGGCCCGCGCATTTGCTGGCCAAACGGCCGAACCATTGACCTGGTTTAAGTCCGGTTGGTCACATGTCTGGTGTGTTTATTCGAGTGGGTTAATAATTTTTTGGATTATTTGATTCAGGTTATTTGAGTTTTGAGAGTATTCAATGCAATCGAAAACCGAATTGAATAAAATAAAATTTGAATTAATTTATCCGAATTAAATTTGAATTATTCAGTTTGGGTTATTTGGGTTTCATTTACCCGAATAACCACATAATATAAAAAAATCATTTAATGATTTGGGTTAAACGTTTTGGATTTTAATCGGATCGAGCATGACATGTGATGAAAAAATATGCTATTCGGGTTTCGGGCGGGTTCCGAATAAAAATCTTTATTTTTATACCTGAACCATTCACTCGAATTTTTAATCGGGTTAAACCATTCACCCGATCTAATTTTTATTTACCCAAACCAAATAACTCAAATTTAATTTGAATCGGGTAGGTGAATGAATTCACCCGAATAATAAACACCCCTACACATGCTGGTGTTATTCTTTTCTTTATAAAGAAAAGAAGATATATAATCTTATCATCGGAGGATACATAGTATAGATAAAATCAACGTACGGCACAATTACTAGTCTCTTAGGAGAGTTAAACATTAAAATAAAATGATAAATGTAATAATAATCTTATTTTTGTTGACATATCCACACAAAAATTTACTTTTAATACATATAGTTAATTAGATAATGAGTAATCATTAATAATTAATAAAAGTTTATGTCAATAAATATAAGATCTAATCAACTTTAAAATTATTTCAAGAATTCGACTAGATGCGGAGGAACTTGATCTAAACAAATCCATCTCTCTATAGACCCAAAACTTTGCTAGTGTCAAAGAGGCCCGACACACATTGCAAGTGAAACTAACAATCCAGTTTCCATTTTTTTGCTTGATAAACTTTCAGGCCACAACTAATTAAGATAACGTAACCATGTTTAAACTAGAGGCAAAGTATAAATCCATTAAACTCAACCCACGCTACCCAACTTGCTTGCTCCTACTAGTAATTTGTCAATTATCACTATTAT
This sequence comes from Dillenia turbinata, assembly GCA_037126225.1. Classification (NCBI taxonomy): domain Eukaryota; kingdom Viridiplantae; phylum Streptophyta; class Magnoliopsida; order Dilleniales; family Dilleniaceae; genus Dillenia; species Dillenia turbinata. The sequence continues at coordinate 11,089,142 of JBAMMX010000020.1, forward strand.
ATAACCTGTGACAGTTCAAAATTTTGTAATCCCATTAATTCAATCAATTTGTGCCCTCAATGTGAGAACCTAGGTTTAGAAAACCCTATGAGCTCTTTTAGCATGCATGTAAATTTCTCATTGCATAAACATGACATAAAAGTGTATGAATTAATTTATACATGTGCCTAAGTTTTGATTATTATGCATGTTATATTAGATTTAGCTTTAGGGTTAGTTTGTCAGGGTTAGAACATTAGGATTTAGAGTAGGCCTATGGTCTATCAGGTTTTAAAAGGAAAAAAAAAAAAAGATAAAAATGTGAAGATTGGGATTCGAAGTGAAGAAGTAAGATTTCAAATGAGAGAAGCACCATGGTTGTGAACACCGATGCCTCTCTCTCTCTCTCTCTCTCTCTCTCTCAAACCGCAACCTCCTTTCTCTCTCTAGGAAACAGTGCCACCAACCACCATCCTCTATCATCTTCGACTATTGGGCTTGTCATTTGACAGCGGTCGGATATCTCTTTCTCTTCTCCTCTTGGCCCAAGCCTTTTAGTACCTCTGTTGAGTCTCTCTCTCTCTCTCTCTCTCTCTCTCTCTCTCTCTCTCCCCTCTCTCTCAAATTGCTCTCTTTGTTGGGAAAGGACGCAGCGAAAGTTAAATTCAGGAAAACACACGCACAAAATAAGTGCAAAAACACCCAAAGAATCCTCTCCCTCTTGACTAAACCTATGAGGCAGTAGTGACAAATACCAAAGAAAACAAACCCAATGCATGAATAACACCAACAAAATTAAATCACAAGCACACACAAAGATTATGAAGAACGCGCATGATTCTTACATGGAAACCCCTAAATTTAATACGGAAAAAAGTCACGGGGTACAAAATCTACTCAAAATCTCCTCTATACTTCAAATAGGGATATAAGAGGTGTTTCCAACAAATTCAAAGAGTACACAACTCCAAATATCCAACAAATCAATAAAATAATCAAGAGAGAAAAGTGCAAAAATTTCTCATAGAAAAAGCTACAGTTCAGGTCAAATAGCTACACTTCTAGACCACCGAATCTAATCTCCACTGTTCAAAATTGAAATTGGGAAGTTCTCTAATTGCTATCCAAAAATCAGCTTGATCAGATCAAAAATTGCCTACCAATCATGCATTTGACCACAGCTGCTGCACTTGCTAAAAAAAACAAAAATTCTATACCCTTTTTCTTTCTCTCTTTCTCTGTAATACACTACCTCTTTCTTATGCTCTCTCTCTCTCTATAAATGAGCAGAAAGTTAGTTTTTATATCCAAATGCATGAACCACAAAATAAAACCCTAATGAGCCTTTTATTTGTTGGACTTTCTCCATATAGGAGAGACCCATAAACTCAATAATTCTCTCCCTCCCGACTATGTGGAGAGGTTCGCCAACTCGTGATCAATCAGCAAATCTTAAATTTTCCTTTTTGTAAAGACTTTATCAACATATCGGAACCACTGTCATCCGTGTGAATCTTCTCAAATTCCAATAACTTCTCATCTAACACATCTCATATCCAATGACACCTCATATCAATGTGTTTTAATCTAGTATGAAAGGTGTAATTCTTGCTAAGATGAATGGTGCTTTGACTATCACAAAACAAAAGATACCACTCTTGTGTAAATACGAGTTCCTCTACAAATCTCTTCATCCAAAATAATTCGTTGCATGTTTTGGTTTTTGTGTTCAGTAGTTGATAATACAACACATTTTTGTAATCTCGATTGCCAAGCTACTGCTCAACCTGTGAAAGTGATCAAGTAATCCAAATTTGATTTTATGGAGTCAACATCCCCAATCATATTTGAATCGATATAGCCAATAAGAACAGGCTCATCACTCCCAAAGCAAAGCTTTAAGTTCACTGTGTCTCGGAGATATCTCATGATCCACTTCACCACATTCCAATGCTTTCTTATGAGTTCAGAAAGAAAATCGACTGACTACTCCAATAGCATAAGCTATATCTGGCCTCATGTATACCATCGCATACATCAAACTAATAACTACAGATGCAAAAGGAACTCTTTGCATGTCTTCCTTCTCTTTCTCTATGAAAGGACTATGCTTGTAAATAAGTCTAAAGTGTGTAGCAAGAGGAGTGTTAACCACTTTTGCTTGATGTATATTAAATCTCTAAAACACCTTTTCAATGTACTTCTTTTGTAACAACCACAACATTCTTACCCTTTTATCCCTTGTAATCTGCATGCCAAGTATTTGGTTTGTGGATCCTAAATTCTTTATTACAAAAAGCTTGCTTAATTCTTTCTTTAGCCAATCAATTTAGGAAGCATTCTGATCTACAATAAGTATGCCATCAATGTATAGCAATAACACAATAAAATTATCAGTAGAGAATTTTTATGTGAAATCACAATGGTCACAAGTAGTCTTTCGATAGTTTTGCTCCCTCATCACAAATTCAAACTTCTTGTACCATTATTTTGGAACTTGTTTTAAACCATTCAAACTTTTCTTCAATTTGTACACATAATCTTCTTTTCCTTTCACCATAAAACCATCTAAATTTTTTCTTTTAAATCATTATGGAGAAATGCAGTCTTCATATCCATTTGTTGAATTTCCAAATCAAGCCTAATAGCAAAGTCCAAAACAATTCTGATAGAGGACATCTTCACCATAGGAGAGAAGATCGCTTCAAAATCAATCCCTTTTCTCTGACTGTAGTTTTTAACAACTAATCTTGCTTTGTATCATGGACGTGAGGTGTTCTTCTCTTGCTTTAACCTATAAATCCGCCTATTCATCAAAGTTTTCTTGCCCTTTGGAAGTTTCACCAATCACCTCATCTCCATGGCTTCAACCCACTATGGCTTTAATCCACCTAGGTATTATTGTCAAGCAAAGACTTCGTCTCTTCTCCATGGCTTCAACCCACTATTGCTTCTGGTCAATTTTAATCGCCTCTTCATAACACTCAGGCTGTCCCTTATTAGTTAGAAGAATATACTCATCAACTGGATACCGAGTGGAAGATTGTCGATATCTAGTGGACCTTCTAAGTGACTCAAAAGGATCTCATAACTGATCTACATAGGCATTATTATCATCCATACTTTGTTGTTCATCCTGATGCTGATAGTCATTCTGAGCAACACCTTTCGCATTATTTTGATTTGGACTAAGTTAAGCCATCAAGAGACTGGCTCTAAAACTCTCAAACCATCACTGCTTCTAGAAGTTTCTTTTGCCTTCCCAATGTTTTCAATAGTCTGATCCTCACAAAATACCACATCTTTGCTTTTAACAAACTTTTTCTCCATAGGATCATACAATTTATAGCCAAACTCATCCTAACCATAATCAAGAAAAAAGCATTGATGTGTCTTGACATCTAACTTTGATCTCTCATCTTTTGGGACATGCGCAAAGGTCTTGCAATCAAAAAAATGAAGGTGGTTATAAGAGACATCCTTATCAAGCCATACTCTATAAGGAACATCACTCTGTAGTGGAACACTAGGTGACAAATAGATCATATGTGTCACCATAATTAAAGTTTCACACCAAAAGGATTTTTGCAGCTTTGTTTCTAAAAGCAAACATCTTACCCTCTCCATCAATATTCTGTTTATCTACTCAGCCAAGCTATTAAGTTGAGGTGTCTTTGGAGTGATTTTCTGAGATCTGATACCCTACAACCTGTAATAATCATCAAAGGGGTCACTATATTCTCTACCATTATATGAATGAATGCACTTAAACTTCTTTCCTGTCTATCTTTTAACCAAAGCTTGAAATTGTTTAAACACATCAAGTTTTTAGTCATTTCTTTTTAGAGCATAAATTCAAAACTTTCTTGAATGGTCATCAATAAAAGTGACAAAGTGAAAAAACGCCACCAAGTGATTATACCTTTAAAGGACCACAAATATCTAAATGTACTCACTCTAGGACATCTGACTTTCTGAAAGAATGATGACTTTTAAAGGAAACTCTATTTTGCTTTCTTGTCAAACAATGTGCACATGTCTTTAATTTTGCACTCTTCACTCTAGGAAGCAAGTCCTTCTTGGCCAAACAATCAATCTTTTTTTCACTCATGTGACTTAACCACTTAAACCGTAACTCCGTTGCTTCTTTATTTTCCAAAACATTCACAATAGTTTTAAAAATTGAAGTCTGCGTCCTATACGAATCAGAACACTTCTCTCCTCCAATCAAAATCAAAGAGCCTCTAGTGAGTTTCCATTTACCTCCTCCAAAATCATTGTGATATCCCTCATCATCAAACTATCCAACTGAGATCAAGTTTAAGAGAATGTCCAGTCATGCCTAACATCCTTTAATATCACCTATGCTCCATATTAATCTCTAAGCACACATCTTCAATACCTACAACATGAAACTCAATATCTTTACCCATTTTCTAAATACTAAAATCACCAGATGTATAAAAAGTGAAGAATTCTCTATGATGTGTACATGACGTGTTGCAACAGTGTTTACCACCAAACTAGTCTTATCACAAGTGAAGTTTACAATATTTTCTACTTTGCGAATAATAATAAGATCATTAGTAGTTGTGCTAGTAACAAATTATTCATCATCTTTTTGATTTTTTCTTTTACCTTTATCACTGCTACCCTTATTCTCTTTTTTCTATTGGTAACAATACTTTTGATGTGACTCATCTTTCGACAATGATGGTACTCTATAGTCTTGTACTTTGATCTAGACTTGTTTCTACTTTTATCTCTAACTTTTACAAAATTTTTGCTTACTTCTCCTCTTATTTATAGTAAAAGAATCTCTTCTTATGATAATATAGAACCCTAAGACTTTCTCCTCTCCTCATTCAAAACACCACCCTTGGTAGGCTCCATAGACATAAACACCATTCGAGACTGAGTTACACCAAAGACAGCAAATCTAATGTACAAATAACACCAACAAGATCAAATTACAAGCACACACAAAAATCACGAAGAACACACATGATTTTTACGTGGAAACCCCCAAATTCAAAGGGGAAAAAACTATGAGACACAAAATCCACTCCAAATCTCCACTATACTTTAAATAGGGATACATGAGATGTTTTCAAAAAATTCAAGAACACAAATCTAAATATCCAACAGATTAACAAAACAATCAAAAGAGAAAAGTGTAGAAATCTCTCAAAGAAAAAAGGCTACTGTTTGGATCAAATAGTAGCAACTCCAGACTATCAAATCTAATCTTTACTATTCAAAATTGAGATTGGGACTGTTGTCCAAAAATTAGCTTGATCAAACCACGAATCACCTACTGATCGTACATGTGATCACAGTTGTTGCACTTATTCAAAAAAATAGAAATTCTACACCCTTTTTCCTTTTCTCTTTCTCTATAATACACTACCTCTCTTTTATGCTCATGCTCTCTCTCTCTCTCTCTAAATGAGCAGAAAGTTAGTTTTTATATCCCAACACATGAGCCACAAAATAAAACCCTAATAGGCCATTTATTTGTTGGGCAAACCCAACACTCCTTTCTTATAAAACCCCAAGCACTGCTACCATTGCCATCTTCATCTCCATGACCTTTAGTGCTAGCCCAAACCACTATGTTTCTGACAATCTATTCTTCTTCCACTATAAAGTGTCTTGTTCTCTACAATAACATAACCTCCCTCTCCCTCTTGCAGTTGCACCACTCTCCTTCCTCCGCCATATCCACCGTTTCTACAATCATCTCTTGCTAATGTGAGGATATAACATGTTTAAGAACATAGACAAACTGAATTTCTAAGTTAGCATGAAATTCTCCAAATTAAGATATTTAAGGTTTGGTTTGACATGTTTCATGAAAGGACTTGGAGTTTGAATTGAAAAGTTTTGTTGTTAGAGCTCCTAAGGTAAGTAACTGAATGCTTATATTTTTTTGAGATCTTATTTTCCTAAATTTTATCTTATATTGGCTTACAATTAGATTACCAAAATATATGCTAAGTTAGCTTAATATGTTAGATTAAAATATTAGCTTAAGTGATTATATATACTAGCCTAATATGTTAATTCAAACGGTGATATGTGTTAAATTAATCGGATAGATTAAATAATGACATGTCTTGATTTAAATATGATATATACGCAATGCATAAGGTACTAACATGTATGTAGGGAGCAACGAAAGGATTTCAGTTTAAAACTATTAGAAAAAGATAAAAATTTCTCACCATTTAATGATAATACATTTTAAAATTTAGGTAATGTAAAGTGAAAACTTTTCGTAGTGGGTTATGTGGTATCGTTACCTTCCAATGATAACTTTAGTTGTTGAAATGGATAAGAAAGCCCCGACATCGGAACTCATGCTACCACCATAGGAGTCATGATTACTCATAGGCAAAGTGGAACCGCTTGTGAGTTAGCCTTCCTAGTTTCGAAGGTATGCACACCCTCCTTAGTAAATAGGTAATGATAAGATGATAAATGTGAAAAATGATTTCAGTTAAAAGAAAAGAAAGTAAAGAAAATGAGAAAAATGAAAAAAGAAAGTTGTTACTAAAATGAATTTGATACCCTTGCATGAGAGACATTAACAGTTTTTCCATTTCTCCTTGTTCTTTGCACAGCTTGTATCATATTTCATGCATAATAACTGCTTTACATTATGTACATGTTATGCATGTTTCCCTTCCTTGCTCCCCCTGGGATTACTTGTCAACTAACAGTTTGGCTAATCCAATACTTAACATTTTAGGTGTTTTGGGATTTAAAGAGATAAAGATTCACCGACAGCAAGATATTAGATTCAAGTCATTTTTATTAACCATTGTACTTTTATTGAGTATGATTGACTTTGGTGTATTTACTATGTGTTTTAACATTTCATAATAGTGTAATGATATAATAATGGTTGTCAAAACTCATGCAAAAAATATATAATAATGAAATCAAAGTATATATGTTGCTTTGATCAGTAGATTTAACTTCGTTTGATTATCTATAACTGAAAACTAGATGTTGGTTCTTTATTCATTTAATTTGATGTTTAACCCTCATATGTTGGTACTGAGAAAAAGGAATATAGTCCCTATGTTATGGTAGTAATGTTTGATTAAAACGTAATATGTTTAATTTTATTTCTATATGATCTTGTGTGGCTGGAATTAACAAATTTATAAGGGAAATTCCGCCCGATTTTCTAAAAATTTTAGTTAAAGTAATAGTTTTAGATTTTTCTCATCATTTTTCCTTTCGTATTTTGACATGATGATCCACACACCGTTATCCCGAGTGTCATTTGTTTTGTGATGATTTTAAATTTTACTTATGCATATTTTAACCTCTTTGTTAAGTAATGCAAGACTTGAATAGTAAGTCGTCACAGAACCCAACTTGTTTGTCACACACACGTACACATGTAATAGTACATGACCTAACAGTCCATTATTGAAGGTCCATAAAAGCTCCCTAGGCCATAGCCACAAGGCCCATGGATAACCAAGTCCGCTCTTTGTCTCTCGATTAGATACCCTCTCGGTCGATGTATTCTCGGCCTAACACTATCACCTATGTCTGTCGACTACTCGATCTCTCGATCACTTCTCCCTTTCTTGATAAACTTCGCCTACTTAACCTCTCGACCTCTCGGTCTCCTAACCTCTCAGTCACACCAGCTCTCAACTCTCAAACCTATTGGTTGCCTTCGTACTTCATCAAACAACCACAAAAGCAATTCTCACTGCACGACAAGTCTAAAATTGTGATTATTCAATAAGAAATGAAATTTTTAACAAATTCAAACATTTCTTAATTCAATACGAATATATTGTAATATCGCCCGATAAGGAAATAAGTTTCCATGGCAATCGAAACCTTTCCTAATCTCTGTGATGACAACTGAGACTTTCCTAATTTAGAGGATTCTAAATCAATAGAAAGTTTATATTTGCCAGTGCTATAATCTTGGAAAATCTCAGACAATTTTTTTATAAGAAAACTAGGGTTTCTACACCCCTAAACACATACAAAATTTGTAATACATGCATACTATATATATTCAACATAGGCAATGTTTTTAAAACCGAATCGGAGTGGACTGGTCAGTTTGACCAGTTCGGTCGGTTCGACCAGTTCAATCATGAACTACTCTATAGTCCATTTTGGTTTTTACTATTAAATCGGATAAAATCAAATACGATCAAAATTATTTAAAATCGATAAAAAATGATAAAAGTAGTCGGTTTGACTAATCCGACTAATGTAATATATAAATTATGCATGAACTTTATTTTATTTTAAAATATATAATATACAAATTATATCTATGACATTATATTGATGTCATCCGGTTTGTCAAACAGTCTGACCGGTTCGATCAATAAACTAATGAACCGATAAGTTAACCGAGTTGTTTACCGGTTCGGTTTTAAAAATATTGAACACAAGCAACCAGGTAGGTACGTTTATTAACTCAACACAAAAAAACATACAAGGACTTTACAAAGCTATCTTATAGCTCTCCTTAATCTGTTTCTCTATTTCTAAATCACTTTTTCTGAGTTGAGTATCGGAATCTCCCCAGCTGAAATCATCTCCGGTGGGATTTGTAGGTTTTCTCACCAATGAAAGTCCAGAACACCCAATGACATAGGTTCCTTACTCGAGCCAGTGGAATAGTTATCTATAGAGCGAAACACCTCCAAAATTATTTGTTATATTTTTCTTAATTTGTAAATTATAATTACATTCTTATTATATATATAATTATATACATTATTTGTTTTATGATAGATCTTTATTTTTTTTTATTGTTTTCTTTCTTCAATGTAATTACAAACAAATATTTATAAATTTTTATTGCAATATTGACTTAAATTGTATACTATTATCGGAGATGTGTGTTTTGTGAATTTCATTTCAAATTTCGTATTCTTATTATTTTTTCTTTATTTTCATCAAATGGTGTTTCAAGAATAATTTTTTGTTGAATCAATAATTATAAAATTTTTAATAATAAATATTTATATTAGTTATAACTGAATAATCAACTCGGTAACTCGCTTCCACTTGGCCGACCTAATAGTTGGTGTAATTTATTATAATTCAAAAAAAAAAAAAAAAAAAAAAAAAAAAAACCCAACCCGATCAAGTTGGGCTCAGAGAGAATAGAATTCTCTAACTTTACAAATGGTGAACATGGTATTGATTCAAAGACAGTTCTATTTCTACAACACCCAAATAGTGGACAAAAAATAAACAACGAGGGGATTAAAGGGACCCTACCACAAGACAAAGAAGAGCTACCTACATTGTTTCTAATCTGATCATTGTGCCCTAAGGTAAAGCAGACCATGGCCGAATGCTAACGAAACTCAAAACTTGTATGGCCAAAGGTCCATTCGTGCAGAGATAGAACACAGTTTCTTGCAGAGAGGATAATTTGGGACATGTTCAGTCTTTTTTTTTTATATTATATCAATCGATATTTGAAATTATATTTCGATTAATCTGATTCGAATGTTTATTGAACTTATTTTAAAGAACAGCTTTCCATCATGAATATGTTCAATCTAGTAAGATGCTTGAGTGTAGAAGTAGGAGAAAATATTTTCAAGTTTACACCAAATTCCAGTATTTCCTCTCAGGATCTAAGCTTTCCCTCTAAACAGATGATGACTTAAATTCCCTAGACTTGCTAAGGTTCCAATAAAGTCTACCTCAATTCCTTTGGTATTTGCTATGAGGTATAATTTTGATAAACCAAACCCCCCCCCCCCCAAAAAAAAAAAAAAAAACCACTTGGAGGTAGGTCCAAGGAAATGTCAACAAAATTCCATGACCCTCATTGAAGAGGTTTTGGAAACAATCATACCGTCTTCCCCCCTCTTGGGGGGACCAAAAGATGTGAGCCCTCGATGTTTCTTGGCCCGCACGACTCTGCCCATTTGTTGCCTTCCTCGTTGAGAATTCTCTGGTTTGCTTTTTACTTTTTTTTTTTCTATTGATATCTAAAATTATACTCTATTCAATCTAATTCAAATATCTATAAAATTCTTATTTAGAAAATAATTTTTTCGATATAGTTTTTCTCGTTACCTAATTTTGAATTTAAATTTTAATTAAAAAATTTAATACCATGTCTCATTAAATTAACTATCCATTGTTCTAATTTGCTATTATTAAGTAAAATAAAATTAATCATCACTGTTTTGGCCATGGAAGACCCCTTAAAGAGGTTGTCTTGTGGGGTCTCTCTAATGAAAGCTAAGCCAGCCTCTTTGTTTGGTGCTCTTCATGAGTCCAACTCATTCCTGGGCTTTCAAGACATGATGTCTGAGCGGTGGACTTCATCACAATCTGGAGTTTTAACCTTGTTAGGTGCAACTCCCTTGATTAATCATTTTACACATGTGAATTCCTTTTCCAAGTTTTATGCTGATGTTATGGGAAAATAATTTTTTATTTTAACGAAATTTGAATTTCAAATCATGAGATTGGGAAAGTGAATATGACCACTAAATTATTTTCTTAAGAATAAAAAACGAGCGTTCAAAACCTAAAAGGGTGGACGATGATAATACCATGTGACAAAAGCCCAACAAATTCACATCTAAATGTAAAATAAAACTTACATTTCTCTCTCTTTAGTAAATCAAGCATAACTATGCAAATTTTAACCACCTATGTTATTAATAAATGTTGAAAATTCTCCCTCTCTTTCCTAAAAAAAAAATAAATAAATTTAGTATTACATAATAGAAAATAGTATTTATGATATAATTATAAAATAAATTGGGTTTCAAAAATCTAATAATTTGAGAGTTTCATTGTTAAATTTTTATTTTTATTTTATTAATTTAAATAAATCATATAAATTTTAATCTGATTCTTAATTTCGATTCATTTCAACTACACGGCTCCCAACTTTCAATCAATTAGTGAAGGTAAGCTAACAACCCGTTGAAGGCACTAATTTTCAATGGTAACCATGTAGGGAGCGACACGATTAATTACTCTCTTAGGATAATACACTATTAAACACCTCTATTCACTCAAAAATATTCATTTTTTGACATAAATATTAATCTTATGAATGAATTCATTACTTAAACTTAATTAAAATACCAATAACTATGATAAACTTTTATGATTATAAAGATTTATGAATATGATTTTACAAATTATTTCTTTGAATTCATTCACGACAAAAAAATAATTTTATCGTAAATAAACTAGTCGAGCATTAGTCTAAATATGAATAACTTAATTATTAGTATACGTGATAATTTTCTTAAACAAAATTTGAATTTTAATAATAATTTTAATTGATTTAATAATTATATAGAAAAAAAAAATTTACTTCTGTCATAATCTTGTTGAAAAAATATAAAGGGAAAAACACCGGCTACGTAAAATTACCTGGAGAAACCATGAGTCACCTTCCCAAGTGGGTGTCATACACAATGTACGCAACTAATGGTGACCGCAAAAATGCCTTTCATCGGCCAACTAAAACCCCATTTCTGCGAGGGAGGACCGCCTTCTACTACAATTGCATCAAATGAGCCCTAATTGTTAAATCATATGAGTAATCTGAAGTTGGTAAACCCCCAAAAATTTGGAAAACTAGAAAGATCAAGTTATGTGTAAAAAGAAGAAAATGGTAAACGAATAATAATTGAAGATTAATGCGTTGAACTGTCACTTTATTTGAGCATTAATGGCATTGTTGGATGAGGACCCCAAATTTATTTTAAATGTGACTTCATGTGTGCATGTGCGCCGGCACTTCAAATTGTCATTTGACTTCTGAATCTCAACTCCCCCCCCCCCCGGCCAAATGTTTTATGATCCTCTCTGTATTTTGGACCACTGTGTGTTTGTTTTTTCTGATTTCAAATTTGGGATTTTATGGTTTTGAGCTTTATCTCTCTGACTTTTGGGATTTTATGATTCTATGGCCGATTAGAAAAGATGGGTTGGTCTTAATTTCTTGTTCTTTGATTGTTTTCTTATGGTTTTGCGTTTGGCTTTGAGGTTCATTAGGGCTTTAGCTCTCTCTCTCTCTCTCTCTGTTCTGGATTTTATAATTCTACATGATTAAGTTTTCAGTTGACGTGGATTTGGTAAATGAAAGAACTGTCCATGTGATATTCTGATTTTAAATTTGGATTTGAGGATTGTAGGAATGATCGAAAAAATTTCTTATGGGATATGTTGTTTATGATTGCGGGTGGTGCTCGGGAGCTGCTTTCTGAACCATTCCAAAGGTACTTAAAAACTCAATTCTTGTTCTGTTTTGTATTGCTTTACTTAGTAGATTCCCTAGTTTTGTTTAATTAAAAACTCATAACGCATGTTATTTATGTTTGATGTTCTTTTCGATTATTCCAGTCTTAGAAAACCAAAATCCTCGTTTTTTTAGAAATCAATTATTTTTTTCTCTCTTTGCCATGTTGAGCAAAAAAGGTGGACTTCAAGCATTAATGTAAAAGTTCCTGTCACTGAAATTTCAAAAAATGTCAATCAAATGTTTCAGGATATTGCAACTTTGGGGGAATCTCTCATTTAGAATGCATTGAAAACTTTTGTTGTTTATCAAGTTACCTTTATCTTGAAATAAAGAAGAAACCAAAGAAAAGACAATGATGCATCAAAGGCGGGAATTGAGACAATATCTTGGCAGCTCAACAAGGGATTTAGTTGATTGTGGCTTGTTGACTCTTCTTTTCCAACATCAGCTCTTTTCTTTTTGTCGTTGTCTTTATGCCCATTTTGGCTTCTTCATTATTCTTATGCAGCTTTGATTGAATGCCATTTGGCCATACTTCGGTGTTTGCCAGTTTGAATTTCTTTTGCTTTCTTTGTAGCACTTGAGTGTTACCTTATCCTTTCTTTTCACTTTTGGTATTTTGAAGTTTGTAGACTACATTTTATTGCCCAATGATGAGTTTGGTTATTTGTGTTGGAACATATGTTCGAATTGAACACTAATTCACACTTTCTTTCATTTGGCAGAAAATGTTTTAATCATCTAACCCTAACCTTGTCAGATATCAACTCACCAGAAGGGATTCTGGTTACAACTTCCGACAGCTATTCGGGCTCCTAAGCTAGTTTTCTAGTACTCACTACACTTCTTGACAAATTTTCCCTCCCATTTTGTGGTCTGTTTAAATTCATGTTTCCCTTTCTACTGGATATCTGTTTATCTGTAGCAGAACCAGAACATGTCTTTGATTTTAGTAATCATGTGCATGATTAATTAACATCTCAGTGTGAAGTTTGAGAGATTCAATTTACCTGTATAAATCTTCAGCTGTTAAAGGCAGTGGATTAATCCATATTATGGAGGAGGAGTTTGCTGCATCTGGGTCAAGTGCAGGGAAATTTCAGAAAGTTGAATTTTGAAGGAATCGACATCAACCTGATGACTTGCTACACTTTGCTTTCCATCTAGAAGAACTTGATGGGTATGCATATGCATTACAACTGTTTTTGTTTTCAGATTGGCATTGACTCTTGTTTCTCTGTTCGGATTAGTTGTCTGATCATCAACGATCTCTGGCAATGAAATCTGAATATTATGTATTAATACTTTTAGTTCTTGTCTAAATCATATCTTGAGAATCATCTGTTCTTTCTTATGCTGATATTTGAACCTCTCCCGCTTTGACACTAATCTTGAATAGAAGTATCCAACGCTTGGCAATTGTCATCTCTTTTGCATTTACCATTATATATATATACTTTTCCTGTGCCTTAACTTTCACAAAGGATTGAAAAGTATATGATAAACCTGGTACTTGTATTTAAGTTTTCGGGTGCATACATTTGAATATAGAACGTATACTAATTTAGGACAGCTCACTCAATTCTGCTATATGATTTTGCCTCCCTGAGGCACTACATAATTGTATCACTTTACCTAAAGTTCCATGACTGCTTAACTAATTATGTTTCTTTCTTCTTGGGAATGAGTGTTCTTACTCTTAAAAATCACGCATACAAACATATGATTTCATGGAATGTGTCTCATAATTCACCGCATGCAAAGAGGAAAATTGGTAATCCTGCAGGCACTGCAATTTGCATGACTACTGTAATATCTAACTGCCAAAAAAGGGAAGAATTAAGCTCTGCATTGTTGCACATTTTCCCTTTTCTTTATTTTGTTTCAAATTGATTGAAAAATTTGAATTACCCCATTTGATGTGACAAGAATCTTTGATTTGCTTACTTATGTAATTCTGTTTTCTCTGTAGGACTGAAATTTTATATTTGTCTGCTAGATAGTGAATCCAAGTGTGGTCGCTCAACTCTGACCAATGAGCCTGACTATAAGTCCTTCAAATTTAGCAATGATATGGAGGACACAAAAGGTTTGAAACCTGATCCAAAGAAATTTTTGATAGACGGAAGCCTAATCTGTTGTAATCTGATGAAACAAAATAGCGAGGAGTCAGATTGTTCTCTAGATTTGGCAAGTAAAAGTAACAAAGAAACTTTTGTGTCTGCAGCCAATAAAAAAGAACAAGAAGAAAACTGTGCGATTCCTATTGACTGTGCAGTTCCAGAGCTGGTTGTCTTTTTCCAAGAACGCGAATATCAGGTAGTGAAGGACATTTGCATCAATAAAGAAATTCCTTCCCATGAGCTCAATCATGACATGGCTTCTTCCCAACCAATTGGTGTGGACAAAGACAGTAACATAGCCAAAGACGGAGTTATTGCAGTGTCATCTGTATCAAATGGTTTGCCAGAGAGCCCAATCACTGGAGATGATATGGAGCCACAGACAAGAAGTGATAAAGAAAATGATGAATCTGCCGTGGAGACTGTAATCCACAAAATGGTTATATCATTGAACTCGAATAAGTCCAAACCTGAGCAGTCCTTCATCATTCAACAAGACTCGGGAAAACAACAGCATGATGAGGTATGTGAACTTTTTGAGTTTGTGTTTAATGAAGCAGAATAGATTTAGGATACTAGACTGAATCTGGATAAATATTTAGAAGCTCAAATGATTCCAAGTGAACCATGCTCAAATGTGCACTTCAAGCCATATCCGGCTGCTTCTTATACTATAGCTGATTGCTTGATCATAGTAGACCAACTCTGGATTTAAAAAATTTATATATATGTATGTGTGTGTGTGTGTGTACTGCATATGATGCATTTTCACCTTCACAGTTGTGGTGAGCAAAGGATTAATGGAAATGCATTGCCTGAAATTGGAATGTGGTCATTCAATCTGCCCATCACTGGAAAATTTCCTCTAGTGGCAGCGAATTTAGAAGCCATGTTTGGCATGCATTAAGGCAGAAAGAGTATTATTGATTTGATAAATCATGAAGACTTACAATCATCAAATGTTGTGTTGTGTTAGATTCTTAGGATATTTCTCACTTTAGGACTGAGCACATTAATTTCTAGACTTATATCTTTAGCTGAGCACCCAATTTTCTTGGAATGCTTGTCTTTTATACTTTAGCTGCTTGGACCAAAAATGGTGCAGCTAAAGCAAGAGTTTGATTGCTAGCTCTGGAAAAAGGTTCCACCCACTATATCATAGGAACCTAGTCAGAGGATAGGATTTTAAACTTGCTCAATTGTGAGAGAAACATGTTGGTTGATCTTATGGGATATGAAAAATTCTTGTTCAAGTCCCTCAAGTTTCATGGTTGTGGGTTTTTGAGGCTAAAATAAAGATTGATACAAGCAGTTACTCTGTTCAAATCAAGGTCATGATCATTAGTTATGATTCGAAGGATTTTAAAATTTTTTTAATGGTCTTTGGTAGATTTTTTAGTGGTAGAAGTCCCTTGAACTGGAAGAGATTTGTGAACATGTCTCGGTTAACTAGCTGTCTGACTTTAAAATTATAAAACTACTTTTCTCAGAATGTTAACAGAATCCTTTTCTTGGGGACAACCTTTTGCTCCAAGAAGAGCTCTCCTTAAGATCTTCAAAATTCAACTTATATATTTAAAATGGTGGCCAGAAATATTAGACACCAGTGGGCTGGTACAGTCCTTGCACTACCTTCTCGTCTTTATAGCATTCATGCATAGCAGCTAAATTCGGCATTTCAAAGATATAGCCTCTAAAATGGTGGCCAGAAATATTAGACATGGGTGGACTAGTACAGTCCTTGTCCTCCACCTTCACGTCTTTATAGCATTCATTCATGGCAGCTAAGTTTGGCATTTCAAAGATATAGTTTCTAAAATTTATTCTGCAGAAGAGATCACCTCGGTCAATCTTCAGGTTCTACATCATGTAGTCATCCCAACAAGCTCGTCTTTGAATGAAGAATTCAACAAAGACAATCGTGCGACAGAGAGCACTGATGACGTAGACAAGGAAAGCACCAGTCAGGACAGTGGTTCATCTTCACCCAGCTTCAGCGGGAGCGAGGATGTCCCAAAATTTGAAGATTCCCAACACACTTGTGATAGCGAAATTATGTCCACAGTTGCCTCAGAAAGCCTAGCATCTTCATGCCGAATCACAATGTTTTCTGGAGACTGCAGTTTTGCTGCAGCTCTCTCAGTCCCGATATCATTCTCAGGGCCAATTCCATATTCTGGTAGCACCTCTCTCCGTTCCAATAGCAGCACAGCGAGTGTGCAGTCCTTCGCTTTCCCAATGTAAACATCCACAATCTACACTTGCACTTTGTTAGTTTGGCTACTCAAATTTTTCTTCATAGTGATAAGCCTTGTACCTTGTACCACAGACTAGAGTCTGAGTGGAATGGCAGCCCAGTCAGGATGGTGAACCCAGATGAAACAAGGTTAAGGAAGCACCCGCGTTGGAAGTCATGTTGTTTCTCTCTCTGCTGTAAATTCTAACCACTTTTTGTTGTTTAATCTCATTCTTGGTATGCAGTTTCAGTGTATACAAAAGGTCTGTCGAGTTACACATGCCATGCCTTAGTCTGGTTTGGATTGTTGTTATGTAAGCAATTTTTATTCATTTATTGGATTCTTTGATGTTTTCTTTCTGGGCAATCCCTCTGATCATATTCTGGGATCCATGTAAACTCTTTCTGATGAATTAATGAATTTTCAGAACAAGAAGATGGTATCAAGTAGTTGGCAATTACTCTTGGCATGCCCTATTTGGCCAACAGCCACCAATATTGTGTTATAATTGCTACATTATGAACCTTATCCACTTTAGGAAAGGTTTTGCTTCAATTCGGCCGATTGTTAAGGGGCAACAAGTCCGCCATGTCACGTCAATGGATCATGGACAAATCAACCCTGCTTGATTCGCGGGGTTTTCACCACATTAGCAATCGGACAATAGACCATGAATAAGCAAATCACTCTCCAAACCGTCAAAATACATGACCATGAAGGGGAATCCTAATAACATATTAAAACTACTAAGTAACAAAACACTAGTTCAGTGACAATGCTTTGTATACTTTAGGGCTATGAATATTAATTTCTGCAATCTTCCCATCTCGCCGTCTACTTACTCGGCCCCGTTGTGCTGAGGCTTGAGCAGGGCCACATCGTAAGGTGTGAGTTCTATATCCAAATTGCATTCAACAACCCCCAACTTTTTCTCTGGTATTTATGATCATGAAGCAGTTGAATCCGAGTACATAAGAGAGAGAGAGAGAGAGATTGTCTTATGATTTTGCATCATATTGTCTGATAGCTATCCCAAAAACCAGAGTAGAAAATGTAGCAAACTCTCTCTCTCTCTCTCTCTCTCTCTCTCCCCCCCCCCCCTTCCAAGCCCCTACAACTAAAACCCCTACATTCGTATGTGGAGAATTGACAAAGCCCCTCCAGTACTTTATACTGTGACTTTAGCTCCTCCAAAAATCATGACCAAAATTTCAAAAGAAGAAAGAAGAAATGAAGCAATCGCATGACAAGTAAACTGCAAAATATCAAAGGTTGGAGCCCACACAGATTATTAGGACATCACACAAGTCAGAAAGAAGACTGTCATTGTGCCAAATTTGGAGCCCACTAGCATTAGTGTTGGCACTATAGATGTCGCCCTAGTGCGAGGCTGTGCTCGACCAGTGTTGGCCATGGCGTATGGTCCATAGCTATGGTCTATGCCAGTACTCGTCCCACATTGCCCTCCTTGATAGGATAGGTCACATCCCAACCCCAGTTATGGCTCCATTATTAATTGCCCATTCTTACCATTCCTCAATAATATGCAGTTGCCCATTTTTGGTTCATAGGAAAGGCTATTGACCCTCTTAATAACAATGAAAAAAAGGAAATGGAGTCACAATCTCAGTACTACTTGGCCAAAGAATTGGTGCTCCATACTTTCTGTAAAGATTAAGCATATAAACTACAAAACTATTTGGCAGGATTGTTAGACACTGTATCTCTTGATAATGGAATATAGAACGAATCATTTGTTAGCATAGGATGAGAAATATTTTTGCCCTACTCTTGCACAATTTTTGTATTTTAGTGCAAAGCCCAGACATTTGCACACCTCTTGGACCCATCACGTTAAATACATGTTGCTCCTCTGTACCTCATTTCACCCATTTTATTTAACTTAATTGTTGCCCACTGTATGATTAGATAAATAATTAAGAAAGACTTTTACTAGTCCTGAGTATTAGGGTTTATAGTAAGTGGATCGTTATCTAATATAGCCAGCGAATCGTTATCTAATGGGTTTTTTTTTTTTTTTTGTAAGTGGATAACTCACTACCAATTGGAATTCAAATTTTGTCTAATTAATTCGATCTGATTACTGTGAGATCCATGAAAAGGTTAACTCTCCTAAATTTTATTTTTCACTTTCATAACTCGAACCTAAGTCCTAGGGGTACAATATCCTACTATTACCGGTTATCATTTCGTTTCTCATGATGGAGGACAATAGAATGAGGTTTAAGTGACAATATAAGATAGCCGAATGATAGATGACCATCGCATAGCAAAATCTTAGTTTTAAATTTTATAGATATCAATCCTCATGAAAATAATGAAAAATCCAATAATTAAGAATAATGTTAGAGATTAAATGAGCCAACATAATAGTTCATTGTAACATGTTTTAATTTTTTATTTGAAACTTATTTTGTACTTCAAATTAAAATATTTTAATTTTTTTATATAAATTGTTACCTAAAATTTAATTTGTGTAGCCAAACTCTCATAAATAAAACTATATAAACAAAATGGTAGAGGGCACTATTAGAACTAGACATAGTTGTACATAAGAAGAGAGACCTCGAACGGATTTCCTAATAAATCACGTTTAACCTTGCTACCATAATTATGTCAATAATATTACATGCAAGTAAGTTTTTTAATACAAAATTTATTGATATAATTAAAATTTTACTTTTTAAAAAAATAAAATTTTAATATATTTATTATTGAAATTATTTTGTTTTAATATGAAAGTATTATAGTAAATTAACTTCAAACTAATAATTTTTTTTCTTTTTTACAATCAATTTTGTATGAAATACATTTATTGTAATAATTTTAACATATTCATTGTATAAAATAGAGTATAATGACATATAATGATCTATATAATTGACATCATTTAATAAGATAAAAGACTCTTAATAATCTGATTGGAATATTATAGAATCCAATTTAGAATCGAATTCTCCTAACACCAATTTTTCGATTTTCAAATATTTGAACTCAAAATTTTAATTAAAAAAGTTTAGTATTCTACTATTAGATTCACAAAATATTAAAAAGTTACATAAAAATTAAAAAATGAAACTCAAATGCCGTAAAATTTAATAGAAATAGAATTGGAATTAATAAAGAAAAATCAGAAAATATTCGAGAAATCACCTTTTTAGAAAGAAAGAGTAAATACTTATATATACTTGTTGGGGTCGATTTTCGCTCCACAGATACCTGCTCTTCCGACTCGAGCGGAAAGCCGATGACAGTGATGTTTGTCGATTCTTCACGGATGAGAAATCTGCAAAAACCCCACCGAGGTTGACCCGGCGGGGAGACTCCGATGCTCAAGTCAGTACGAGTGATGATAGGACTGATAGTTGTTATAGATATCATACCTTTGGCGGTGTGTGTAAATGGATATGAAACCCCTTCTGAATGACATATAGGATTGAGTATAGAACCCCCCTCTTTGTCGCATGAGATTAAGCATGAAGGTCCACTTCCGTCGGCGTATGTAAATGGGTATGAAACCCCTCTCTGAATGATGTATAAGATTAAGTATAGGACCCATCTCTGAACGATGTATAAAACTAAGTATATAACCCCTCTGAACGATATCTAGAATCGTCTCCCTTTCGTGTGTTAAAAACTGAATCCTCTTTGAGGGTTGTCTATAGCCTTCTCAGAGGTATAAAAAACTCTAATTTTCTTTTATTTGAAATCTTTCAAAACGGTTAGGATTGTAATTAAAGAGTTCTGAAAGATTTAGACATTCTCAATTTGATTTCGATAGTGATTGTCTTTTTTATCAGATAACCTTATATAATTTTAAAGACCTATTAAATAGGATACCATGAATAGTCTTTAAATAAGTAAAACGGTAATTTGATAAATTAAGAGAACTTTTAGTATTGAAAATGCTAGGAACATGGAAAATTTTGCAGTTCTTTGTAATCGCTATTCTTTGTAAAATATAAATAAAAGGGAAAACTCCACCAAAATGTCCCGCATCAGCATCCATGCAGCATGCCTGGGCCCAACTAGTACTGAGTAACTACCCTGCTCGACTCCCTCCCATGATCTCATAATTCAAAATTGAATTCTTATCTAAAAAAAAAAAAAAAAAACCCTACTCTCCCGCATTCGTAGGGCCACTGTCCCTATAAGTAAAGAAAATTATTTGCCTAAACCCTAAATTTTAACCTTATTTCACAAATCAATCCCTAACTTAAAAAGTATAATGATTGAATACCTAAGTTTTATAAATAATAACAGATTGATCCCTACGTTAATAACGGTGTCCTCTTGGTTGCTGAACATTGATTTGAAATCATATAAAAAATGATATGACAACACAAATTCTGACCTGATTTTTAACATGATAAATTATTAACGTGTCGACCAACGCATCACTAAAATCTCTTTGTTCAAAATCAATTAAAAAAAATTCTCTCTCATTTTTTTTAATAAAAAAATACAATGAAATTGAATAAAAAATAAAAGTTGAAAATAAAAAAATTCTCACTTAAACCATCGTTGAGAGACCTCCCTCTCTCTCTCTCTCTCTCTGTGCTCCCCACCCCCTTTCTCTTTCCTGTCTCGCTGAAAAACAACTTCCCCTTTCTCTTTCTCCTCTCTTGTCTCGTTGAAGAAGAAGAAGAAAAAAAAAAAAAAAACCACACACACCTACCCCTCTCTCTCTCTTCTTCCCCCCCTTTCTCTCTCCTCTCCTCTCTCGTTGAAAAAAAAAAAAAATCCTCCTCTCTCTCTCTCTCTCTCTCTCTCTCCTCCCCTCCCCCTTTCTCTCTCTTCTCTCCTCTCTCGCTGAAACCAAAAAGACACTCGTTGGCTAGAGGGAACAGCAGCACTGGCCTCAGTAAAATTTGATTGCTGAACTCATAAATTATAAACCTGTGCTAGTCTAGCAAGAACGTAGTACACTGGATATTGTTGTTGATCCTGTTGTTGATGAATGGGATATATAGGATGATAATAAGATGAAATTGGGACAGGCGCAGGTGGTTGATGATGAATGTAGTGAGGGCCAGTACGAATAAACTGTGGTTGCTGCTGTGGCTGCTACTGTTGTTGTTGCTGATGATGAAGCAACTGTGGATGTTGTTGTTGATCATATTGGGATTGCAACACATACCCAGAATCCTGAATTTGTTGTATATGAACATGAGTGTTGGGATCAGACAAATTAAGCTTATGATCAACAGGAATAGCTGAAACCCTGCTGCTCCCATATGGTATTTGCAGACTTTTATCTGGGTAAATCATCGGTTTAGCACGAGACAAAGGGTTTTTAATACTTCCCTCACTGTAAATTCAAATCAAACACTATACATTTCAGAATAGATTCAACTAAACCAAAATAATGAAAACAACAACCAAAGAATTACAGTTAACCCATTTCACAAAATAATAATAATAATAATAATAATAATAATAATAAATAAAGAATTTCAAATAACCCATTTCAAAAATTGATCGGAACACAACCCTTTTGTAGAACTGGCTTAAGTTAAATGAAAATCAGCAAAACAGCAATCACAGAATCAGAAACTAACATGGAGACTGAATCTGGAGAAGCCAATTCACCACCAGCGGCAGCCCTTTACTCTGCGATGTTGAGGCCGAAAGTGGGGGAGAGGGGAGGAGAGAGAAAAGTGTTTTTTCTATTAAGATAATAACATGTTCGGGCCTGCACTTTATCTCACTTTTATAAATTAATTCTTATAATTAAGAATATTATTTTATAAATTTTAAACTTTTAAAATTATAACGTATTAATTTTTTTATTATTAATAAAAAGGGTAGTCGTTAAATATTAATGTGGAATGAGATAACAATTTAGATCGATATACGGATACTGACGTGTCATTACAAGGTCAGCATTTCTCGTACTGTCACATCAACAAGTAGATTTTTTTATTTTTTTTCTTTTTAAGTCTAATGCGAAATAGAGAGTGAGTCAAATTAGTTTATTAAATGGATTCACATAAAATGAAGTTATTTATGACATTAATTAATTTATGTAAATGACATATATCAAAAATCAACATTATTCATTAATCACGTGGCACTGCAAAAAAATGTAAAACTCCAAAGCACGACAAAAAATTGTCGATGAGTTTGATTTTATAAAACTCTAGAACTCCAAAACCCGACTAAAATTTTAGAACTCTCTACCAATAAGTTTCTACAAAACTCCCATTTCTCACACAAAAAAAAAATACAAATTTTGTATCTTCTCATGGTAAAATCACACGATATCTAAATAACCATCGAGATGCCCACCGGTAAATTACAAATTTTGCACAACTATCAAGATGCCCATCGGTTGATGTGAAACCGACAGATATAGAAACCCTAAAATCCACAAATAAATTATATAATCTAAAAATTTTTCAATGAATTATTTAAATCGATAAAATTAAAAATCTCAAATATTACTCTAAAAGATAAAAGAATTTAAGATATATGACTTTACACCCGTTTCTCATTAGAATAAGAACCTTGATATAAAGATAAAATGAATGACGCCACAAGATAAGTGATTCGAAATCTAGATTGATAAGCCAAAGAATTAAATAAAATTTCTATTTTTAATAAGTTCAAAAGTTCTCAAAAGAATAAGAGTTATGTGAATAAATATCACAATTTTATTAATTTTCTCAAAAATTATATTTTTACACAATATGTAATGGTCTATTTATAAGTTTGAGGTAAAGACTAAAATGGTAATTAGAAATTTAATAACTTTCTAAACAATAAAAAATTTGAAAATTAAAATATAAATTACAAAAATAAAAATTAAGAAACTAAATAAACTAAAATCAAACTATTGTGACCAAATCTTTACTATTATTTTTTTCTTTATTTTCGTTCTCTCTTGGTTTTGATTAATTTTGGGCATTTTATTCTTCTAATTGGGTTTGTATGAGCATAATTAAAATCTCTTTTGATTTTTCATTCATTTGGACTCTAATTTCTTGATATAAAACTCTTCAAATTAAGTTATTCAACTTTTTTTGAATCTTTAATTCGAACCCTCACCACTGAACTAACTAAAACTTGAATTGGATCATGCAAATTTCTTGCAGTCTTGATGTCCGCATTACCGGTACTAGCTAAACCATCACTCTTTTCTCTAGCTCTCGATCTCTCCTCTCAAAAAACCTCTGCATCTGTATCAACCCATCTGTCGTTTCAATCGAATCATGCGATTTCGCCAACCCATCTGTGAATCCTGAAATCTTTGTCGCGAAATCCGATGACAAAAGGAGATTGGAGATCGGAGGCCAAAAGGAGAGATTAAACCATGCGATCACTAGATCCGGCAAGCAAAAACTCCAACGGATGACATTGGCTGTAAATCCATGCTAATTTTTTGATGAATTGCGCCAGATTTTGCACAATCAAGTAGCACAACTAATCAAAGCCTCCATTGAAACCCTAGAGAGAGACAAAAAGATTTCTAGGGCATGTCGAGAGACGACGATCCTTGCATCGTGTAAGTCTTTTAACTCAGATCTGATCAGCGAAGAAGAGCCACCAAACCATCCAAGAAGAAGACCCACCAAACCCTTCAACAACTTTGCTTTCATTTAACACAGATCAAAGAACAATACCTTCTCAAAAACCCTCCACAACAATTCTCTTCATTGCTCTTCTTTTGATAACTGGTATTGCTCTTGCAGCTTCTACTACTTTTCCTTTTCTGTTCTTCTCATCCCTATCTAAAATCTAAATAACCCCACCAATCTCTCAATCATCCAGGGCTAGAGATCTCATGAAACTGACACACTCGGTTGTACTGTTATTTCCCTTAGATGGGTCTCAATTTGGGTACTAGTTAAATATCTCAACACCTAATATTCATCGCTTGATTGCAAATGGGATTGAAGCTAAAGCGGGTTTGATTCAAGTGAGAGAGAGAGGAGAGAAGAGAGAAAGGGGGAGGGAAGGAGAGAGAGAGGAGAAACAGCAGCCCTTGCCTTGAAACTCCCTTCGTCTCCCTTCATTTTGGGTAAGAGGAAAGAGAGAGAGAAAGCTGTCGGGAAATAGGTCAAAGAAGTGGAAAAGGATGGTGGGACCCATCTTAAAAAGACTCAGTATACTGGGAGAGAGAGGGAGAGACAGAGAGAGGGAAAGGGAGATAGAGAGGATGGTGGTGCCACGTCATGCCAAGTTATCAAATTGGCAATGTGACAGTATAAGAAGTCTTTTGATACTGATTTGATAATGACACGTCAGTATCCATACGTCCATCTAAACTGTCACGTCATTCCACGTCAATACTTAACTGCTACCCTGTTATTGTCAATAACGAAAAAACCAATACGTTATAATTTTATAAATTTGAAGACTACAAAGTAACATTTATGATTGTAGGGACTAAATTGTAAAGTTTGATCAAAATTCAAGAATCGAACATGTAATTAACTTATTTTTTTTCGAGAGGAGCGAAGAGAGAGGAGGAGAGGAGTTTTTTCTTTTTGTTCATGACATGACAATATTATATGTAGATAATATTATTGTGTGAATTAATATGTTAATAATTTTTGTCATATTAAAAATCATTTCAAAATTTGTATCATCATATCATATTCTATATAGTTTTAACTCAGTATTTAACAATTACAAGGATGCCGTGTGTTATTATTTATGTAATTTATGTTTTTAATCTTTGTATTTTGAAGTTAGAGGAATAATTTGTGAAATGAGAGTTAATTTCAAAGATCAGGCAAGTAATTTCCTCCCTAGAAATATTGCGCTACCCCACACCCACGTCAGCACCATCGCTTCGCAGTTCGAATCGACAGAGAGGACAAAACGACTCTCTTGCCAACCTATCCAATCATGTCTACCCACGTGGCCTACCATCTTTTTCAACCCCACTCACGCGTTCTCTCTTCCACGTGGCCTTTCATTATCTCACACACACTCTCCCTATCTCTCCTCTCCCCCTTTAAGGACTCTTCACTATCCTTTGTAGCCCCCACCACCCACCTCCCCCTCCTCTCTCTCTCTCTCTCTCTCTCTCTCTCTACGATGACAAGACCTGACATTTTCTCACTCTGTCTCACCGTCTCTCTCTTGAAACGACACTTCTCCATACCTCTCTCTCTCTCTCTCTCTCTCTCACTCTCACTCTCCCCCACCCCCCGCCGTACGACACTTGCGTTATGATCACCAGTGACTACCATTTATTATGTGGCCGATTTTAAACTAATCTCCAACCCCCCAACCCCGCTAATCACGAACAATGATTCCCAATTCCCGCTACCGTATCACGTGACAAGCGAAAAAGAAATTAAGGATATTAACACAAATAGTAAATCACACACAAACATCATTCCCACTGTATTTGATTTCCATATAAGATTCCAGATACAAAATTAAAATACATTAGCTTCCCCGAGGAATTAAAAAAAAAAGAAAAAAAAACTAAGAAAAAGCAAAAGAACCAACATGGAAGTTATCTAAAGAAGATGAACATTCAAGATCCAAAGAAGCATCTTCAAAAATTCTCCCACAGAAGGAAAAAAAAATTAAAAACAAAATATATATATATATATATATATATCAAATATCCAATAGAAAAATGAACTTCGGTCATGTTTAACGTTCATTTTTCCATTATAATTTTTGCATAATATATTTCTTGGAGTTAAAATAAACCCAAAAAAATTAAAGTGAGAGAGAGAGAGAGAGAGAATTCATTTCAGGGAATAAATAGCGGTTGATCGATATCTGCAACCCACTGATTTTGACTCCAGTAAGTTTGATCAACGGCTCCTGCAAGATCAAACAACGTTTGATCCCCACCACCACCACCATCACCCGTGCTAGTCTGTTGCCAATCCAACGGCGCGAAACTAACCGTGCTGCTTAACGATCTATTCTCCAATCCTGATAAACCAACGTTAAGCGTATGATCTAAATACTCCTGTATCTTTAGCTCATCAACGGTCGCCATACCAAGCTGATCATTAACCGCTTCCGTTATGCCGAATCCCATAAACGATGTCGTCGGATTAATAACCGTCGTCATCGCCGACGTCATTAAGTTCGTAAACCCACCTCCGATCTCGTGAAAAATTCCCCCGCAACCACCACCGTCCGATTGCTGATCGATCGAAGGCTCAAAACTCGTCGGGTTACTAAAAAAGCTGTTATCTTCCGTAACCGTGACCGAAGCCGAATCCGTCACCGTATTGGCCGTCGCCGTGAGACTAGAACTCTCACTGCTGGAGTGAGACGACGTCGTTTTGTTGTTGCTACGATCTGGTCGGTCGGGTTTCTGTTGTTTGGAGGAGGAGGATCGTTTGGTTTTCCGACAACCGCCGCCGACGGGGACGTTACGGAGGACGCCGCCTTTGGTCCAGTAACGGCGGCAGCTCTTGCAGAAATGACGCGGCTGAGAGAGGTTGTAGTTGTTGTAGTAACAGAATTTGGTGTTGAGAGAATCACAACGAGGGCACTTGAGCGCTTGGTTTTGATGGGGCCGAAGTCGTCGGTCTCCGCCGAAGATCCGACCCGCTCCAGCAGCTCCGATCGGATGGATTTCTTGCATTTGGGTAGTCTTGAATTTGTGTGTCTTTTGTGTGTGTGTGTGGTAAGAGAATTGGAGGGAAGATGTGTGATGATCAGTGGAATGAGAGCATTTGAGTCGGGGACCGAGGGGATTGGTAGAGTAGAGTAGAGAGAGAGAGAGAGAGAGGAAGATGTGTGATGATCAGTGGAATGGGAGCATTTGAGTCGGTAACTGAGGGGATTGGTTGAGGGGGGCGGGGGGGGGAGAGAGAGAGAGAGAGAGAGAGAGGGGCTTAGCAAGCTGTGCTTTGCTGACAAATATCCTTTTACATATCTTCCGAAATTTCTGAATAGGAATGCTCGCATGAAGTTACTGAAATGGCCCTCGTATTTTTCTGAAATGACCGTACACGTGCTTTCTGACACCTGAGTTACAAATATGCAAACATACCTGTACGTGCTAATTATTTAGTAGATTATGCTTTACTATTTAACAAAATTAAACTTAATTTTTGAATTGGGTTTGGAAATTATTTTCGAACTCATTTTATTTAATTAAGTAAATAATTTCATTCGAATTTTAATTGAGTCTATTTAATATTTGAAAGTATCACACTTTATATTTTTTTTAAACATGATATTTTTTGAAATTGAGTTTTTGAATATTTTTATAGAGGAGATCGCTTCTTAATAAAAGTAATGGTCAAGATTTTTCATCATTTAAATTTAACATATTTAATAAATAAAAAATGGTATATACATTGGGCTCAAATAGTTAAAATGTACAAATCGATACTCAAAAAAGAAAAAATCTGTTACTTTATTTTCATGGGTATCGTAATTAATATTAAGTTATTTTAATAAAATTATCAAAAAATATCATTATTTGGTCAGTTTATAGGCAAGCAAAAAAAAAAAAAAAAAAATCATTAATGCAGTACTTGCAGCAAGTGCCTTCGTTTCGGTAATCTTAATTTGCCTTAGTTTACCTTTATACTCTTTCATTTTAATTGTGACATTTTTAACTAAAATAAAATAGACAAATATACAAACACACACACACACCATATACAAGGCTAAGTCAAATTTCTTTATAAGATGAATATAATAATCATTATATCAATTTTTTATACTTGAGACTGCATAATTTCAATATCAATTTATAGAAACTACGATCTGAATCAAAAGAGAGTGCTATAGAAATCTAAAAAATGATAATAGTAACGAGATTTATGAAAAATATAAAAAAATAAAAAAAGACGTAAAAAATATTATACATGAATCAAAGAGTAAAGTGTATAACGAATTGTATAAGAAACTAGAGACTCGAGACGGGGAGAGAGAGATCTATAGAATTGTCAAACTAAGAGAGAGGAAGAGACAAGATCTAAATGATATTAGATATATTAAGAGTGTAACAAATAGTACATTTGTAAGAAACGAGGATATAAAAAAGAGGTGGAGGAAATATTTTAATAATTTATTTAATGTTGAGAGTACAACAAATAAATAAAATTTAGAGATATCTATAGAAGAGATTAATAGAGATTTTAAACATAAGATCCGCTCCCATGAAGTAAAGAAGGCTATAAAGAGAATGAGAAATAACAAAGCTATAGGACCTGATGGCATTTCTATCCAGGTGTGGAAATGTTTGGAAGAATTCGGAATAACAATGTTAACGGCTCTTTTTAACAAAATTTGGCAAACAAAGAAAATGTCACACCTATGGAGAGAGAGTACAATTGTCCAGCTTTATAAGAATAAAAGGAGACATTTAAGATTGTTTCAATTATAGAGAAATTAAACTCATGAGTCATACGATGAAGTTATGGGAGAGAGTGATAGAGTATAGATTGAGACGAGAGATAAGTGTGTCTCAGAATCAATTCGGATTTATGTCCGGACGATCCACCACTGAAACAATTCACTTGCTAAGACAGTTGATGGAGACATTTAGAGTGCAAAAAAGAGATCTACATATGGTATTCATTGATCTTGAAAAATCATATGATAGAGTTTCCAGAGACGTGTTGTGGTGGGCGCTTATGAAGACAGAGATCTCTTTGAAATATATTAATCTTATCAGGGATATGTATGAAAGAATTGTGACCAATGTAAGGACTTGCGGGGGGCTGAGTGATAGCTTTCCTATTAACATTGGCTTACATCAAGGTTCGACATTGAGTCCCTTACTGTTTGTAATAGTGATAGATGAAATCACAAAAAATATTCAAGATGAAATACCATGGTGTATGCTATTCGCAGATGATATAATTTTGGTTGATGAAACTAGAGAAGGTATTAGTACTAAATTAGAGTTATTGAGGGATACGTTAGAATTTAAAGGATTTAGATTGAGTAGATCTAAAACTGAGTATATGAGGTGTAAATTTAGTGACAACCATCAGGATAATAAAGAAACGATTAGTTTGGAAGGAAGAGAAATCCCAAAGAGTAAAAGGTTTAGATATTTTGGTTCCATCATCTAAAATGATGACAATATAAATGGAGATGTTAATAATAGAATTCAAGTGGGTTGGATGAAATGGAGAAAGGCATTCGGAGTGTTCTATGATCGCACAATGCCATTACAGTTAAAGGGAAAATTCTATAAAACAGCAGTAAGACCTACTCTATTATATGGTACTGAATATTGGTCCATTAAATAGCAACAAGAGTAAAAAATGGCTGTAGTTGAAATGAGAATGTTTAGGTGAATGTGTGGCAAAACTAGAAATGATAGAATTAGAAATGACGAGATACGTAATAACTTGAGAGTTAGTACAAGATGCGAAAATACCGTCTGAGATGGTTTGATCATGTGCAGCGAAGGCTTATGGACGCACCTGTCAGGAAGGTAGAGAACTTAAATATATGAGAATTAATAAAACGTAGAGGTAGACCATTGAAAACGTGGATGCAATGCATTCGTAAGGATATGATAGTAATGGATTTAGTTCAGGAGATGGTCTTAGATAGAAATGAGTGGGGTAGGAGAATCCGCACAAACTAAATCTTTTTTTTAAACGATTTTATTATTTGTCTCTTATATGGCCGACCCCAAATCTTAAAACAGAAGATTTAAATTGTTGTTGTTGTTGTTGAGACTGTATAATTTCAATTGAAAATAATTTGAATTTTTCTAAACGAATACATATTTTGCTTATACTCGCTTTAGGTTCCTACGAAGTGGTCTCGAACATTTTACATTTAGAGAAAGTTGAATAATGGAACCCAGATCTAATAATTATAGGGTAAGATTAATATAATTATTTTTATTATTATAAACCATTTATATTTGATAATTACATTTGATTCGACTAAATACAGTTCGAATCGAGTTGAATTTAAAAAATAAAATTTTTTTGACGTCTATTTTTTTTATACGTAATATTTGAATCTAAAATATCATATAAAGTATATAAAGTAATATGTAGTCATTGGATCAAATAAGCGTAAGTAGATTAACGTAAATATGGCTCCTCTTGAAAAAAGTGGAAGTTTTTAATATAAAATTTTATAAATATATGCTAATTTTATTTTTTATTTTTTATTTTTACTTTTACTTGCAAATTTTTATATTATTTTAGAAGATAATTAATTGCAGAATTTTATAAATAATATAATAAAATTCAAACAACCAAAAGCATGTGTAGTTAAATGAATGGAATGTTTTCTTTTTTTTTTTTTTTAAATGGAATGTTTTCTTGTCCAGAAGAAGATGATACTCATTTGAAGAAAAGGTTCAAAATTGAATTTTATAAAAACCTTTTGAAAGTTCAAAGCTTTTGAGTTGAATCTAAAGCTTTGCTCAACAACCAAAGTAGTCAATTTAAAAGAATTCAGGTAGAAAAATGGGTCTAGAAACTCAATCGTAATCGTTGGTCTGAATTTATTTATTTTTTATTTTTTCTTTTCTATTAATTTTGTCCAATGTGTTTGAACTATTAGAAATTGTTAGGCTTTTTTTTATTTTTTTTTTCTTTAACCGTAAGTAAATCAGAATCATCTACAAAAGAAACCAAATAATTGCTATTATATTGCAATTTTTTCTCTTTTCAATAAAAAAATCTTAAAATTTTTTAATGAGGTTATAAAAAGAGTTCATCCAACGTATAAAGTATTTTTCGATTTAATACGAGGATAAAAGAAAAGTGAACATATATATACACAGTTTTTCTCTTATATTTTATTAAAAAACTGTTTTTACAACTCGAATCTATAATTTTAATATCAATAAAAAAACAACTCCAATGTCGCACCAATACTCACCCACTTTGATCACTTTGATGGGGTTATGTATCTTGCAATAATTATCAGAGTATCCATCATCTCTTGAAATATCAGATTATCCATGACCAGAATAAAATCAAAGAAATGGTCTGCTCAACAAACTTTAAAATATAAAATAATTCAAATTTTAGTTATAGATGTAATATCCCATTAATTCAATTAATAATATTTTGTGATAAAATAAAAAAACTTAAAAATTAAATTCCTTTAATAAATTTATTTTAAAATTAATAAATAATAATGTAAATTAAAATTTGATATAAAGTAAAAACTTAGCATAAAAAAAAATTTGTGAATAATGTGGGTTAAAAATGGAATTATGGGTGAGTGAAGGGTATAAAGTGTTATTTAGGGAGAAAGAGAGGCCATTCTGATAATATTACATCTGATTCGCCGTTGAAGTGAAGCATCCTTAGACTGTCATAGACCGTACGTTTCCGTGGAACGTGCGTCGACCGTCAATGGAGGACACGTGTACAGCTTAGAAGTGACAGCCTATATCGTCCACAAACCGCGTTGTCCTCTTGTCGGCCACCTAATCTGTTCACCCTCTCTTGTTGGTTAGCCTCAAATGGTTCAGAGCTTGCCACGTGTTTCACTCCCGTTGCTCAGTTTTGGATCGTTTTAGGGTTTTGTGGTCATTGAATCTGACCCTGATGCTGCGCATCACACTGTTGTGATTCCACACATTCATCCAAATCATTCCCCTATTTTTTTTAGTACATTTCCCAAATTTATTTGGGCTTTTTAATATTCATGCGGGGAAGTTAGTTTAATATGGGTTTATATTGTTTTTTGTTGTTTTTTTTTTTAAATAAATCATGATAGTGAATTTATATTCAATTTAATTTAATTTAAATTAAATTAAATTTTTAATAGATAAAAATATCTCGATATCTATTTTTATAGGATATATCAGTATACAATCACTAAATCAACTAAGCATTAATATGTTTGTTATTATTTAAATGGAAATCTATATATTTTTGCTATTATATTGGGAATAATAGTGGTATTTGGAAATTTTCAATTTTATTTTTAAATTTTTCATATTTATTTATATTTTAATTTATCACGTCTAATATTTTTCAATTAAGATATATAATTTTAGCAAGAAAAGTGAAGTTCAAATTTTCTTATAAAAATTGTGAAACTATTATCATATACATCTTTTGAAATGAAAATTTTACTCAATTTCAAATAAAATTAATCTCAATTTTCTAAATAAACTAATATAAAATAAAAGAACTTTTAAAATTTTAATGCAAGAAAGTGCAATGTTTAACAAGTATTTTTTTTTAAGTATATACCTATAAATAAATTAAATACATATAACTTAGTAGGTTGTAAATCATTCTCATTAAAAAAAAAAAGAAAAACTATGATTAGACTAAAACGTTTCCCAAGCAACACACAATATTTGGCTTGCCCCATCTCTTCCCCCCCCCCCCAAAAAAAAAGAAGAGGAAAGAAAAAAAAGAAGAAAACACTACACCAGCAACCACATGAGGTTTAATGTCAAATTTTATGATCAGTCATTTGAGAAATAAATATAAAGTAAAATAAAAAAATATAAAATTAAAGTTTGAAAGTAAAAAAAAAAGAAAATAACACTAAAAAATAAAAATAAAACTAAAACTAAAAAATAAAAAAAAAAGAGATAAAAAATAAACTATTGATAAAAGCTTAAAAATAATAACAGAGATAATTTAGCTATTTTGGATTTTCCTACACCACTCATTCATATTTAATATCATCTCATCAATTTTTTTTTTTTAAAAAGAAGAAAACACCTAAAAATTGGTGTAAAATTGATGGGAAGCATAAGGTCAGCATAACACCCATGTGGCATCATGGGTAGATTAATGATACTATTATTCCTCTGATAATGGAAAGGAAAGAAACAAATCTTGCATCCATCATGGACCATAATAAGTATTTTTGTAGCTAAAGGCAAAAATATAATTTTGGGTTCTCTTGTTGGTCCCTCATCATTATTGGATATCTCAATATCTTCTAATTATAATATGTGATTTGAACAAATTTAGCTTTTATTTATTTTAGGGTACCTATTAAAAATAAAAGAAAAGAATGGAATATGAGGTCTTTTTTTTAAAAAAAAAAAAAATGTACACTAGGTGGAACTCGGAGTTGCACTTGCATGTGCTCATTTAAGAGCAAAAACCCTAAACTTATGAATGAAAGCTATGCATGCATGCATGCATGCTCCTACCAAATTAATATTAGAACATGATTTTTCATTCTTGAATATCTAAATCTCCCACCCCTTTTACTTTATCTGTCTCACAAGCGCAATGAAAGTAGGGAAAATGATGAGAGGTAAGGAGCTTGCAAAGCTTTCTAACCTTAGAAATTGCAATAGAAATAGTTTTAATTTAAAATTATTAATTGAAAATTTGTATATTCTGAAGCATCCAAAAAATATCTTTTTAAGCTGAATACTGTTATTGCTTAATAAGTTTCTTGATAGATTTGATCACAAATCACCTGTAGCATAAAGAAGTTAGCAAATAAAGATAAGTTGAGACAAGGGGGAAAATAAATTATGTTCAAAGGGACCATAGGTCTGTTATTTACGGGCATTAGCTTACATAGTGACAAATACAAGTTTCACTTTCTATAGTTTGGGCAAATATAACTTCCATGATTAAAAAATAATATGAAAAAAGTATAATTTTTTTCCAAAGAATAACCATCAACCCTATAAATTATTCAAAGTTTCATGTATATTTAGTTTTGTCAATAACCAATAATTATGTGTCAAGAATAAATAATCATAACTATTAAAAACTAAAATATTAGATTAAATTGATCAGACGTTCATATGTGACGTCCCAAGTGCCAAGTTTTTATAATTAATATAGTATAATATAATTCAATGCTAAGATTGATATTATTTTTTACTTTTTCTAAAAAAATTTATTTTATTTTCCCTCTGCTTCATTCCCTCTATGTGCCAATTCAAATATTAGCCCACTTAACAACTTATAAATATATAATTTTTTTTTTTATGCATATACTACTCTCACCACATCTTTTATTCTTCCACCAAAATACAAACAACTAGGGGGATTTCAAATACTGAAAAAAAAAAGAGAGAACCCGAATTGATAATAATTATATATATATATATATATATATTTATATAATGCAATAAATAAAAAAATACAAAAAGGGGGATTTCAAATATTTTTGGGATTTAAAAAATTGGTCAAACACAGATAATAGGATATTTGATATCTGTAATATCTACATCATCTGCAAACATTTATATCAAAACCTAAGAAGGGGTTGTTTATTAATTTTTTATAACAGGAAAAATCACTAATTTATATTGAATGAACTCATAACAACTCTTAAAAAAGAAAAAGAAATGAAAAAATAAATAAATTAAAAAAGTGGAAACTTTTGGGAATGTTAAGGAAGTAAAATATGGATTAATTTTTTTGTTTTCATTATATTCTTTCTCCCCCATATAATGACTACATTTGATTAGTGTTTTGTAGTTTTCGGAGTTTTAAGGAAGCAAAGATAATCTCTCTCTCTCTCTCTCTCTCTCTCTCTCTCTCTCTCTCTCTCTCTCTCTCTCTCTCCGGTCTTCATCCACCTCCCCTCACCCACAAATAATGACTAGGATTGATTAACACTTAGTCAACATAATTAAGGTTTTAGGCAAAGAAAGGCAAACAATACATGATAGCCCAATTCTGTAGGGCGGAAAAAGGAGTTGATAAGGACTTTTCCATAACGTGAGGCCAACCCAGTGAGGTTTGGTCGAGTGGCAGCCTGTCCCATATCCACAAAATGTCTATCTTTTAGGTTAGTTGCTAAACATGATTACACATGCTTAATAATAGAAGGGCCATCCTCCAATGATACTATTTGGAGCTTACTTAATGTTTAAATTAATGTTTCAAATTTAATCAGACTTAAAGTGATTAAAGAATAAGAATAATTTATCCTAAAAATACAATAAAAATCAGGTTGAAATTTAGTTTTATGAAAGAGAAAATAATATTAATTATTTTATACTATAATATTATCTCAAATTTTAAATTTTGAGCACTAAACATACACTCTAAAAGTTCAAACTTATCGCTGGAGTATTATTTATTATTTTATACGTGAACAAAATGTTGGAATTAAATTTAACTAAATTTAAGTATAATTTTTATATTAAAAATTATTAATAATAATTTTAGTTAAATTTATAGAAAATTTTGATTTTTACATCTAAAACCCTATATTTTGTAAATTTTTTTAAAATAATAAAATATAAGTAGAATTAAATATAATAGAAAAAAATTGAACCAAGTTGAGGCTTTCGAACCTGTCCTATCCTTTTTTTCGTTCAATTGTAAATTAATCATACAATAAACAATAGCTCACCTCTACAAATAAAAAATGTTGAACCTTTTAAAACTAGTTAAAAAATTTTTACTTATAGAGGTGCCTATTTTATTTACTACTTACCAAACCAATATCTTAGCATTTACTTTTCAATGGCAAAATTCATGTATTTTTTTTTTTTAAAGTTTGTACCATCGTTATCCAGAATTATATTCTGACTAATTTAATTCGAGCATCTGCAGGACTCTATTTTAGAGACAACTCTTCTAATATAGTCTTAACAAAATTTATGTAATAATTAAGGTGTTGATCAATAATTTCTCAATTTCATAGAACAAAAGGGATCACAACTTCCTTAAAGAGGATCTCTCAACCCATGTCTTCTTCCTTTTAAGAAAATGAAACATAAGACTGGTCGATGATTACATTATTCTGTTTTCAATTTATTTCTGTTTATAGAAACTCTATAGTCATAGTAACTCAATTGTCCACCATATCCATACCTCAATGTCTCTTAAGATTGAAAGTGACTATACCATGACCATGCCCTATAACATAGCCTTGAATGGTGGACTTATTGTAGTCAATGTAACATGGTGCATTTATTATTTTTTTTTTTTGCAATGATTTTCCATTTTTTTGATTGTGGCCCTACTCATAGACCTTCGCATTTTCCATTACTTCATAGTCAAGAGAGTTTCGTGGCCGGTTTGGAAGCGGAT
Organism: Dillenia turbinata; assembly: GCA_037126225.1. Lineage (NCBI taxonomy): Eukaryota > Viridiplantae > Streptophyta > Magnoliopsida > Dilleniales > Dilleniaceae > Dillenia > Dillenia turbinata. Next base: position 11,125,716 of record JBAMMX010000020.1, read on the forward strand.
ATTGAGAGAGTTTTAGACACCGATACTATTTAAATAAGAAATGTTTAGATATTGATACCATTTAAATAAACTCTTGAATTTGAGTTTTGTATATTGAGAAAACAGGTGTCGAGAGAGTTTTTTCTTTTAAACGTCTAATTTGATTTAAATTAAATTTAATTAAATTTAAAATAATTATCGAATCTGGATAGTTTATTAAAAAATAATTAAATTGGTAAAAGAGATTGATATTTAATTGGTTGTAATTATTGATTTGTATGAGTGTGGTTAAAGCAAAACCGCTAAATTCGTGTATATTCTTTTGAGGGATAGTTCTCGCAAGATCCAAAAAAATAAGAAAGAGGAAAACATTAATGATGGGATGAGGACAGGAGGTGAAAGTGAAACATATTTTATTTTAACTAAACGCATGCTAGGTGGCCACGCCCGCCCTCCCCTCCCCTCCGATCCTTTTCACCGCAAAGTGAGTGAGGAGTACTTGGATTTGATTAAAGTGACAAATATGATATGATTGATTCTCACTTGAAGGCGAATTTTCTTTATTTAAAAACACATTAAATTTTTAAAAAAATATCAAAAATACAAAATCATATCATAGCATAGAGAGAGAGAGAGAGAGAGAGAGAGAGAGATTTTCCTCATTGACAAAAAAATATTGGAAGTGAAATAAACACTGAAAGTGATTTGGATTGCTTGAACGTACTGCTATTGATGGCAACATGTTCACATGGACATGCCACGCTGGGGACCCCCCTATGTTAGGTCTTCTGGTACTTGTCCACATCTCTCCCTCTCCCCCTCTCTCTCTCTCACTCTCATTATTTATATTATGTATGCCAAAGTCAAAAATCAATGAATTCGAGTATGATAGCATCTGATTTGCTTAATCACTGGGAAGTATGTAGTGGTTCACAGTCCGATTCTCCTCTACAAATTATTTTATCAAGGCCATATAGCCCTTGATGATGCATCAAGATAATAAATGGCGAAATCAATAATTCATTTTAAGAATTAAAGTACATAATAATTTATTTTAACATTATTTTTATGGTTTTCAGCAATATTTTAAGTTTAATGTTAAAAAATACCATCGAAAGTAAATATATATTATATTTTATATATTTTTTTTCAAAATCTCATGTTTAGCTTCTTTTGCTTTTAGTACTTAATTATCGGTACTCGAAAACCCAGTTAATCCAATTCAGCGAATCATGGAGGTCCAATTTAAAAGCCGACTCTCTCAACGTATGTTTCTTCATTTTCAAGACTCGGACTTGATATTTTAATTAAAAAACTTAATGGTTTACCACTAAACTTACAAGACGTTGGTATCTCATGCTTACTTTGCCCCTTTAGGATAATGTCTGCAAACCCTTGTTGGTTTAATAAGGGAAGCAAACATAAATAACCCAATTCATTTTTTTTATGTGTATATTTGACTTGCCTATACAATGAAAAGGTAAAAAACCAAACATGTACGCAAGTATGGAAATGGAAGGCAGAATAGGGTTTTAGATGAGGAAGGATTCCATTTAAATTGAAACTTTGCAATAAAAGCAGCACAATCTTAATCCCTAATATTGGAAAAGATATGGTGCTGCTTGAGGGTCTTCCCCATCTAGGTAACAAGTGAAATGGATGTCATTTCCCTTTATGCCACCAACTTATTGGGCTTCAATCCACCTCCACCATGGCCCAGTCAGTTGGAGAGGAGACATCCCTACAATTTTGGGTCCCACCATCTTCACCCACTCCCCCACAACATGTGCCATTGTTGGGGCCCACCTCAAAGCCCATCCCATGTAACCCATTTTGATACATTTTTAATCTTTTTTTTTTTTTTTTTTCATGACTAACCGGTATCTATATTACCTGACTAATTTGGTTGGAATATTATAGAACCCAATTTAGGGATTGATTCTTTGGATACCTATTTTTCCATTTTTAAGATTCGAACTCAAAATATTGGTTAAAGGAATTTAGTGTATTACCATTAGTCCCACAGAGTCCTTAAGGGACAAATCAAGCAGTAAAGTCTCCTCATTTTCATTCTTTTTTCCTCGATTCGATCCAGTTTGATTATATCTGTTTGTACCAAAAAAATTAGACCCACTAAACATTGATATTTTGTAATAAATTTATTATATCATTTTAATAAAATTCTAGAAAAATAGAGAAATCGAAGTGTTAATCTATTTGCCCTAAATCTGGTGAGCAATGTGACACCCTCATCATGATCACTATATGGGTTGTAAAAATTACATATTGACTTCTTTTGTAATCTACCATTAGTTAATGTAGCACGTATTGTTGGAAAAGGGTCCACATGTTCACTTCATTTTCAATTGATCGAATCTAATTCTAATTGTTTTGTTTTGAAACAATCACGTAGCGATTAGTCTTATTCAAATATTTATAACTACTAAATTCTCTTTAAGAGAGATCCCTCAAAGGAGGAGTGCTAAAATGCATCTATTATTGAATACATTCAACCATACCTATTTTGAGTTTTAAGAACGTCCCTAGAATGGGTAAGTTACTGATCCTTGAAACAATAATCAATTTTGAAAAATTTATAATTTATCATCAATCTCTTTTAGAGCTAATTGACTGCCATGTCTATGAATTAATTATCTTTCTCAATTGAAAATTTTATTGTTATATATGAAAATTGTCCACATCATGTAAATTCTCAACAATAGTATTTGTTGGGAGAACTAAGAAAAAAATAATCTGAAGAAATTATTCAGTGAACTAGGAAAATTATCCATTATCAATATAAACTATCAATCAGATGATACATTCATTAAGTTCTTTCATGGAATCTCCCTCTCTCTCTCTTTCTTATCACTAGTATACAGATTCATATTCCAATTAATCTAGTTCGAATGTGTACAGGACCCTATTTAGGGGGTGATTCTTTCATCGTAATTTTTTCTATTCTCAAATTTCGAATCTATAATTTGATTAAAAATTTTAATACTTTATCTAATCAGACTGATTGTCTGTTAGTCTCTTTCTCTATTCTCTCTCTTTCTTTATCTTTTTTGAGTCTACTCTTATGAAAATATTATCACATTAGTCGGATTAAGAATGTCACTTTGGATTTAAAAAAACAAAAAATCTACTTGAACCAGAGACTCTTATTGAATCATCCATGGCTTCAAATGGAAGGAAGATTGGGGCATGCATTAAAGTGGACCCACCCCGCATCAGACCCAATTGCATTTTACTACTCCAACCCACAATTAAACATAAAATAATTAGCCAAAAAAAGTCAATAATGTTATAATAATACAAGTGGGGATGTAATATAAGCATTTTGTAATCCATATAAGATCTTGTAGTCCCAAAGGTGTGGATGGGAGAGAGCCTCATGCACTCACAGTCCTTTCTACGTCTTTCTTATTGGTGAAAAGGTCCATATTGTATTGTACATATTTAGCTTCGAACTCTCAATATTATATTATTTATTTATTATTATTGTTTTTTTAATTGAGAATGTTTGACTCTATCAGTCTAAGGTCAAGGTAAAGATTTGGTTGGCCTGTGGACCCATAACCTATCACTCTTTTTGGATTTAAGTACTTGGGGCCCTGGGCAGCATAAACACACTGAAATTGATAATTTAATCATGGAGCTCACAAAATTCAAAATTTTATGTACTTGTCGGACCATAAACCAATTAATTACCAAAATAATATACATTATACCATCTCAATCATAAATTTTAAATTCAAATTATAAAAATATAATCTTAATGAATCTCTTAATATTTGAACCGAATTAATTAAATAAAATCTAAATATCGATAATTAAAAAAAAACAATTAATTGTGGGGCATGCACGGGGCTAATTAGGACACGAGCCACTGTCCTATGAAATTTTGAGCAAAATCAGTAAGTATATTTTTAAGGGTATTCAAGAAATATTCTATAAAGTTTTAACGATGTTATCTAAAGTCTTTAAAATCATTTTCAATGCTGTGTACTTTTTTAAAATTTATAATATCAGTTTTTTTATTTTCTTTCTCTTATGATATGATATATTGAAACTTCTTAATATTAATGTTCTTCATTTCTAAAATATTTCATATTTTGAAACGTTTCAACATATTAAATTAATTAATATTTATACAAAAATTTTTATATTTTTATATTTACATATTTTTTATATTTAAAAAATTATTTGTTTATTTAATTATAATTTTTATTTTTATGTTAATTTTCTTATTATTAATAATTATATATTTGATCACTTTAGATTTTTATTATAAAATATGACTATTTTATTATTTTTGTTAAATAATTAATATTTACTAAAAAAATCTATATATTTTTTATATTTAGGTATTTTCTCATGTTTTCCTTTCTTATTTTTACAAAATGTCATTTTTTCGTATCGTTTTATATCTGATTTCGTTTTCATGGAATATAGCTCTTTTCTTTATGTATTATATTTTGCTTTTTCAATAAATTTTTGAATTTACTTCAGGATCCAAATGATGCCCAAAACTTTAATCAACTTGACTTCAGATGTATGAATTAAAATTCTAATTTCTTATATTTTTTAAATGTAAATACTCAGCTTAACCAGAATTTATTTGGTTCTGAAGTTGAGTCTGGATCCAAATTTTAGACATTTTAGCGTTCGAAACTCTAAAATTCCTGACAAAAATTTAGTGGTCAAATTACATACTTAGCCCCTAAACTATGTTCTTTTTTTTTTTTTTTTCCTGAATTAGTTCTTGATCTTCAAAACGTCCCTAGAATAGTTCAAAACTTAAAAGGATTCCAAACTAGTTCCGACTCGGTGTTTTTTTTTTTTGTATTGGCCATCACCAAATATTTGAGATTTTATCCCTATTAATCCGGATCAATTTACTGTCAGATCCTTAAAGGGGAGAGATCTCCCAATAGTATTTTTTCCATGTTCAAGGAGATTCAAATCTGAGCATTTAGTTAAGAGACGAGATATTGTTTTTACCACGCCAGCAAACCATAGATTCCGACTCCGATGTTCGCTAATGCGTAAGATAATAAGTAAGCTAAGATGGCAAGTCAAGCTTACCTAGCACTATCAAACCAATTTGATATTCTTTTTTGACAGTTGAGGACCATTATTATAAAACTTTTGAAGATTAAGTACTCATCTAGAAAAAAAATTGTTATTTACAAAATCTTATATATTATTACAAATTTTTTTATTTTAATTATAAATAAATTCATAAAAATAAAGTCTCTTATAAGTAAATTTTTGGATGGTCCGGATAAGCACCAAGTGCGGTCCTTGGATTTGTTTCCGTCAAGGGTCCGCTTAGCCACATTCATTGTGATGGGCAGGGCAGCCGTATGTCTCAGGGTTTTCTTCTTTTGTTTGCCTCATGTTTCCATGGGGTTGTCTATTGTTGTCCATTGAGGCTGCTTCCCTTTCTATATTGGGTGTTGGGTCATTTGAGGTTTGTATCTTATTTGGGTCTCCTTTTGATGTGTTTTCCCGAGTTATGCCCTCCTAAGGAAAAAATTATGGATGTTCTTCTTTCGTGTGGTTTTCATGGAAGTTTTTTTTTCTTCCCTCTTAGTAAAGGTATTTTAGTTAATTTGGAATACAAAGAAAAATAGTGTAAATCTTGTAGAGAAATTAGAGAGAGAGAGAGAGAGAGAGAGAGTAAATGGGTGATGCAATGTGATGATTCTAATGAGTCAATTTATATCTATATATATATATATATATATATAAATAAATATATTTCTCAGGAATGATAATATCCGATCTAATCCTATGATACTTGATTGGATGAATCGATTTTTTTCTTTTAATTAAAAGATGGATTAGAGATGTGTTTTTTTGAATCAAGTCGGTTCAGATTGAACTTTCCAAAAATAAAATTTGATCCTAACTTGTGTGATTAAATTAAACTTATATAAATAATTTTTAGGATAAGCAGAAAAAAGAAAAGAAGGGCTACAATAAGAATAAAATGCGCTAAACAATGCGATTGTCTGAATTGCTGCGTTTCACTTCTCATCGTAATAAAAATAGAAGCTGGAGAGGCACAATAAAATCTCTCTCTCTCTCTCTCTATACACATTTTCTATCAAAACACACCAACCCTCTCTCTCTCCTCTTTGCCATGGCCAAAAAAACCGAAAGGTTCAGGCTTCTACTGGAGCAGAAACCTCCAAGGCTCCCGAGTCTGAACCATAAGCACAACACGATGAACGATGCCAAGAAGTGGATTTAACTCCTAAAGAAAATTCTAAAGATAAGAAGTTAGTATTTAGATTGAGAGAGAGGAGACGAAATCGATTTTTGCATTGATCTTCATCGATTTTCTCTAGTCAATTTTTCCCCTCCGCATCTCTGGTCAGTTTTCTTTCTTCATCGATTCCAGCTTTCGTGTTCCCTCCACGTTTCTTCAGTTTTCATTGTAAGTAATATCTCCCCCTCTCTTTATACTCATTTCACCTTTTTATCCCTTCTTGTCTGATTTGGAGATAATGAAAAAAGTTTAAGTTTTAACCTAATAAGTGTGAATGTGATAATCGTGATACTCTCTCTCTCTCTCTCTTTTTAATGCCCTGAAATATATCGAGTCACGATTGGATCCTCATTCAAGACTCTCCCAATATCTTTTTATCACTCTCAAAACTCAAAACCGAATACTTAGTACAGATTTTAATACACTCCCATTAGATCAATGAAATGTTGATCTCTTTCTCTCGTACTTTTTTCGGTTTCTCTTCTCCTTTTAAGAAGAAGTCAAGCCAAACAGATTCTCTTCTTCTTAAAAATAACATTTTTATAAACAAAAATTTAAATATTAATTTTTAAGAACAAACTCTTAGGAGGAATTTTCTTCTCATTTTTTTATATGCTATTTTTTAGGAAATATATTTCTTTTTATTCTATTTATATCCTTATTTGAAAGATATAAAATTTTAAATATGTTCATATCATAAATTCATTTACCCTCGTGTCTTTCAAATCTGGACTCTTCCTCTTTAATTTTAATTTTTAACTTTTAATTTTTTTTTTTACTTTTAATACTTTAATTTTTAAATTTATTTCAAAAGTTATGAAATCAATATTTTTTTAAAAATAAAAATATCAAACAATTTTATTTTAAAACTTCTTATAAAAAGAAAAAAATAAAAAAAAAAGACCTACCAAATGGGTATATAATGTGAGACAACATTCTTAAAAGAAATTTTAATAATTCAGTCTATTAGAATAATCAAACAAAATTAACCATTGAACTTGATCAAATTGAATTGTCAATTTTTGATTTACTAATTCAAGCTTTTGCTATAAAAATTATATAATCAAATTAAATCGATTATTTCAATTTTGATAATTTTGATTATAATTTAACTGAATACTCACATTTATCCTCATCTTGCGTCGCAAAGCCATAAATTGTGGATACCTTGTTTTTTTTTTTTAACCCCACCAATGAATTTTTATAACTTTTATAATAGATATTAAATTAATAAATAGAAGTTTGCTTACAATTTTAAATTTTAAATTTATTATTTATTAATAATTATTTGTTTAAGAGTTTTACTTGGAGATTAGTTAAACATAATTTCGATTTTTTCAAACAAGTATGACTCTACATAAATCAATATCATATTGACAATGGTAGTTTTTTCACCCTGAACAAGGTCCTCTCTCTCTCTCTCTCTCTCTCTCTCTCACACACACACACACACACACACATTACTTAAATTAAAAATTTAAAGCCTTTATAATGTAAAATATAAACATAAAACGACTAATGAGGAAAAAGAACTAAAATTAAATAAAAAAATACATATTAGTGTCGTGTCCTTATCACATATTATTTCCTTGCTTCACGGTGATGAAAATATCCAAAATCAACACAATTTTCTTCTTCCTTAGTGTAGGTATGATCCATTCATGGACAAAGACTAGGCCGACAGCATATCCAATGGTCAATTTTTTGAGAAAAGAGCAACCCCTTCGATCTCCATTTATAAGTCATAAAGACAAAACCATAACCCATCAAATGCTGAGCAGAATCCTCCACATATATACCTGCATGCCTACGGTCCAAAGAAATTTCAAATCCAAGACCTTAGGTTTATAAGGCCTATACCCTATCTTGTGGGGCAACCCAGTCAATGGTTCTTGTCTGGGATCAACCCACAATGATGAAAATGATGTTGCACCAACCAAAGAGATAAGCACCTAGAATAGATAGTTACAGAGATATTTCAAGACTCTAGGATGCTAAATGAATGGGACAATATAGAAGTCCTGGAATAAAGATGATCATCATGTGTGAAATAAGAAAGGTGCATGATATCATAAAAAAAGGATCAAGTAAGTTATAGATGTGATAACCCACAGCCTGCTAAGAAGCACAGCATAACCCCGCAAACAAAATTCATGCATCTGCAGAAGGACTGCAGAATTGAAAATAGAATACAATTTAAAGGTCAACATGAATGCCCAGATTTACAGAACACCCAAGGATTCTGTTCTTTCGGCACACATTTAGAATACCTCTCAGCGTGATAATGAACCTAATGGAAATACCGTGTATCATGGCCAAGTGGCCCTAATTGGTCCAATCATTGCACGTCGAAGTGTGATTGCGTGGCCCTGCAGTCTTCATCCACCTCCCTTCACCCAAAAAATAATGACTAGGATTGATTAACACTTTGTCAACCTAATTAGGGTTAGGCAAAGAAAGGCAAACAATGCAATGACAGCCCTATTTTGGAGGGTGGAAAAAGGAGTTGATAAGGACTTCTCCATAACGGGAGAGCAAGCTGGTGAGGTTTAGTCTAGTGGGCCTGTCCCATATCCTCGAATTGTCTATCTTTTAGGTTAGTTGCTAAACATGATTACACATGTTTAATAAAAGAAAGGCCATTTTCTAATGATACTATTTGGAGGTTACTTAGTGTTTGAATTAATGGGTTCTTCACTGTTTCAAGATAATGAAAATCAGGTTCAATATTTTCTTCCTCTTAAGAAAATGAAACATAAGACTGTTAGATAATTACACTATTTTGTTTTCAAAAGAATTTAGGAAAAAGAACTTTTTTCCGATGGTGCAATTTATTTCTATTTATAGAAATTCTATAATTTTATTGATAAAAATCAATTTTTTTACTAGAAGAGATTTAAACTATTATTTATATTAAAAATCTATTTCATTTTAACATCTTAACATTTCGTACCCTAATTTTTTTTTTATAATATAGAAACTACTTTTTCAAATTGAACATCAAAAAGGGGTAAGAGAGGATTTAATGGGAGATGTACCAAAGAAAAGAATGTGTGGGGGCAAATTTTGAGTGGGTTCAATAATAGTCATAGTAACTCCATTGTCCACCATATCCATACCTCAATGTCTTTGAAGATTGAAAGTGACTATACCATGACCATGCCCTATAACATAGCCTTGAATAGTGGACTTATTTTTGTCAATGCAACATGGTCTCTGTGTGTGTGTGTTTATATATATATATTTTCTTGCAGTAAAGTTTGTCCTATGATTTTCCATTTTTATGATTGTGGTCCTACTCATAGACCACCGCATTTTCCATTACTTCATGGTTAAAAGAGTTTCATGGCCTGCTTGGAAGCAGGTAATTTATTCTTATAAATTCTACAAATTAGCTTTTTTAACTTATTTCACTTACAATATTGTTAACTTCGATAAAAATATTTGTTTTTGTTTTTTTTTTTTTGTCATGAACTTAGTCTATCACTTAGTATTTGAAATTTCGCTGTGATTAATTTAGGTCAAGCCGCTGTCAGATCTCAATCTGGAGGAAGATCTTTTAACATAATTTTTTTCGTTTTAAAAAAGACTGAATTTAGTAAACTCTAAAGATTGAATTTCAAAACTGATATTCTTTAAATAAACTCTAAAGATTGAATTTCATGTATTGAAAAAATAAATATCGAGAGAATTTTATTTTTTAAGAATTTAGTTTAATTTGAATCGAATTTAGTCAAATTCAAAATAGTCATCGAATATCAATAATTTATCTAAAAAAAAAATAATTCGGTTGATGAGAAGGATTAGGATTTGATCGGTTGTTACTGGTAATCTTTTGAAGAATCGTTCTCGTAAGATCCAAAAAAATTAAGAAAGAGGAAAACATTAATGATGGGATGAGGATAGGAGGTGAAAGTGAAACATGTTTTATTTTAACCAAAGGCATGATAGTTGGCCATGCCCCTCCTATCATTTTCACCGCAAAATGAGTGAGGAGTACTTGGATTTGATTAAAAACACATTCAATTTTTTAAAATATCAAAAAATACAAAATCATAACACAGCATAGAGAGAGAGAGAGAGAGAGAGAGTACGTCTTTGGACCAGAACCAAAGACTTTCTTTATTGACAAAAAAAAAGTTCAGAGTGAAATAAAAACTGAAAGTGATTTAGATTGCTTGAACGTACCACCATTTGATAGCAACATGTTCACATGGACATGCCACGCTGGGGACCCCCCTATGTTAGGTCTTCTGGTACTTGTCCACATCTCTCTCTCTCTCTCTCTCTATTTATATTATGTATGGCAAAGTCAAAAATCAATGAATTTGAGTAAAATAGCATCTGATTTATTTAATCACTGGGAAGTATGCAGGGGTCCACAGTCCAATTCTCCTCAACTGGCAGTTTTATCAGTGATAATAAATGGCGTAATCAATAATTTATTTTAGGAATTAAGGTACATAATAATTTATTTTAACCAGCGATATTTTTAAGTTTAAATTAAAAAAATACCACTTTATATTAAATTTTATTTTTTTTCCTTTTCTTTTGGTACCTGATTCACAGTATTCAAAAACTCAACTAATTTGATTCAAGTAGCTGTTGAGTTCAATTTAAGAGTTGGCTCTTCTAGAAACTTATTTTTTTATTTTCAAGACTCGAATTTGAGATTTTAATTAAGAAAATTTAGTATTATACTATTATACACACAAATCATTGATATCTCATGTTTAGCTTTTTGTTTGGTGTAAGTGGATAACTTTCAACCAATCAATATTTGGATTTCGTCCAACTAATTAGCTCTGAATATTGTGAGACTCATTATGGGTCGGCTCTCCTAAATCTAGTTAAGGGAGTAAGATATTTGATTACTCAACCCAAAGAAATTTGTATTTCATGTTTAGCTTTGCCCCATGAGGATAATGTGTGCATGCCCTCCTGGTTTAACAAGGGAAGCAAACATAAATAGTCATAATAGCTCATGAAGCAAAATTAAGATTCTATCGACTCCATAAATAAAATAATGTTGCTTACTTTTTTAAATATATATATATATATATATATATATATATATATATATATATATATACACATATATATTTTTTCCTATCCCAATTCATTTTTTTTTTTAATATTTGACTTGCCTATACAATGAAAAGGTAAAAACCAAAGATGTACACAAGTATGGAAATGGAAGGCAGCATAGGTCCCTAAGGGACACTCCAGTGGTAACAGCCCCCTCCTCCGGTCCTATAATCCAAGGTTTGATTCTTGTTGTAACCAAAAAAGGAAGGCAAAATAGGATTTTAGACGAGGAGGGATTCCATTTACATTGAAACTTTGCAATAAAAGCAGCACAATCTTAATCCCTAACAGTGGAAAAGATATGGTATTGCTCGAGGGTCTTCCCCATCTAGGTAACAAGTGAAATGGATGTCATTTTCCTTTATGCCACTAACTTATTGAGCTTCAGTTCACCATGGCCCAGTCAGTTGGAGAGGAGACATCCCTACAATTTTTGGGCCCCACCATCTTCACCCTCCCCCCACACCATGTGCCATTGTTGGGGCCCACCCCAAAGGCCATCCCATGTATCCCATATATATATATATATGTGAGGCCCAATTTAAGGAGCAGTGCTCCCGATTTTTAATTCCTAATACTCAAATTTAAAATCTTGATTAAGAAAATTTAGTGTTTTGTCACTATATCTATAGGATATCTATCATTTTTAATAAATTTATTATACGATTTTAATAAGTTTATCATATGCAAAAAACTACAGAGTAAAATTCGAGAAAAATAGAGAAATGAAAGTGTTATTCTATTTACCCTAAATCTTGTGACCAATGTGACCCCCTCATCATGGTCACTATATGGGTTGTTGTAAAATTTATATATTGACTTCTTTCGTAATCTATGATTAGTTGATGTAGTACTGCATTGTTGAGGTAAATGGTCAACATGTCAGTTGATCAAATCTAATTCTAATTGAATTCATTGGACGCTACCTATTTTGAGTTTTAAGAATGCCACTAAAATGGGTAAGTTATTTATCCATAAAATGATAATCAATTTTGAAAAATTTATAATTTATCATCAACCTCTTTTAGTGCTAATTGACTGCCATATTTGCGAATGAATTATCTTTCTCAATTGAACTTCTCATTGTTATATATGAAAATTGTCTACATCATGTAAATTCTCAATCATTGTTATGCATTCATTAAGTTCTTTCATGGACATCTCTCTCTCTCTCTCTCTCTCTCTCTCTCTCTGTTTTGAGTCTACTCTTATGAAAATATCATCACATTGTGTAATCTATATAAGATCTTGTAACCCCAAAGGTGTGGATGGGAGAGACCCAGATGCACTCAGTCTTTTCTGTCTGTATTATTGGTGAAAAGGTCCATATTGTATTGGCTTTGAACCCTCAATTTTTTTTTTATTATTATTATTATTTCATTGAGAATGCTTTTAGCCCATCACTCTAAGGTCAAGGTAAAGATTTGGTTGGCCCGTGGACCCATAACCTATCACTCTTTCAGGACTTAAAGGACTTGGGCCCTGGGCTGCATAAAACACTGAAATTGATAATTTAATTATGGAGCTATCAAAATTTAAAATTTTATGTATTTGTTAGAGTATGAACCAATTAATTGTGGGGCATGCCACAGGGCTAATTAGGAGAGAGAACCAAAGGTCAAGAGCCACTGTCTGGTAAGTATATTCTTAATGGTATTCAAGAAATATTGTATAAAGTTTTTAAAATCTTTTTCAATACCGTTTAGCCTTTAAAAATTATAATTTCTGTTTTTCCTATTTTCTAACATATGATGCATTAAAACTTTTTAACATTAACATTTCTTTATTTATGAAACATTTCTTGTTTTCGAAATATTTTAGTATACTAAATTAATTAATATTTATATAAAAATTTTTATATTTTTTATATTTACATATTTTATATTTATTAAATTATTTATTTATTTAATTATAATTTTTAGTTTTATGTTATTTTTCTTATAATTAATAATTATGTATTTCATCATTTTAGATTTTTATTACAAAATATGATTATTTTATTATTTTCATAATATAATTAATATTTACATAAAAATTCTTATATTTTTTATGTTTATGTATTTTCTCACGTTTTTCATTTTTTTATTTTTATAAAATATCATTTTTTCGTATCGTTTCGTATTCGTTTCTATTTTCCCGTTGTCGTTTCGTATAATGTAGCTCTTACCTTTTAATATTATATTTTGCCTTTTTAATATTTTTTTTACTTTACTTCTGGATCCAAATGACACCCAAAACTTTAACCAACTTGACTTTTGAGACATGAATTAAAATTCTAATTTTTTGTATTTTTTATATGTGAATACTCAGCTTTGACAAGAAATTATTTGATTTTGAAGTTGAGTATGGATCCAAATTTTAGACATTTTAGTGTTCGGAAATCCAAAATTCACCTACAATAATTTAGTGGGTAAATTACATATTTAGTCCCTAAACTGTGATTTTTTTTTTTTTCTAAATTGGTTCCTCAATTTCAAAATATCTATAAAATAGTTCAAAACTTTCAAAAGGAAAAGGTACCAAACTAGTTCTGACTCCGTTATTTGCTAATATGTAAGTTGATATGTAAGCTAAGATGGCAACTCAAGCTTACCTAGCACTATTAGACTAATATGATATCTTTCTGAAAGTTTAGGACCATAATTATAAAACTTTTGAACATTAAGAACTCATCTAGAAAAACAAACATAATGAATTTTTATTTATAAAATCTTATATTATTATAATTTTTTAATGTATTGATTGAAAACCAATAGAAGAATGTAACAGAGGAGTGAGAGAAAGTGAAGAGAATGGAAAGAAAAAGGAGAGAGAGAGAGAGAGAGAGAATAGAGCGCTACAAATTAGGAATTCAAAACTTGTTCGTCTTCGTTCTTTTTCTTTCTTGTTCTTAAGTACAGTTTTCTGTTATTCCATCACTAGCTTCTAACTGACTCAACTATTCTAAACTACTAACTAATATTGTTGTAAGATTATCTAACTCCAACTGACTCCTATACATTCATACTTGACAGCTTTAATTTGTTACATTTGAACTTCCTTACATTGTGATAGTACCCTCCCCTTTTACCTTATCCTTGTTCTCATGGATTGAATTTTGGGAACTAAGTAGAAATGAAATCTTTATCTTCCCATATAGCCTCCTCAGGACTGAGGTTAATCCACCTAATCAACCATTGAGTGACTGGTTGATTGCCCCTCAAAATTACTCATCATTTCAACACTACTTCATGTTCTACTATAGCCTGCTTGTCTATCCCTATCAGAGGAAGAGTTGGCTTGGGAGTTTGGTTTGGACCAAGCTTTTTCTTGAGCATAGACATATGAAACACAAGATGAACTCTTAATCCTTAAGGAAGCTGTAGTCTATATGCCACCTTGCATATCCTGGATACTACAGAAAACGGGCCATAGAACTTTGAGGATAGTTTCAATTGCTTTCTAAGCTCGACAGATTGTTGCCTATAAGGTTGTAACTTCAGATACACTAAGTCTCCCACATTGAACTCCCTTTTGGATCGATTCTTGTCTGCAAACATCGTCATCTTATTTTGGGCTTTTGCTAAGTGATCATGTAGGATTTGCAGTATTGCTTGTCTTTCATTAATGAAATTCTCAGTAGCTGGATTGACTGAATCAAAATAAGGGCCAAAAGGAATAGTTCTAGTTTGATAACCATATAGTTCTCCAAAGGGAGACATTTTAAGGCTAGAATATAAGTTAGCGTTGTACTACCACTCAGCTAGACATAACCACTTGATCCACAACCCTGGTCTATCTGATGACATACATCTCAGATAACACTCCAAACATTGGTTCAGGCTTTCACTTTGACCATCGGTTTCGGGATGGCATGCAGAACTAAGGCTCACCTGAGTACCTACTAATTTGAACAATTCCTGCCAGAACAGGCTTGTACCCTGTCTCTATCTGATACTATAGAGTCTGGCAACCCGTGCAACTTAAAAACATTGTCTATAAAGGATTGTGCCACAGTGTGAGCTGAATAAGGATGTTGAAGAGGAATAAAGTGACTGAATTTGGTTAACCTATCAATGATCACCAGGATGGTGTTATACCCTTTAGATTCAGGTAAGCCCTCAATTAAATCCATACTCACTTGAGTCCAAGCTTGTGTAGGAATAAGAAGTGGTTGTAAGAGACTGAGACATTGGACATTCTCATGTTTATTCATTTGACAATTGTCACATTCCTGAACACACTTGATTATATCAGTTTTTAGAGAAGGCCAATTGAAAACATTTCTAATCCTCTGTGGTGTGCATTGCTTGCCTGAATGTCCCGCCATTGCAAAACTGTGCATTTGTTGTATAATCTTATTTTTGAGTTGATTTCCTTCTCTTATGTAGATCTTCTTTTTATACTTTAGTAGTTCATTTTGGAATTGAAAATTTTTCTTGCCTTCAGGATCTAAGGTCAGTTGAGCAATTAATGCCTGACACTGCTCATCTCCCATATAGTTATCAGTAACCTCTTGTAACCATTGGGGTTTGATCTATGATATGGTTGCTATTTCTCCTGTTTGTAATCTTCTGCAAGTTCTTCTTTCCTGGATAATGCATCCGTCACTTTATTTTCAGATCCCTTTTTATATTGGATTTCATAGTCCAGTCCAAGTAGTTTAGTGAGCCATCTATGTTGCAGGGTATTGGTCAATCTCCGTTCCAGCAAGTACTTTAAACTTTGGTGAGCAGTCCTTATTATGAAATGATAGCCTGTGAGGTAGTGTTTCCACTTTGTCACAGCCATCACTACCGCCATCAACTCTTTTTCATAAATGGAGAGCCCTTGACTCCTAGGTCCCAAAGCTTTGCTCACAAAAGCAATTGATTACCCTTCTTACATCAAAATAGCACCCCATCTTTTAAACATGCATCAGTTTTTATGACAAATGGTTTGGAGAAATCTAGGAGTTTCATGACTAGTGTTGAACACATGCATTGTTTGAGTTGTTGGAAAGCTTCATCCGCATCCTTTCCCTAGTTGAACTTATCTTTCTTCAGTAGATCATTTAATGGTCTAGTTATAATACCATAATTTCTGATAAATCTTTTATAATAACTAGTGAGCCCCAAAAAACTCCTTAATGTTTTGACTGAACTAGGTATTGGCCAATTTTGAATGCACTCTACTTTTTTAGGATCCATTCTAACTCCAATCTCAGACACAATGTACCCCAAGTATTCCACTTGATCTTGTGCAAATGTACACTCAGAAAGCTTTGCAAAGAGCTGATTTTACCTCAAGACCAAAAAAGACTTCTTTGAGGTGTTAGACATGTGTGGGTAAGCTAGGACTATATATTAATATATTATCAAAAAACACTAAGACAAACTTCTTAAGGTATGGCTGAAAAATGTTATTCTTGAGTGATTGGAATGTGGTCGGGGCATTTGTTAGACCAAAAGGCATCATAAGAAATTCAAAGTGCCCGTAATGAATTTGAAAGGCTATTTTAGCTATATCACAGGGCCTCACACTAATTTGGTGATTTCCAGCTTTCAAGTCAATCTTAGAAAATATTTTTGAACCATGTAACTCATTTAGAAGCTCATCAATGCTATTGTTTTATCACTCATAGTACCTTGTAAAGCTATTGTTTTTCTACTTAATGATCTGGAAAGAACACAGAGGGGTACCTTTATAGTTTCATCACCAAGTGCTGCATTGCTTCCTTCTTCATTTGATTTCTGAATTTCTTCTTCCTCTGCTATTATGATCATATTAAGGTGTCTATATTTATACTGGTGACCCGACACAGATTTTTCCCCACATTTAAAACAAAAGTTATTGCCTTTTCTGAATTGCATTTCTTGTGTTGAAATTTTGGGGATCTTGCTTTCCATTATAGCTCGTGTATTATATCATGTACCTTTATTTGTTGAATTTATGGGGATAGCAATGGGTACCCCATCTGTTTAGAACTCTTTTTGACCTCCCCAGGATCCCAATTTTTGCTCATTATAGTTCTTCTTTGCCCTGCTGGCTCCAGTGCTTGCTTCTGAAGTGTAGCTATTTCAAATACTTGAAGTAGTGTGGTGAGTTTCATCATCTGCAGAGTAGGTTTTAATTCTTCTCTTAGCCCACTTATAAAACTTGAAATGAAATAGGACTTTGGAAGTTTGGGGTTTTTATATAGCAAAATTGATCACAATTCTTCAAATCTCTCTTGATACTTAGCTATTGAACTCATTTGCTATAACTTGTTAAATTCTTTTATCTCGTCCTGAACACCGTTAGCTTCAAACCTTTGATAGAGAAATTTGGAGGATTCTTCCCACTCTACCTCTTTTTTAACCATCTTTAGCCCCTGAAACCAGATTTTTGCTTTTCCATCGAGGTACATCTCTATAGTTTCTATCCATGCTTGATTGGGACATTAATAGACTGAGAAAAATTTGTGACATTTTCTCAACCATATCCTTGGTTTCTCACCATTAAACACTGGTAACTCTATATGAGGTGGTTGTGGCATGATTCCTTTGTGAGTGGATTCTTTCTTGGGTAGCTGATGATAACTATCTCATTTTATTCTTCCCTCTAATATAGTAGGTAGGAGGGGTGATCTACATGATCTATTTTTTCTAGCTCTTCATTTTGATCCTTCTTCAGCATTTTCATGATCTTGTTGAATCGTTCTTCAATGGAGGCTGATAGGTTGTCTAGTCTGTCTATCTGTTCTTCGATTTGTCTACTTAACTCAATTTGTTTTTCATAGAGTTCGATAGCCACTTCTTGGATCTTGGATTTTTGTTTCTTGATTTGCTCTTCCTATGATTTGGATCTTGTCCCTTCTGCCATAATATTTTTTTCCAGAAGTTGTCCAAAAACTTGTCTTATACCACTTTGTCACAAGCTGATCTTGCTGTTGAATGCAGAAATGGTGAAAGGAGTTGTGATGGAGTATGAAGAGAGTAATCGAGAGATGTATTGATTAAGAACCAATAGAAGAATGTAACAGAGGAGTGAGAGAAAGTGAAGAGAAGGGAAAGAAGAAGAATAAGAATAAGAAGAGAGAGAAAGAGAGAGAGAGATAACTGAAAGCTATATACTAGGAATTCAGAACTTGTTCGTCTCCATTCTCTTTCTTTCTTGTTCTTGAATACAGTCTTCTGTTATTCCGTCACTAGCTTCTAACTGACTCAACTATTCTAACTTACTAACTAATGTTATTGTAAGATCAACTAACTCCAACTGTCCCCTATACATTCATACTTGACAGCTTTAGTTTGTTACATTTGAACTTCCTTACATTGTGACAGTTTTCTTCTTGTGTTTGCACCATGTTTCCATGGGGTTGTCTATTGTTGTCCATTGAGGTTACTTCCCTTGTATTGGGTCTAGGGTCATTTGAGGTTTTTATCTTATATTACAATTATAAGTATTGTAATAGTTTAAAAATTATTAAAAAATTTTATTAAATTAATTAATAATTAATAGATTGATTAGTAGTTAGTAGAAGTGGTTACTAATTAGTAGAAATTAATAGAATTACTTAGTTAAAATAGTATAAATAATAATCTCAAGATATATAATGAATATTGAATGAAATTGTATTGAAATCTCTCTTTCTCTTTCTTTATATTCTCTCTCCTTCTCTATCTCTTTTTTTTGTGCATATTGAGATTCGAATCTAAGCATATTATAAAGGTGGAGGGAGAGATGCCACTTGAACTAAATCTCATTGGCACTTCTCTATCTCTTTCTCTCTTTCTCTTTCTATCTCTCTCTACCTATTTTCCCTCTTTCTCTAGAGATGGATTGTGACATCTTATTTGGGTCTCGTTTGGATGTGTTTTCCCGAGTAATGCCATCCCTAGGAAAAAATATGGATATTCTTCTTTCATGTTTCATGGAGTATTTGAATCAGTGTTTTCATGGAAGGTTTTTTTTTTATTATTTTTTTCCTTTTTATTCTTTCCTTTTAGTAAAGGTATTTTAGTTAATTTGGAAGACAAAGAAAATAGAGTAAATCTTGTAGAGAAATTAGAGAGAGAGAGAGAGAGAGAGTAAATGGGTGATACAATGACATGATTCTAATGGGCCAATTTACATATATATATATATATATATATATATATATATTTTAAGGAACGACAATATCCCACCCAACCTTGCAGAAACCCGATTAATCCGATCTGACGAATCTTTTTTTTTTTTTTTGAAAGATGGATTAGGGTTGGGTTTTTTGAATCAGATCAGTTTGAATAACAGATTTATCTATGACAAATACAACCTGGCCCTAACTTGTATGATTAAATTAAACTTATATAAATGATTTTTAGGATAGAGGTTAGAATAAGCAAAAAAAAGAAAGGAATGGCTAAAATAAGAATAAAATGTGCAAAACCATGCAGTTGTTTGAATTAATGTGGTTTGCTTCTCATCGTAATAAAAATCAAAGCGGGAGAGGCACAATAAAATTTCTTTCTCGCTCTCTCTCCTTTTTCTCCCTCTTTCTTAAAACACATTTTCTATCAAAACACATCCATTCCCCCAAAAGCCAGCAAGCCCTAACCCGGGTCTCTCTCAATCCTCTTTGCCATGGCAAAAAAAAAGGTTCTGGCTTCTACTGGAGCAAAAACGTTCAAGGCTCCCAAATCTGAACGACAAGCAGAACAAGAAGAATGATGACAAAATGTGGATTTAACTCCTGAAGAAAATCCTAGAGAAACGAAGTCGATATTTAGAGTGAGAGAGAGGAGACGAAATCGATTTTTGCTTTGCCTTTTATCAATTTTCTCTAGTCAATTTTTTGCCCCCTACGTCTCCAGTCACCTTTCTCCCTTCATTGATTTCAGTTTTCGTCTCCAGTCCACATTCTCCCACTACCAAAAAAAAAAAAAAAATGGTTTTAACGACGAAAAAAGTTCATCGCTATTTTGCGATAAATTTATCGACGGATATATTTTTCATCTCTATTTTACAACAAACTTTGCGACGAAAACATACTCGTGGCAAAACTAGCAATGAATATAGAATTTGTGACTAATTAGTCATGGAAATATTTTCGCTGTCAAATTCATGGCTATTTAACAATGAAAAAAATTTTGTGACAAATTTAGTAATGAATACGAATTTTGTGGCTAAATTTCGTTATTGAATTTAGCAATGAAAATTGGATTCATGGCGAAATTCATCTCTAACTAACCACAAAAAAAAATTTGTAGCAAAATTTAGTAACAAATTCTGCGATTTGTGGCTAAATTTGTCACTAATTTGTCACAAAAATATTTTCATGATAAAATTTAATAATGAACTCTGTGATTCGTGATTAAGTTCGTCATTAATTACACTCTATTATTAAATTCTTAGAAATTTCTAATTGTGACTAATTTTGTAATTGTACTTAGAAAAATGATTAATTACAAAAATGATTAATTTGTAATTGTACTTAGAAATTTGTGACTAATTTTGTGATTAAATTCTTTTTACACTCTATTATTAAATATTTTTAATTGTCTCTCTCTTTTTGACCCTTTCAAGATAACGGAATCAGGCTGAATATATAATGAATATTATAATTCTCACCAAATTAATCATTTCGACAATAAATTATTCAATCAATCTCTAACAAAATATTACCATATACAGTAATAGAATTTTGCTTATATAAGTTTATTTTTATCTTTTGACTAAATGCAAGATTGCATTGGATATCGAACAATTCTTTTAAAGATTAGGCAAAGGAGTTTGTACTTATTTTAAATATTATCAATCATAACCTTTAGAGCAATTATAAATTTGTTATAAATTTCTAACAACTATTTTTTGGTTGTTAATTTCATCGCAAATACGTAATTTATTGTTAAATTTGTTGAAAAAAGTGGATCAAAATAGATTTCATCACAAATTTCGTTGTAAATTTCATCGCTAGCTTACCGATATCAGTAACTTAGTGGCGAAAATAGGAATTTGTTGTTAATTTAACAATGGAAATAGGAATCCGTCACTAAATTTAGCGACGAAAATAAGAAATTGTCGCTAAATTTAGCGACGAAAATAAACCCGTCACTAAATTTAACGACGAAAACAGGAATCTATTGCTAAATTTAGCGATAGAAGTAAGAATCTGTCGCTAAATTTTACGATAGATTCTCATTTTCATCGTTATCTGTAATCCGTATCTCCTCATTTTCACCATTTCTCGCTATCGATAATCTAACAATCCAACAGTCTATATTAACTTTCTCAAATTGAAGACTGTTCTCTCTATATATTTCTCTTATTTCGCTTCAAAGTTCAAAAACCGCTCAAAATTTTCATTCTCCCGCCTCTCTCTTTCTTTCTCTATAACTGCACTCTCACTCTCCTGTGATTTCTCAGGGAAAATCACAAACACTGCGGTGGCAAATCAAGAAATGGAGGCAAAAGGTGGCCGAAGTCTCTACGTCGGAGGTGTTGATTGAACTGTAGTTGCGGAATCAAAGGTGACTGGAGATGATTTTAGGTGGAGCTACTTTTAGGTAGGGAAGATGATCGTGGATAGGGATATTCATCGGTTCGATTTTTGGATTCTTCGGTTAATTTAAATCAGTTAATTCAGTTTGAAATTTTTTGAAATTCGAACCGAACTAAACTGATTTCTAATGAATTCGAATTCAATCCGAACCGAATTCGAAATTCGATTCGAATTCGAATTAAACCGATTTAAACCGAATTTAAATTTTTAACTCGAATTAACCGAATTTGATTAAATTCAAATTCAATTCGAACCGAATTCAAAATTCGATTTTTGTTTCGAATTCAAAATAAATCTAATTTAATATTTTAACCCGAATTAATCGAATTATAATTTATAAAACCGAATTCGAATGAAATTATTTTATGCTTCTATTTTATTATTTGCTTAGACCTATACATCAAAAGGGCTACTTTTCAAGAAACTATACTACACACAAATAAAAGGTATAAAACTCTTGTTTGCTTTACCCAAAATTATACTAGTTTGGGTGTTGCACTTGTGTGTTGCACTTGATAAGAGTTTCTGTTCTTGGGTGTTGCACTTGAAAGCTACTGCTGACAATTCCTCCCTAAAATATTTGAGCCACTTTTCAACAATTTGTCACGGAACCTCTCTGTCTTTCAGTATCTTTATAACTTCTTGACTTGATTTTGTGCAAGGCATCAGTGACATGCCCTCTAGGGTGAGTTTTCACTTCCTCATAAACTGCACTTCTTTTTCTTTTGGAATCTTTATAGGTCCTATATTTCACTTTGAAGGTATTGCTTTTAGGGTCCTCGAACAGATCAAGTTCACAGGCACTTACATTCAATGGTAGTCGTCTTGATGTAGTCCAAGTTACTTTTGAATCAACTGCTTTGGAATGGGTTGAGCAGGATGAGCATGGGCTTTGCCGCATCTGATAGCTATGTGATGATTCTGTTTCCCTGCTACATGAGTCTCTTTGCATGTCTTCCTGTCAATTCCTTCCTTTTGGCTACGCAGCAATTCTGTTGCTTCAGAAGTTCCTCTCGAAACATAAACAGCAACATTTCGACAGTGATTCCTCCCAACATCAGGAAGGTGGACAACTTCCTGACTACAAGAATCTTCGGAGATGGAATTCAAGATGTTTTCCTCTTGGGAACTCCTAATTGTGCCATAAATGAAATGTAAAACAAATGCTTAAGTCTTGAAACAAAACTAGAAAATGAAAATATAATATATATATATATATATATATATATATATATATCAAATTGACAAGCAAACAAACAAATAAATAAAAGATAAACCTTAGAAATTATAGTGCTGTACAACTTGCAATTAGTGTGTGGGTGATATTTGAAGTGGCCAGGGCTGTACGAGTAACAATTTCATGAAAAGAGAAGACCTATGTGGAGTTATAGCATCAACTATGCAAACCTTTTATGAGCATCTAGAATATCCGATATTTTATCACTTCCTTCAGGTGATTCCAGGAGTAGTTCACCACCATAAGATTGAAAATCTCTGCCATCATTGACATTGAACCTTTCTGTCTCAGATGTTTCACAAGTGGAGCTCTCTATGTGGCCGGACTCCATTTTTCCATAACCAGAGTCCTCCATGGAATCCTACACAGTGATATGCCCAAACAACAGTAAACCACCTATGTTAAAACAAAGGAAGTTACTAACCTACGCAGAAAAATTTTTCTGCTCTAACGCACACACCTGTATCACAACATCAGAATTTTGATTACGTTGCAGCCTTATATCCAAAGATGGATGACGTTCATAACTGCTTCCTTCAATCAGAATTGCTCTGCCTTTTGGCTAAATTAACAATCAATCTATTAGATTGTATTTTCTTTTTCTTTTTTTCTTTCCTTTATTAAGTAACAAACTTCGTTACCATAAAAATGGATTTGGTGCAATAGGAACTACACCCCTTAAACAGTGTAGTTACAAACAATATAAACACAAAGATTAACAAGAAATTGACAATAAATAAAACAATATTTGCATTACAATGAATCCAAATGTTATAAATAGTTCAAATGTTATAAAAAAAAAAAAAAGGTAGTTCATATAAGGTAAAAATGGCTGCTCATAAGACATGCATATAGTTACAACATAGGTGTTTAAAAGTGACCAAGACCAACAAGTGCTTGAGCAATGCCATTGTTCCCAAAAAAAAAAAAAAAATGAGAAAACATTGGAACCACCATATGGTGTATCCCACACAAGTACCTGCTTGCTGCAAAAGACCAACTCCACAGATCAATTTCATAAAATGCCTACCACAAGAGCTTAAAACCAGAAACATATATTTTTGCTTCACACTGCAGAGAAATTAGCACGAATATAAAACCATTGACAATAAAGAATAGGCTCAGCACCTTTGATGTATAGAAAAAGTTTTCTGTGGCCAGAAAGCTATTGAGGAGCTTCACTGACTGCACCATACACACCAATTATCTTATAAACCAAATATGTATTTTATAGACAAATAAACAGGAGCAAATGAAACCAATGCAAGCCAAGTCTCTACAGAGAAAAGAGAGCAGTGCTGCCAAAATATGGAAGAATTGACAACAAAATTGAAGTGCCCTAGGATGATATTCACAGAGAGCACGATGCTAATTCAATATTTTCCTTCTTAGCAACATATTTTCCTTCTTAGCAACATATGACAAAATATTAAATCAACTAAAAAAGGTATAAAATATAATTAAAATATCTTCAACGAGAAAAAGAAGCTCTTCATAGGACGCCACTAAAAAATTAAACTTTAAGCAAAAGTCAACTTTCAATAAGTTATCCATTACTTGCGTGAGATGACAGTTTGGAGAAGATCACCGTCACAAAGATGTAGATGCTAATCATCAGGCCGTGTCAAGGAAAGCTCCATCTTTGCACCTCTGGCCTTTACTTGACAAGGAATTTCACTCTTTGCAGGACGTAATTTTACAACTGACCTCTTATTATATTCTTTGCGTTTTTCAACACTCTTCAATATAGCATTACTTCCTGTAGACCCTTGGTTTTCACCTTCGGTGCTTCTACTTTGGCCTAGGCGTGTTTGAAGCATAGGATTGATTTCATTTGATTGAGACATCTTGACCACCACCTGCACCTCTACAATACCAGAAAAAACAATGTTATTAGAATCCGTCAGATACAAAGTGCAGAGAGTGAAATCATACCTAATAGTTGAGTTGATATGAGAGCAATGAGTGTATAGAGTGAAGAGGAGACAAAGGTCGAAGATGAGAGTGAGACGACAGATGCAGAGAGTGAAGAGCAGATGCAAACAAAGGTCAAATCGAAGAGGAGACAACAGATGAAGACTGAAGTGAGTACGTGAAGGGAAAAAGGGTTAGGGTTCGTGAGTTTGTGAAGGGAAAAAATGAGTTCGTGAAGATAGATTAGGGTTAGGGTTCATGAGTTCGTGAGGGTTAGGGTTAGGGTTAGAGGAGACGAAGGTCGAAGAGCAAATGAGAGTGAAACTGTCAGACAAATATCGAAGTCAGACTGTCAGATGAGAGTGAGATGAAGATCAAATAGCATATGCAAAGAAGATGCAGACGAAGATCAAATATCGAATATCGAATATCGAAGATGAAAGTCAGACGAAGGGTTCGTGAAGAGCAGATGCAGACGAAAATCGAGATCAGATGAAGACCGAAGTGAAGTGAAGATGCAAACGAAGATCAAGATCAGATGAAGACCGAATTGAAGATGCAGACGAAGACGAAGATCAGATGAAGATGCAGATGAGAGTGAAGAAGGGAAAAAGGGTTAGGGCTCGTTGGTTTGATATTGGGAAAGTGAAATTCATAATTCGACGAGACTATCACCAGACCAGTGTTTTGTTTTCTTTTTTTTTTTTTTGTAAATATCAAATACTAAATAGACTCTTATACCCTTCAACAATTAACTCAATAAATTATTTTTTGTGGGATTTTTTTTGTACTTTCACAAGTTATTCAAATTCGAATTCGGTTCGGATAGTATTCATAAATCGAATTTGAATGAATTCGGTTTTCTATTCGAATTTCAATTAAAAATCTCAATTCGAAATTCGATCCGAAAACCGAAGTCGGAATTCAATTTTAACTAAAAACCAATTTGGAATTCGAAAACATAATTCGAATTTATAAATTCAAATTCGATTGCAGTCAATTTGGTCGGATATTTGATTATAATCGAAAATTGCACACCCCAAATCGTGGATGAGTATTTCAGAGGGGGAGAAGACGATGGTGGATGTCAATGAAGGCGAAACAATTGAAGCAGAATTAGAAGGAAGGAGAAGACGAATGGATTTGGCTTCAATTAAGTGCTTACAGGAAGAATTTTGCTGATCGGTCATTAGATTTATCACCATTGGCATCGGCTTCATCTTTTGCGACATTGGATTACTGCATCGGAGGCTTCATCGGCGATTGCAAATGGACAACTACTAAGAGACGGCATCCATTTACAGAGCAGAATAGGGTTTCAAAAACCCTAGAACCAGTTCCCTCCGGTTCTTTTCAAAAAAAATAATAAAACAAATGGTGGGATGGGAAACGGCTGCTGTTCCATGTGCCTCTTTTTTCCTTTCTTTTTGGATCTTTTTCTTTTCTATTCTTTTTTTTAAGAGAATTGTATTTATTTATTTTTCAAATCTCCATAATTACCATAGACCAAATGAGATACAAAATAAATAATTGATTCTGTGTAAATAATTATATTATTTTTAAATAATTGTATTTAAAGAGAATTGTATTTATTTGTAAAGAAAATTGTATTTATTTTTTTTTAAAGAGAATTGTATACAAAATAAATAATTGTATTTATTTTTTTTAAATGGGATACAAAATAAAAGAAAAAAAGATTGGATCTGTGCAAAAAAAACGCTAAATTTAATTACGAATTCTAAAATTTGTCACAAAATTTAGTCATGAATTATGTTATCCGTCGCTATATTTACCAATAGATTATGTTATTCGTTGCTAAATTTAGTCACGAATTTGAAAATCCATCGCTAAATTTTATCACAAGCAGACAATCTGTCACTAAATTTAGCAATGAATTTGAGAATATGTTGCTAAATTTAGTTACGGATTCAAGAATCTGTCGCTAAAATTAATCATAAAAATGAGAATCCGTTATTAAATTTAGTCCCGAATACTTGTATTTCGTCG
This sequence comes from Dillenia turbinata, assembly GCA_037126225.1. Classification (NCBI taxonomy): domain Eukaryota; kingdom Viridiplantae; phylum Streptophyta; class Magnoliopsida; order Dilleniales; family Dilleniaceae; genus Dillenia; species Dillenia turbinata. The sequence continues at coordinate 11,152,707 of JBAMMX010000020.1, forward strand.
TTAAATGTTTGCGACGCGTATGTAGCGATGAATTTTTTTATAATTTCTGTTATTAAATCTGTCGTTAAAATCATTTTTTTTTTCTTTTGAGTCCGGTTTTCGGTGTAAGCAGTATCTCCCCGCTCTTTACACTCATTTCACTTTTTTATATCACTTTGTCTGACTTGGAGATAGTGAAAAAAGTTTTAGCTTTAACCTGATAAGCATGATTGTGATAATTGTGATCCTCTTTATTTCTCTGTCTCATGCTTGTCTTCTCCCTTCTCTTTCCTTTAAAAAAATAAAAAATACTAATTTAGCATCTAGAGGTAAGGTCGGATCAGTATGTTAAAAAACCCATTTGTTCAATTCAGTTCGATTTTTTTTTTTAAAGAAAACTATAGAATTTGATATGATATTTCATTTTACCATCCAGAGTAGGGACAGGATCTGATATGATTCATACAGTTAGGGTTTGAGATGGATATGGTAATAGCAAAAATCGCACCATATCTCGCCTATTGCCGTCTCTAATATTTCCCCCCAAATCTATGGAGCCCACAGACCCATGATAGCAACAAGATCAAATGATGTCTCCTTTTTTTTTTTTTTTTTTTTTTCCCCGGTTTGGCCACGATAGTATATGAGATTTTACTCCGATTAATTCGAATCGACATGTAGAGGTATCCCAATGTCAGTTTTTAAGTTTTCATGACGGTTAGAACTCTTGATCATGATTAAGTGGCTAAATTCCCCTTTCAACTACGTCATCAAACGTCGGTATCAAATGATGTCTCTATTTGTTTTTTTATGCTTCTATGCTCAATGGAAGATGAACCTAATACAATAAGATCTCACAAATACATATATTTTAGTGACTTAATCCAAACACTTTGTCATCTCTCCCTTCTCCACCACAAGAGTTTTTGCTTAAACAAAAGATTGCATTTAACCAAAGGTTGCATATACCCACATTCCCATGGATACCCTATTAGTCAACCCATCAAGGGTGAACACTATTAAATTAAAATTTTTAAAAAAAAAAAATCAAACTGCTTTTGAACAAAATAAAAATTTAATTTGATTTATTTAGATAGTTATTAATTTTAATAATATCAAAATGAATTAATCAAATTAATTAAATATACATACTTTTTGAATAATTTTTATTCATATAAATATTAATATAATATTATAACTAAAAGTTAAAAAAAAATATAACTAAAAAAACTTTAAAAGATATAATATAATATTATAACTAAAAATTAAAAGAGAAAAATATTTTAAAAACTATTCTATCGAGGAATTACGTAATTTTGTTATTTTTTACTCTACGAAGTATCAATAGAATAATAAAATTAGTTTAAAATTTTCATATTTTGTTTGTTAATTTGTTTAAAATTTGAATTTTAAAGTTTTAAAATTGATATTTGATGAACTTTTGAATTTTAAAATTATAGTTTATAGACATGTATTAATATAAATGATATAATAAAACAACGTTATTTAAAAGAGATTTCAATAATTCGATCAATTTAGATAATGAAATTAAATTAACAAACAAATTTGATCAAATTAAATTGTCAATTTTTAGTTTATTAATTTCAACTATGATTATGAAAATTCAATTATTTTAATTTTAATCATTTCGACTAATGCTCACCCTTACCCTCATCTTGCCTAGCAAAACCATAAAATGTCGATACCTTGGTTTTTTTTTTTTTTTTTTTTTTTTCTCGAACCCCACAAATGAATTTTTATAATTTTTATAAAAGATACTAAATTAACAAATAGAAGTATGGTTAAAATTTTAAATTTATTATTGTATGAATAATTATTTGCTTCAGAGTTTTACTTCAGTTAAACATAATTTCGATTTTTTCAAACAAGTACAAGTCTACATAAATCAATATCATATTGACAATGGTAGATTTTTCAGGCTGAACAAGGCCTTCTGTATTATATTGACATAATTTTATTTTTTATTTGGAGCACTTGGAGATCTAGATTTTACAACTCTATTAGTCAAGTGAAGTATTATTAAAATAAAAAATTTAAAACCTTTATAATGTGAAAAATAACATAAAACGACTAATGAGGAAAAAGAACTAAAATTAAATAAAAAAAATACGTATTAGTGTTGTGTTCATATCACATTATTTCCGGGCATCACAGTCATGAAAATATCCAAAATCAACACAATTTTCTTCCTCCATAGAGTAGGTATGGTCCATTCATGGACAAAGACTAGGCCGACAACAAATCCAATAGTCAATTTTTTGAGAAAAGAGCAACCCCTTCAATCTCCATTCATGATTCATACAGACAAAACCATAACCCATCAAAATGCCATGTGCTGAATCCTCCACATATACACCTGCACACCTACAGTCCGAAGAAATTTCAAATTCAAGACCTTAGGTTTATAAGGCCTATGCCCCATCTAGTGGGGCAACCTGGTCAATGATTCTTGTCTGGGATCAACCTGCAATGATGAAAATGATGTCGTACCAACCAAAGAGATAAGCATCCAGAATAGATAAGTGGAGAGATTTTTTTTATTATTATTCTCACAGTCGATATTCAAAAAATCATATTCAAACTAATCCAATTTAAATATTTACAGGATCCTATTTAAGAGATAGCTTTTTCAATATAATATTTTTTTCATTTCTAAGTTTCAAAACAAAGACTTAATTAATGAACCTGTCACTCCATCGATAAGTGCAGAGATATTTCAAGACTCTACAAGGGATGCTAAAATAATTGAGGAATGGGACAATACAGAAAGGTGCACAATATCATAAAAAGGATTAAGGAAGTTATAGATGTGATAACCTACAGCCTGCCACGAAGCATAACACCGCATGCTAGGTCTCTTGACCAAGGATGGGTACGGAACAGACTATGTTGAGAGGATAACACCCTAAATTGACCACTGCAACTCCTAAACTGGATTAATCGAAATATAACTCCAGATACCGGTTGAGATAGTACCAAAAAAAAAAAAAAAAAAAAAGCATGACACCACAAACAAAATTCATGCATCTGCTAAAGGATTACAGAATGGAAGCTAGGATATGAATTAAAGGACAAAATGATGCTCGAAGTTGTAAGTTCAACACTTGCATAGGTCATTATAGGCGTACCTTCGTAGGGCACATACCAACATATGGTGCAGAATGCCCAGATTTACAGAACATCCAAGGATTCTGTTCTTTCAGCATGTTTAGAATACCTCTCAGCGTGATAATGAACCCAACGGAAATACTGTGTCATGGCCATATAGCCCTAATTGGTCCAATCATTGCACGACAGTGTGGATTGCATGGCCATTCAAGAGTTGCCACGGCAGCCCCTAATGCAATGTGCCCAGGTCCAAGGGCCAGTGACAAAAGTAAAAAGTGAACAGTAAAGAAGACATGAACCTAATGAGAGCCAAAGAATCAGGTAACCATGGTATAATTGTAACCAACTAAACATAAGCAATTAAGGGTACAATTGGTATTAGCACCTGCAGGCACCAAATCTCATCAACAATCGTCCAAATTTAAATGCTGCCAACAAAAACAAGGCTCTCTCTACCATTATCATCCTAGTTAACCTCATAAGCAGTATAGAGGACAGCCAGCCATATTTATATGGAAATTACACAAAAAGCAATTGAACAAATATTTATAAATTCTGTCCACTATAATTATTCATGCTAACAAGGCTGAGTTAGATGATGAAAGGTGGGGTAGAAGTTACCTTGACCAGACTTGCTTACAAGTGACAACTAAAGAATGTAGAATCAGAACTAAAAAGGAATGAAATGATTTAGTAGGAGTAGATTTACAGTGACAAAGACCTCCAATTGCCAAGGACAAGTACATGTACTTCTGTCCCAAATCAACCTACAGTCATGAAATTGGACAGACCACGGAGATTAGTACCAAAGAACAAATTAGATAAATGTAGAGATATGTTCAAGACTCTTATTGGACTTCGACTTCCAATTAAACTTGGCGACCATGAGAATCAAGATCTGATCCTAACATAGGCTCTAAAAAAATTGCCAACATAAGATGCTAAGACAATCTAGAAGACTAGAACAATATCAAAGTCATAGAACGAAAACATCCATGGCAAGTAAAATTAGGATATCAAGTGTGCCATGGTAATTGGATCAAAGAAATGGAAGAATTACCAGAAAGTGATTAGGAAGCAATGGATGTGATTACATGCTGCTTCCTTGAAAGCAAACCTCTAAACAAGATTCAAGTATCCAAAAAGAAAACAATGAACTTGAAGCTGGTTTCTATCAAAAAGGGCTCCAAGATTGAAAATTAACATTTATCAAGGCGAATACAGCACTCTCTCCTTTGTTAGGCACAAATTAACATCTGGTGCAGAGATATAAGCTTCTTATACCTTCAGCAAAATTGAGCACTCAATAGTACCAAATCCATGCAAACCTTTCACCACATGGTGACAGACCACATAGCAAATATGGATAAACCTTGCAGAGCCAAGAAGACATAAACCTTATCCAAGCAAAGAATCTGGATACCTCTAAGGAGATGTACTCAACACGTCCGAAGTATGGCTAAAATTTGCAGGAGGTAAGTCTAACCAACCATCATTCAAATCTCAATGCTGCCTATGTGACAGGACTCCATACCAACACTACCTGACAACCACACAAGATGCAACAGAGGGCCAAATTCAAACTAAAGTTACTGGAGAGATGCAGCAATATCATGTTTGATATCATTGATCACTTGCATGCCATAGGACACAACAACATAACCAGGCAATGTAAGTTAAATGCAGGTATAAAAGGGGGAGTCACTACACTCGTCAAATTCAGGGAAAAAGAGGTCAAAATAATCCGTACTGTCCTGCTAATAATATTTGATCCAAATATTCTCAGAATAAGTGAGAAGCACCATTTGTTCGACCAGAGTTGTGTTATATTCTTAATTTCAGAAGCCTTGTGACATCAGGGGACAAGTCGGATTATTTTACCAGCACAAGTTTATACAACATCAAACCTTATGCATTGATAGTAAAATAAAGGTTAGAAAAGGAAGAGATCAAAAAACCAGTCAGAAGCTTCAAAATTCACATTTACAACCATGATTTCTGCCACACATGCAAGGGACTGGAAAGAGAAAAATCACCCATGTTGTTGAGCATCTCATCACGCAGAAGCCCCTTCACCCAATCGTTCCCTTAATTGCTGAATTGCAGAGTACAACTTCCTGCGGGGTCCAACAGCAAGGACACCCATCTCTTTAAGGTCTTCAAATGTAAGCAGCATCAAAGCTTCCTCATCAACTTCGTGCGTTTCAAATAAACCCGAATATTTACCAAACCCCTGTTCTTCCAACCATGCCGACACAATGTTTACATCACCACCTTCACAACCCATCTTATCACTGCCATAATCACCATCTCCCGAGTATTCATTTAAATTCTCATCTTGGTGCACATCAACAGCAGGGTCCGCCATATAGTCATCGGAAGCCTCTTCATTCGTGGCTGACATTTCACTGACCTTGGAATCCTTGAAACCATTAAAGTTACACAAATCAGAATACGAGTTTAAGGTGAAACCAACAGGCTCTTTTCGTCCACAAATTTTTCCATCTTCAGTATCAATTTCAGGACTTCGTTTAGAGTTCCAAATACTGTAGTCTCTTGTGCTCCGGCCTCGTCTCCTCATAATCCGACATTTACGAGTCACATTCCCAAAATCCAGTTTAGGCTTAATAACATCAACTTCACTGGAACTAGCAAGCTCAAAACCTGATTTTAGTGAGTTAGGGTTTTTATTCTCTCTGTTCTGCTGCAAATCAACAGTATTTTTGGGAGAAACCCCAGGATCTGAAGCTGCAAACTCAGAAGATCTTTCCGCAGAAAACTTACAATCATACTCGGTGTTCACAAAATCATGCTTCCAATTTAACCCCTTGTGAACCAAATTATTCCCACTTCTTTGAGAAGAACCACGTGCAAAAGCTGCAGAGAAATCCCCTATTTCTCCTAATCGAACATTTGGACGCCTCTGTCTTTTTGAATTCATGCTGAGAACCAACATTTCCACCAAGGACTAAAACTCGAAACCTGGAAACAAAATCTCTATAACAAACAACCAACAAAAAAACACAAATCATTATCAGGTCTCAATCGCAAAAACCCATCTCATGATTTACCCAAACAAACTTCAACGAGCAAAGAAGCTATAAAAGAACATCATCTAACAAACCAAAAGTTAATTACAACAACAAAACATAGAGCTGCAGAAACATCTCCTTTTTCACCTAATCTAACGTCTGGGCACCTCTGACTCTTGAATTCATGCTTGGAAACAACATTTTTACCAAACCCTAGAACTCAAAAACAACAACAACAACAACCTGATTACCTAAACCCTAGAACTCAAAACCAGATAACAAAACCCCCAAAACACAGCCAACAGAAAGAATAATTGGGGATAAAAAATAGAATCTACCCCCAGAAAAGCTCAGGAACTGGCATAATTTAGACAAACAAGCTTCAGTACGCAACATCATCTCACAACCCAAAAATTGCATTTCAATAACGAAGGGTCATGGTCAACAGTTACCAACAGCAAGATTTCCTAGAAGCTTCAAAGCATATCGTATTTCTACTAATCTAACACTTGAAGGCCTCTGTCTTTTTTCAACCCATGCTTGGAACCCCAACAGTTCCACCAAGCCCTTCAACTCTAATATTGTAAACAGAATCCCTAAAACATCACTAACGAAGGGGAAAAAAAAAGAAAATTAAAATTTACCCAGAAAAGCTCAATGAAAAAAACAGAAACCATATCAGAATTTACCCGATTAAGCATGAAATGTGTGAAAAGATATGAAAACGTCTCACATCCTGGGAAAAAAAAATAATCTTGAGACACAAACAAGAACATACATAACTCAAATTCCAACTAGAAAAGCTTAATCACAGAAAAATAGCAAATACCCAGATCAGAGCTTCAGCCGTGTAAATTAGGCATAACAAGACAAAAAATAACAATATTACGAAGGGTCACACTCCAAAAGCAAATAAATCCCAACAAAAGTCAAAAGGAAAAAGGCAGAAACCTTAAGGAACAAGGCAATTCCCGCAGATTTTGAGCATTTCCAAGTTTTCCAAAAGTAGGAATTTCACTGATGGAAGTGTCAAATTGAATCGTGTTGTTTTGCTGATATAAGTTTTGCTAGTAAAGGCCAAAATAAAGTAAACGATGGAAAAGGAACCACACAAGGGATTTTATACTTTGTCTCATGTCTGTGTGCTAGTCTCTTCTCGAAAGATAGATCTGGATGAGAGATAGAGATAGAGAGAGAGAGAGAGTTTGAAATTTTGACGAGACTACGTGTCAATAAGAATAATGCAAACCAATGTTCACTTTCTGCTTAAGGAATCTATGAAAGAAAAAGCCGAGCTTGGAAGGTCGGTGCTCTTAAACTTTGTCCCACTGACACGTGGGTGTCCTCCGATTTGAAAATTCAGGTTTTAAATATTTGTCAATTTAATAGATATTTTGATATAATTAAATAAAATTAAATTGATAAAAAAAATAATAATAAAATAATTTTACTATTTAAATTGTCCTGATGAACTCAATGGAAATCACTTTATAGTTTTAGTTTTCTTGTTTTGCTCCTTCCAAACAAACTAATGATTTCTTTTTTTATAGGATAAATAGATTTTAGTATATTTAATTTGACCTATAACTATTTAAATTAAATTACTCAAAATTTTAAATTTGAATGATCAAATAAAAAAAATAAATTTTAATCAGTAATGTATCTCTCAAACTAATTTAAATAAATTTTTTCTAAACAAAAATTTTTCAATGTTTTAAAAAATTGTAACCTAATAAAATAAATTAATCAATTAAATTTAATTTTAGTATGATTAAAAACCTTAAAAGTAGAAATCCAAATGTATCGTATGTCACGCGGATCTAAATATGCTAAATATATACACTCAATACTTGTAATGGCATTTTCTGGAAAAAAAAAATAACCAGAATATTGTTGGGTTATGAAATATATTGTATTGGTTTTTGCTTTTCAATATTGATTATTTTTTAGAAAATTAGTAACTGAAATTAAATTAAATATTTTATAGTAAATAAGAATATGTATGTAAACGCATGTAAACGCTTTGTACCTTTTTCTTAATATTCAATTGATATCCATAATCATATTTTAGTTATTACAATCTAGCGTTGTTAGATCAAATTTAGAAAGAAATTTTTAATATAATTTTTTTTATTTTTAAATTTTAAATATAAAATTTTATTAAAATATTTAATATTTTTATCCACTATTCATTAATACTTTGCACCTTAAAAACCTATGACTTTAGATTATTTTGATGAAGCAAATCAACGAAGAAGATCTGCAAGATCCAAGAAGCCAAAGTGGGTCATCATCAGAATGGTTAACATGTTTAGACTTATTATTCAATGATGTTTGTTGACCATAATGTATTTAATTAAAAAAAATGCCGCGAATCCAATCAAGTAATTGCTGAGTTGGTGAAATGGATAGAGCCGAGTGAGTAGACATCCAGGTTGAGTGGTGTACCGGCGAGGAGATGATTTCCAGTGGGAGGAGACAATGGGCAGACAGAATTCGTTTATTTACAATTTTTTATTAAAAAACAGAGAAAGGTTTAGACCCTCGACCTAGAGAACATAGAACGTAGAACCTAGGAAAGGTCAAAAAAAAAACAAAGACGCCTAGGACGGGACATCATAATTGCGGAGTTGGTGAAACGGATGGAGCCGCGTGGAAGCTTGAGCGTCAAGTAATCAGTCTAAAGGCGCTTTAGTGCACTGCTTAAAATTTAAAATAAGTTTAACCAAATAGACCCGTAACATGGTCGAAACAATTTTGTAAATGAATGAAATCTATGAGATTAGGATAATAAAATGTTGATGGAGCATTTTTATAGCAAGGGAAGAGCTGTTGTCCAGCTATCTTGAAACTAAAACGTCTTTCAAATATGTTAGAAAAATGTTTTAAATCGTTTATAAGTTTAGTCAAATACCTTTTTTATCTGTCTAAATACTTCGAACATAAATATTAATGATTAAAGTGGTATTTAGTTAAAAAATATGAAAATTGTGAATGGAATTGAAATTTATTAGAGGTTGGTTATGACTTTACAAATATCAACTCCTAATTGATCCGAGCGGTTACCGTTAAAGAGATGTGATATCTGTAAAAACCGTCAGAGGATACTCCGACGGGAGGACTCCGACACTCAAGTCATAAAAGAGTAGTTTTCGTATGAAAAGAAAAAACAGACTGAGAACTCGAGGGAGTGATTCTCTGTGATCAGAATGCCTAATGTGTAAGGCCCAGAGAGCGTACTGTTTTGGAGGGTTTTGAGATATTTTATACTTATAAAAGTCGTGTACCACTATAGTGCTTCAACTCTACCTTCTTTATCTAGTCGATCCTAAAATCTCGGGGATTCAATATTTCGAATCAACTGTGATCCTCATCTTTGGGAAACTTTCATATCCTGAAGGAAACTTTTCCTTAACTGAAAAATTCTCAGGATGCTGTTCGCAGTGAAGGGCGAAAGTCAATTGGATACTTTGGTCTTCCTTTAGAATCGTTGGAATCGTTAGTTATCGATCGATCATTCGACCGATGAAGTGTCTTCAGGGCTCCTTCGGTTGAGGAGCTGACCATTGGATACCTGATCAGGGTGATTACCTTCACTTGATGAATCACGCTCAGTTGGCAGGACGACTAAGATCTTATCGTTCGGGAGATCTTGGCAACTGAGACCATTCGGTAGATGATCGTATTTTAATCTAAATCGGTAGCTGTTTTTCATGGATTTTTCATGTAGGCCTTTTCAGGGCTGACTCATCGGATCTGATTTTGGGACTCTATCCCATCATTTGCCCCTAACTCATAGCTTTCTTGACGAAAAGGTGTCATGAGTTATGATTGTAGAAAAAGGTGCGAGACTTTTCAATGTGACTCTAGTCGCTTCGATTTTCACAAACCGTCTTCTGTACGCTTCATAAGGGTTTGTGTTCACCAGAGGTTATCGTATCTCAACTTTCTCATTCGCAGCTTATCTGATTCCTCCTTAAGACCCACTAAAGAAAACATCCCTAAAACAATGGCGAAAACACCCACTTCTCAAGCTTTTCCGGGTATTAGTGACATTGTGAGTGTTATGTCCTTAGAAGAACTCCAAGAAGTGCAAACCGAGATGTTGATAGGGGATGATTACGCCTTGGTATCTGCTACGGAAGCCGATAGGGCTGACACAGCACCGATGGGTTGTGTGCCGATGTATCTGCAATTAGTTAGGTACGGATTGAAAGTTCCGTATATGGGCCCTTTCGCGGAGGTATTATGTCGTTGGAATAGATTTTCTACTCTTTTGATCCCATGTGTCTGGCGTTTAGTAGTTGTCTTGCCTTTGATGCCCGCAACTGATAGAGTGCCTTCTGTGGGACTGAAGCCTCCAACCACTTCGAAGCACGGTCGTTTCATTCGGTCGGTCGATAGCTATTGCAAATCCATCGGTCGGAGTGTATGGATCAAATCCCTACTGGATAACTAGATGTTATCATTGGCTGGCTTGCTGATTGGGGAAAGGAGAAAAATTGATAGGCCCCTTCTGTTGGAGAGGGGGAAGGTCGAACTAGTTGATTTTCTGGGTTCTCTTGATGATATCGTGCTAGAGAATATTATTGTTAATAAGCTAATTCGACCTAAAAGAAAAGGTCCTTTCAGGAGGACACCAGGGCATCTGAGGCCCTTCTTGGATCTTCTTCCGGGGCGACTAAGGCCCTTCCAGAGTCGTCACCTCCTTCGGTAAAGAGGAGGGTAATTTATTTTCCCTTGTCTACATTGGTGGTTTTGTTCGACCGTTCGGCCCCAACAGTAGTAATATCATTAAGGACTACCGTTCTGGACGAAGGTAGTCCGTCGGGCGGCACGGGAGATGACCCCTCGTCTGGCGTCGTGGCAAGAGCCAGTGTTCCCTGGGTTGTGAGGGGCAAGATGGTAGGACTTTCCTCCACTGTTCCGGTTTGGCCTGCATATAAGGGAAAACACAAGGTTTTTGGAGAGGCTGTTGCTCCATCTACTATCTCTGTTCAGTGTTTCAATGGTAAAAATGGCTCAAAAGAAAGCGGAGCTGTCGTCATTTGTACTGAGAATATGCAGTATAACTACATAGACCTGGCCGAAGTAAAGCGTATCGCCAACCTGTTTGACTTTCATCGATGTGATCTCAGTTTTCATAGGATGTCTTATGAGCAAGTTGGTGGGACTCTCGAGTCCTTGGGCTTAATGGTAGTACTTCCTTTGTACTTGTTTGGGCTCTTCTCATTCCTTGCCTTTGTTAACTCGGTTTTCTTTACAGACCATGGCTCTTGCCCGATTTCAAGGACAGCAGGGGAGGCAGGTGATAAGTCACTTAGAGGGACGTCTTTCTGAAGTAACCCGTCCGGTTCAAGCACAGGAAGAGACTCTTGTTTAAGAAAGAGGCCGTGGAGACTGAGAGCACATCTAGTGCATTGCTCAATTAGATGGAGGAGGAGCTGAGGCAGCTTTGATCAGAGTTGGCTCAATGTGAGGCATATTTTTGGTCGATTGAGAAGCTGGTCCAGCTTCGGGAAGAATCGTTTCGAATGGTGGAACGAAGAATAGTCGAACTTGAGGAGTCTCCTGCGAAGGACGCTATTATCAATAAAGAATCCCAACACAGATTGACCGAGAGATTAAAGTGTGCCGAAGAGATAATCTGTTGAATGGGTCTAAGCGATGCCCTGCCTCTGGTCGAAGGAGCGGCGAATACTCAGCACCCGGATGTATAATTCTCTTCTAAAACTTTGTACCCAGTGACTTTCACCTGTTCAATGAGAAATCCTTGTTTTTCCATAGATAGAGATCATATTGGGATTTTCTATTGTAATCTGTGTTGCGTTAACCTGGTAGAATTGGGTCGACTTGGACCCTCCGAGCGATAGGAAGTTTTTAGATAAAGGGGGCCGCATCCACCTATCTAGGGAATTCTATCCCTTATCGATGACGCATACAGACGATACAGACTGGGTGACTGAGACCCTCCGAGTTATAGAAAATTTCTAAGTAGTGGGACCGCATCCACCTGTCTGGAAAGTTACATCCCTATTGATGACACGTACGAACGATAGAGACTGGGCGACTGAGACCATCCGAACGATAGGAAATTTTTAAGTGGTAGGGCTACGTCCATCCATTTGGGAAGTTATACCCCTATTGACGACGCATATGAACAATAGAGGCTGGGCGACTGAGACCCTCCGAACGATAGGAAATTTTTAAGTGGTGGGACTGCGTCCATCCGTCCGGCGAGTTATATCCCTATTGACGACGCGTACGAACGATAGAGGTTGGGCGACTATGGTCCTCTGAACGATAGGAAATTTTTAAGTGGTGAGGTCGCGTCCACTCGTCCGGGGAATTACATCCCTATTGACGACGCGTACGAGTAATAGAGACTAAGCGACTCAGACCCTCCGAACGATAAGAAATTTTTAAGTGGTGAGACCGCATCCACCCGTCCAGGGAATTACATCCCTATTGATGATGCGTACGAACTATATAGGCTGGGCATCTGAGACCCTTTGAACGATAGGAAATTTTTAAGTGGTGGAGCTGCGTCGGCTCGTCCGGGGAGTTACATCCCTATTGACGACATGTGCGAACGATAGAGATTGGGCGACTGAGACCCTCCGAACGATAGAAAATTTTTAAGTAGTGGGGCCGCGTCCACCGGTCCGTAGAGTTAAATCCCTCCTCCGAGCGATAGAGACTAGGCGTGGTCTTGCAGAAAAATCCATTACGTTGATTGCTTCAATAATCCAAGAAATACCCCCACAATCTAGAAGGAAAACCATTAGCAGTAGAATCTGATGACTACTTGGGAGTAGAAGTCGAAGGCTCCTGATCGCATGACAATGTCCTGATCCCTGACGGCGTTCTGAACTTGATCTTCATGTGCTTGGTGCTGGGCAAAACTTCCAAAGCGTTCAGCCCCGGCCTACCCAGGATAACATTATAGAGCGAAAGAAGATCCACCACATTAAATGCGACGGAGGCTGTCGCATGATTATGAGGTACTCCAAGGGTAACCGGAAGTGAAATAATACTCTTGGGGTATATCCATTCGCCTGAAAACCCTTTGACTGGGCCTGCATGGGGCTGGAGATCGGCGGAAGAAAACCCCATTTGTTCGAAGGCATCACGGTACAAGAGGTTGCAACCCGCCCCCTAATCGACGAAGATTCTTCTAAGTTCGTATTGCTCGACCTTGGCGGTTATCATGAAGGGGTCGTGTCGGCTTGGGTCTATCCCGAGTAGATCCTTATCCGTAAAACCGATGACGGGCCTTTTTTTCCTTTATCGTTTATCAGCGCTTATTGCTAAGACTTCCTGTGGTACGAAAGGAAGTGTCTTCGGGTAGTAAAAGATTGGTGTGATCAGGTACCCCTCCTCATTTCCTGATGGATTATCCTGGATCTGGAGTATTACTCCACCTCTCCTGTCAGCCTGGAGCCGGGTGGCTTGCCGCTTCTCCCCCAGGTCACATCGTGGTGGTTCACGCCGATAATCAGTAGGGGGATCTCTTTTCATTCTGATTATGAATTCTTGTAATCTCACATCGCGTACTAAAAATTCTAATTCATCATTTAGCTTTTTACAGTCGTCCATCGTATGGTCGTAATCCCAGTGGAAGTGGTAGTATTTCATTCTGTCCTTGTTGGAGTCGTCCTCGGTCGACCGTGGGGGCTATCGGATGTTTTGTCTTTGATTAAAGCTAAGACCCGGCGGGGGGTCTCGTTCAGTGGAGTGTAGTTATTATACCTCCGTGAAGAAGGATGACTCATTCGGCTCTTCCTTGGTGGAGACCTTCTGGGCAATCGGTTGCGCTCTCTTCGAACGGATTGATCCCCTTATGGTCGAACACCTCGGCCTCTTCAGTGATGATATATTTTTTGGCTCGGGCGTAAAATTCCTGAATAGTGCCAGGGTTTTTTCATGATTGACATTTCATGCCAGAAGGTCATAGCCCTGTTAAAAGCGCAGCTGGCACAATCGAATGGTTCAAGGACGAACCCTCATCATCTCTATTTTGAATCTTTCCAAAAAATCCATTAGGGTTTCTTTTTCCTTCTAGTGTAGTGATAATAGGGCGGTAGACTTCCTCTTGATCCCTCTTTTTATTACGAAGTGTGACTCAAATTACTCGCGTAGTTGGGAGAAAATCTTTATACTCGATGGTGGGAGAGAATTGAACCAAGTAAGTGCATTTTCCGAAAGAGTGGTGGGAAAGTGTTTACACATAGCCGCATTGGACATGTCTCTGAAGATCATCACAGTTACGAAATGGGCCACATGATCCCGGGGATCCGTTATCCCATTGTATCTCTCCATCGAGGGTAGGGGCACGTTGTGAAGCATGGGTTCTAAAAAGATCTTGGGATCAAAAGGTGAAGCATGAGAGTAAGAGGAGATTTTGTCTCCCTAGGGATTGACCCGCCTGAGTTTATCGGTAACAAGTTGCTCAACCTGTTTTCGAAAATCGTCAGGGACTGGTTTGGAGTTTCAGATGTTTCGCGATGTGGGGGTGACGGTCGCGGGGGGGACGGGGGCGGCCTAGATCCCCTACGGAGAGGAGGGCCGAGGGCGCGGCTGAGGCCTTCCAATTGCTTGCTCATGTCCTGGATTTTGGACTCTAGCCTCTCCATTTGGGGACGACTAACTCATTCCTGAACAGGAGCCACAATCAGTTGGTTAGAGGCTGCAGGTTGTAGGGCCTGTTCCTGATGAGGTAGACAAAGGGAGGCCGCACGGTCGTGAGCAAAGTGATAGGGTGCTACAGGAGGGGCGGCCTCAGAAAATGTGGCAGTGCGCCCTTTTACAATTGGGGAGGTTGTTAAGGATGCTCTAGTTCTCGGAGGCATGTTCGTCGAAATAACAGAAAATGCTCTAGTTTGTTTTCCACAGACGGCATCAATCTGTTGAAGGTGGGTTATGACTCTACAGATACCGGCTCCTTGTTGACCCGAACGGTTGTCATTAAAGGGATATGATACCTGCAAAAACTACCAGAGGGTGCTCCAGCGAGAGGACTCCGATATTTAAATCAGAAAAGAGTGGTTTTCGTATGAAAGGAAAAAATAGACTGAGAGCTCGAGGGAGTGATTTCTTGTTATCAAAGTGCCTAATGTGTAAGACCTAGAGAGTATACCTGTCTTCGAGGGTTTTGAAATGTTTTATACCTATAAGAGTCGTGCGTCGCTGTAGTTCTTCAACCCTACCTTCCTTATCGAACAGATCCTGAAATTTTGGGGATTCAATATTTCGAATCGACTATAATTCTCATCTTGGGGAAACTTTCGTATTCTGGAGGGAACCTTTTCTTAATTGAAAGATTCTCAGGATGCTATCCGCAGTGAGGGGCGAAAGTTAATTGGATACTTTGATCTTCCTTTAGAATCATTGGAATCGTTAGTTATCGATCGGTCGTTCGACTGATGAAGTGTCTTCAGGGCTTCTTCGGTTGAGGAGCTGACCATTGGATACCCGATCAAGGTGGTTACCTTTACTTGACGAATCACACTCGGTTAGCAGGACGGCTAAGGCCTTATCGTTCGGGAGATCTGGGCGACTGAGACCCTTCTGTAGATGATCGTATTTGAATCTAGATCGGTAGCTGTCTTTCGTGGCCTTTTCATGTGTGCCTTTCTAAGGTTGACTCATTGGATCTGATTTTGGGACCCTGTCCCATCAAAACTTATATAAGTTGTTTGGATTAATGGTAGGAGAATAAAGATTTAGAGATGAAACTCATGAGATAAGAGTTTCATGAAATTTAAATAAAATAATGGGTTTTGATTGAAACTCATGTTTCAAACTCAAGAAAAATATCTTACCACTTTTTGCCCTTCCATTTAGCCACGACAACTTGTAGATGAACACGGTAATGAAGACGAAGACGAAGATGAAAATGGAAAGATTAAGGAGGTGAGGAAGGCGTCGGACATTGGAGGTTAGGATTTTGGTAAGGTTGAGGCTGGAGATGTTAAGAGCGATGACATAGTGGTAGGAGTCACAGGTAATGCCAAGCTGTGTGCAGTAAGAAGTCGAGATGTTCCATGATTGAAGGTAGTTCTGTGGGCTGGAGTTGTGCCTTTTTTTTTTTAAGAGAGAAGGTCTTCGTTTTTTGGAATAAATCAAGCTGAAAAAAGAGAGGGAGAAGAAGAGAAGGAGGTGTGAGGGGAGAGAGAGAGAGAAGGGCTTTGTACGGCAATTTGAAGCTCGAAGATTGGAAGAGTGGAAGAGTGGAGAAAGAGTGAGGTAGAGAAAATAATTTTTTTCTTTAAATTTAATATTATTATTTTTAATAATAAAATCATCTCAAATTCAATAACCAACTAATAAAAAAATTTAATCAAGAGTAAAATTGATAATTATATGATTTTTATTTCGAAAAATATGAGAACTAAATATTAACAATGGTAATCATATCATTTCTAAAATTTGAACTAAAAAATTGATATCAGAACCAATCATTTCATTCAATTTCTAAGGTTTTTTTTTAATTCCTATCCCAATTCTAATATCCGAGTGCAAACCAAACGTCAAAAGAATGATTTCATAATTTATCTACAATAATTTTCCTAATCAAATTCATTTGTTGTTAGTTAGACATCTATCTACTCGAAAGCCTTCTTGCATCACTTCATCATCATTCCTATCAACAACTTATAGTAGTTCTCTACTATATTCTGTAAAGGAAAAAGTGCAAAATACCATTTAATCTATACGCAAAAGACAAATACCCCCCAAAAAAAACCCAAAATCTCCCCTCTATTATAGAAATCTAAAAAAATTAGCTTGTACATCCATTCCCGTTACAATATTTGTAAACAAAATCATTTGCAATGCATATTTCACTTAAAATTATCTCGTTACTCACTTGTGTCAAATCTAACTAATAAGGTTAAAATATGTGCTTTGAACTTATTGTGCGAAAAAGCTTGCAATGTGAGGCAATTGTGCGAACTATACTCATAATTGAAGTGAAGAGAAGAAGATTAGGGTAAGAAATCGAAGTACAAAATCTTTTGGGTTCTCAAATTGCAATTAAACACATTCAAGAAGCGAAGAAGATTTGCAATCAGACACATTCATTAGTCTCATAATTGAAGAGAAGAGTGGGTTAGGGTTTGTAATGAAGGAGGAAATTTTAAGATTTCAAATGTAATCAGATGATGTACTTAGTGTGCTTGAATAACATGTTTCAACGAAGTGTTTGAATGAAGTTTAATAACCTCAAAGAATCTACACTTAGTGTGTTTTTCATGTCATAAGTACAGTGGTTTTATTTTATAGGTTTTCTATTTTACACTGAAGATTTATTCTACATTTAGGAAGTGTGGAAAAATAAATAGATAGAATTTTAGAGATTGTCCCTCAATGTGTAACTCTATCAAAAATCCGAACTATGAAATCTCTTGAACAAATCACACGATTAGGATGATGATCACAAGATCAAACCACCATCACAATACTACGATATCTCAACCTTAAATCCGGTGATCTAAATAATGAGAGAAAATTTACTACTCGAAAATTTTTCAATCTCTCAATACTCTTTAAAATTGTGTTTAACTCAATGTCTTTCTTTTTAGGCAAATATCACTGACACAGAAATTATTCATTCAAAACAATTTTGAATGAAATCAAATTAGAAGAGAGGGAAAGATGTTTAGGGGGAGTTACAGGAGTTGGAGATAATGGGTTAATCACTCTACTGAATTTTCATACAGGGTTAGGTGTCATGCAAACAACGAGTATACCTGTAAATAAAAATTTCTTGATACACCTGTTTAAATGATTAAGATATCACCATTAGTACAAAAAGAACTCATTGTACTCCAAACTCATTGCATTACATCCATCGAGTCATTTTCATCATCAAAAGTGATCTCCAATCGTTTTTCAACTGTATATTCACTATTATACTTGAATCTCAATATGGATAAATATAACAGATCGATCGGTGAATACAACACAATAATATAATGTCGATCTATCTTTCTTTTCCCTATCAAAATCTATCCATCTTAATTCAGTTGCTTTTCTAGACTTATCTCACTAATCTTACTATTTTCCAAACCATTGTAAGTAGACTAAAGTAGCATATACTGAATCAAGATTTTAAGAAACAGTTGAAAGTGATAAGGGTACTATTTGGCCCATCCAATGAGCCCCGAGTCTCACACAATGGGCACAAGGATCAAAATCACATCATCGTCTCATATTATAGCTCCCATTATCTCATGGTCGATTTATCGCACGTGGTATAAAACATATGTCACAATGTTATTCTCTCATTTCTTAAAAGGGTATATGTCAGATTTCTCTAATACTGTGTAGGTATAGGATTTAATGTACAAATAAGACATTATCTAAAAATCTCAGAGATAGTACCTTAGAGACGATATCACAAGATGCAGATGATATCTAAGATATTAAACCTGGCTACTTACAGACAATATGGATGTGAGTATGTCCATATCGATCATATCACATATGACCTCATCTTAAACATATATCAGGATGACTTATGTTTTAGCAGGTCCACTCTTAAAGTTTTTTATGCTTAGAAACCATCTCATCCCACTCATAATAAATTATCACTGGCCTTCTCCTATTTGCCATAACCCCTAAATTATCTAAGAATATCCGGAGCCAAACACTATTTTGAACTGCTACTAATCATACCACAAACTCAGCTTTCATCATAAATAGAGAAATATATGCTTGCATTTTACTACTCTAAAATATAGCAACGTTATTGAGTGAGATAACAAAACCCGATGTCGATTTATGTCTATCCAAATCACCACCCCAATCGACATCTGAATACCCAATGAGACACAAATTACATTCTTAGTAACACAAGGAGAGGTTTGTAATTCTCTTGAGATATCTCAGAATCCTTTTCACTGCTCTTCAGTGGCCCATTCTAGAATTCGATTAATATCTATTACTCGACTGACTGCAAAACAAATATCTAGTTCTGTACCTAACATCATCATGTATATCAGACTATCCATTGTGCTAACATAAGGGATTTTACTTATCTTCCTTATTTTTTCTTAAATTTTAGGACATATGTTAAGACTCAGGCATTCACATTTAGTGATAGAAGTATTTATGGGGTTGCAATCACTCATCTCGAAGTGCTCGAGAACCTTCCTCATGTAGGACTTTTGTGAAAGAGTCAAGATCCATCTCGAACGATCACTTTGGGTCCTAACTTCAAGAATGAACTCAACCTTAGTCATGTCCTTCATATCGAAACTCTACAATAACTATATTTTGATGGTCATCAGATACTCTCTATTGTTTCCGACCAACAAAATGTCATCCACATATAGAGACATGATTATAAAGGAGTTAATAGAACATATCAGATATATGCAATGATCCTCCTCGACCATTACAAAACCATAAGATATTATCTCCTCATGAAATCATAGGTATCGCTGTCTGAATGATTGTTTAAGGCTATATATTGACTTTCAAAATCGATAGATCTTATCCTCCTAACCTACAGGAGCAAAGCTAGATAGTTACTCCATATAAATCTCCTCATCCAAACTTCTATTCAGGAAGACAATCTTAATGTTCATTTGATGTAATTTTATATCCATATTTGCGATAATCGCTAAAAGTAAACGGATCGAGATAAATTTGATTACAGGGAATAAAGTTTTCTTGTAGTCCACGCCCTTAGTCTAAATGTAACCGTTGGTTACCAGACGGATCTTATACCTCTCCACTGATCCGTCAACCTTTCTCTTGATCTTGAGAAATAACTTGTTTCCAATGGCCTTTATTCCCTCAGGTAAATCAACTAGATCCCATTCCCCATTGATTTTCATAGACTTCAACTCCTTTTCTATGGCCTTTAACCATTAATCTTTCGTAGGACCCTCAAGAGCCTCCTGGATCTTTTTGGAGTCCTTATTATCCTTAGGAGTTATAATGAGGGTCTCACCCTCAATTGGGAAACGATGTTTAGGTATGTATTATCAACTGCTCCTATGAAAAAGGACAATTTATTCATCTCTAGATGGATCATTTCCACTAAGACCAAAATCCGTAACGGATTCTTAGTCCCACCATTGGGTTAGTTGAGTTACAAGGCTCATCCATATCATAAAAGTAAAGCCTGATCTATTTCACATCTCTTAGAGAAATCATTCTTCAGTAACGTGGTATCATGAGACTCAATCTTAGTGACAATACCATCTGTATGTTCAACTAAGAACACATACATTTCGGAGTGTTTTAAGTATCTTATAAAGATACACTTCTTTCCTTACAGGCCTAACCTTCCGTTTGGATACGAGAAATCATGAACATATGTAATACATTCTCATGATCTCAAGTGGCTAAAATCAGATTACCTCACTATCCAAATCTCATATGGGGTACTAATTACGGATTTTAATGAGACACGATTAAGGACGTAAGCTACGGTCAATAAAGAATCTTCCCAATGGGTGATAAACAAATTGGGCTACACATTATAGACCTCGCCATCTCAAATAAAATTCTATTCCTCCTCTTGACTACTTTTCTTTGCTAAGGAATAGCAAAAATAATTAGTTGTCTGGTAGTGCCCTTCTCCAAACAAAGCTCTTTGAATTGTTCAGACAAATACTCAAGTCTCTATCGGTTCTAAGAGTCTCCACTTTCAAATTTAACTGATTTTCAACCTTGCTAATAAATCTCCTAAAGTATTTCGATACCTTAGATTTGTGCGAAATTAAATAGACGTAACTGAAATGTGTGTAAACATCTATAAACATAATAAAGTACACATCTCCATTCCAGACCCTCTCGTTTATAGGGTCACAAATATTAGAGTGGACCAATTGCAATGGAGGCCTAACTCTTATTTTTATTGTCAAGTGGTTTTCTTGTACCTTTGCTGCTTAGACAAAACTCACATACGGGTAACTCGACCCTAGTTAGCAGGCCCAACAGACCACTCACTGCTAACTGATTCATCATTTCTTTCTCTATGTGTCCAAATTTACTATGTCATACATTTACATCATTATCAATGCAATCAGATATAAAGACAATAGAAGAAAAACAAGAATGACCATTATGGGAAATAACATCCACTGCATACAGTCTATCATGGACAAAATCAGAACAAATCAAAGAACTGTTATAATAAATGGAAACAAAAGAGTTTTCAAATGACAAAGCATATCCTAAGCGATCTAGACAAAGTACAAAAATAAGGTTCCATCGAATATCCGGAGTATAAAGCATGTAATATAGATATAGAGTCTGGCCACTACGCAACTCTAGCTTGCAAGTGCCGATCCCTCTGATGACAACAAATATTTCGTTTCCCACGTAAATCCTTCTAGTCTGAGGACTCACTTGGTGGAACTTTACGTATGCGCTCCTGTCTCGAGCGACATAATCAGTGGCTCTTGAGTTTATAGTCCACAAAGAAAGGAAATTAGTGAATATCACAATAAAGGATACACATCTCAAACCATATAAAGAATAAGGATATACCTTCCACTCGTCATGCTCACAAGTGAAATGACCAAATTTGTCATATATATGACATTTCACTTTGGCCTTATCAAGCTCTTTCTTCCTGTGTTTTTATACTTTGTTATCAGATTTCTCAGATAGTTTTTCTTTTTTTTTGCTTTGGTCTCGGTTCTTTTTCTCATACTTTTGCCACAGGAACCCTTGCTCGACTCCTTTGTATAAGTATGACCCAAGTGTGGCTTACTCGCCTTTAGGCACTCCTCCTCAAGCTCACAATGTCTGCTCACATTAACGAAAGTATGAATACTCTGATCGTGTATGAGATAGTTCATGGTCTCTCATGAATTAAGTAATGACTAGATCACACCCAATACCTGAAGTACATCTGAAATGGGCTTGCCCGCATTCCTTAACTCAACGATCATACTTGACATTTTCATCAAATGTTGTTTTGTCATATAATCGGCCATTTTCTTATGATTAATAAACTTATAAATCAGCATTCTCATATTAGGAGTTGAAAGAGTACCACAATACCCTTTTAGAGCGAGTCAAACAGACATAGTTGTAAGATACTACTCATAAATCGGGATCATATCATTATGTATACTACTAATTAGGATTGCTTTAACTTAGCTATACTTCTATTTTCATGCACGATAGGCCTTCTGATTCTGCCTAGCCTGAGGTGTGATATTCTCCTCGGGGTCCACCATCTCGTGCCTAAGTATCTCAATAAGATCCTACTCCTTTAGGACAAATTGAATCTTTTAGTACCAAATCTAGTAGTTATCACTATTCAGTTTATCTCCATTACAAAGATCTAACATGATAGTTTTCGATGCAGTCATAGTCTATAGTACACAAAAGAGAGGCGTTAGAGATTTATTGATAATTATTCATATATTTTGTGCACCCTCTGAATCAACAAATACAAAATAGTTCAAATGTAAACTCCAAAGCAAATGAATGCATCAACGATCCCATCCACTACAACCCGGGGTTACATTTTACCATCTATACTTGGATTTGGTATACAAAAACCACAAAATGTCACAATTAATGACATGAGACTCTAAAAAAAGTGAAAAATTTCAGTTCAAAATAGCTTGACGTGCTGCTAGAGGTCCCACACGTCGCACCGAGATGCGCCTGCACATGCGGGCATCGGGCTGGTGCATGTGCTAGACGCACGGAGCGTCCTGCATGCATACTCACCCGCGTCACCTAGGATGTGGGTCCGAGTCATGCCTCAGTGCACATGATGTCCATGCATGGGTAGCCTAGGCCATCACGTGTCTTAGTGTGCATAACGTGCACACCCTTTTGGTCTAGATCGGTTCTTCTTCGCCTGACTCTCTACAACTAGGTCTCCACGACTCGACTGCTTTAAAACTCATTTTTGGCCATTTTTTCATGTTAATTTCAATCAAAAATCATAATTGGACTTCCTCTATTCATCCTAAACTCGATTTTTAGAATATATAAGTCCTAAAAAATTGGTGAATCATCATCCTCTGACGTGGCCCTTTGTGGCTATGTCGGAATCCCGATTTTCAACGATGGTAACTTACAATTAATATATCAAACATGCAGATCAAAATATCAAGAACATATATAAACCATTTCGTAGATCAATTCGTCCTCTAATTTGACAGATCTAAATTTTTGTGGTCAATATGATTGAAAACTTTGACTGGATATTTCATGACCTAAACATGATCTAAAAAATCAAAAAAATTATATTTGTGATTCTTGGGTCATGAATGATATCATGGATAATGTCATGGTATCATCAGATTTATAAGACTCATTTGTGATCCGGATCTTAAATTTTACCATACACATATTTATTCTGAAAAATTTAATAAACATAATCTGATATCAATGCTAGATTTATTTTACCAACATACAAATTCTATACTTAGTATATTTTTCTTCTGCAAATCAAAAATCTAAAGCTAATGAAATAGATAAAAATATGCCAGGTTTTCCTTCTCAGTTCTAAGCATTAGCTGCAAGGTCTTTAGAACAATCATGTTCCCTTGGATTTGATTCTACATCAACTCATCAAAAGCTAATTTTGAGCTAGATTGTAATGTTAAAACTTATAACTAGAGCTGAACTTTCAACTTAGTAATTAAAAGAGTTGAGTTTGAGAACAATGCTACTTGCTAGAAAATTGTTTAGTTAGTTTTGCTAAAGCTTGACTCATATAGAAGAGGAGCTGAGCCACACTTGAGCTTACTACATAAAGTTGGCTTGTTTTCACCCTTATTTGTAGACCACCCAAATTCCTTGCCTCTTTCTGGACACAGCACTGGTACTATGCCCCCATAATTCTTTATCAACAACATTAAATGAACTTCACTTAAAACTCTTAAACCCTTCATTTTAATTCATTTTCAGCAATTAGTATGAAAATTAGTATTTGAGTAATACAAAAATCAACATTTCGTATAAAACTATATGTTGTAAAAATTAATATTTCCCAAAACGAATTGCTCCAAAAATTTCATAAAGCATAAACATACAAAGCAAATTTTTATACAACTTCATCAAATTTTTTCATATTTTGCCTTTTCTAATTCCAACCTTGATTTGGTCTCCATTAAACTCTTAATCACGTTGGTTCTTTTTTCGATAAATGTTACATCAAACCACTTAAAATATCTACATCTATGCTGATTTTGCTCATCAAACCTACCACATCCCAAAAAACTTCTCTTAGCATTGTTAGCGGTGCATTAAGTCTTCAATAGACTAATGAGTTATAACTCAATTAGTATTATCCCCTTTTCTCTTATTAGAAGTCTCGAGTTCGAGTATATTTTATGTATCACAAAAAAAATAGAGAGCGCACACCACAAAAGCACATGCTTTGTCCTCCATTATTAGTGCTTGTTGAATTCAAACATAATATTGCTAGTAATTGGTCTTCTGTAAATTTCTTCTCTAAAAACCTTAATTTTCTTCAAATGTCACGTTGAGACACATAATTTCATGAACAAATTGTTCTTTGAGTTTCAAAGTCATTTGCAGAGTTAATGTGTTTGATTACACTTGAAAATCCTAAAATTTTCTCTTTCGATTACAAACCCCAACTCACTCTTCCCATTGATTAGAGTATAACGAACGTATCTAATTACAAAACTTCTTCTCTTTATGAATGTATTTGATTGTAGTTGAAAACTCCTCATTTGATTATAAACCCTAACTCACTCTTCTCTTCAATTATTAGTCTGGTGAATGTGTTTGATTGGAAATATTTTTCCTCTCCACAAGCCTATCTAATTGTAGTTTGTGTAACATTCTATTGCGCATCAAATGCAATAAAAATCAACACAAACAAGAGTAATCCGAAAACAGGGAATTGAATGTACCCCCAGCCATTCGCGATTCCGATAAGCTCCGAGCACTGTAATAGCAGCAAAACGATCCTTGAAACGTGCATTAACCTTCTAAACCTTCAATTTCACTCAATAGATGGTGTGAAGTTGAGAAATTTAGACTTAAGGATCTAATACACTATGAAGAGATTTATATAGGCTCTCAACAATCAAAAAACCATTAAAACCCTATAATTATCACCATAAATCATTGTTGGACATTATAGAAAGGGGATTAAACATTGAAAATGAAAAAATAAGATTAATTGTGTGGAGATTTGACTGAGACATCAAAATCTAAAGAAATGCATTTCAATTTAAATTCCTTCCATTCCTCATGATATTTAATTCTTTCAGTTATATTTTTCTCATTAATTTTAATCCGATTCAAGTACTATGAGGCCTATTGAGGGGTTGTCTCTTCTAAATCATTTTTTTTTTATTTTTAGGATTTGAATTCGAGATCTCTAATTAAAAGAGTAGAGTGTTCGATCATTCAATCTAAAAGAATTTGATTAATTAAAGTAATATAGTTCATTATGATTTAGAGCTAAAAAGCTATAAATGTTATGAATTTGCTGCACCTACAGCATAATAATCATCTATAATTATGAAAACATAAATCTTAATTTTAGTAGTTATGAAAATATCTATATTGAAATGCTCAGTTATCCTGGGAAAACTTCATCATTTGTGTTGATGATCTATAAAAAAATACTCAAAAAAAAGAGATCATGACCATTTTTTTTATAAAAAAATATAATCGAATATAATTGAATAAGAAAAAAAGAATGATAAGATTTTACCGTTTATACTGTTCATAAGAGATAGAGATCTTGACTTTTATATTGCAATGATCAATGCTTTTCTGCTGCAAAAAAGTATTCTATTTTGATACAGGAAATCAAGCTCCTATGACATTTTGTGTCACAAATGACATGCCACATGGGAAGGAAGGAAATATGTGCCTCCCCTTTTCTTTCCAAACACCCTCACACACTCTCTCTCTCTCTCACAACTGTAGTTGTCGCCACCACCGGACCTTCCACTTTCCTCGCACCACCCCTACCTCCTTTTGCCAAGTCTATGTTCAAACCTACATGCCACACTGAATGACATAGCAAGTCATTTGCACAAAGAAAATTTCTCGTCTAGAAGCCTATAGCTTCTGTGTGCACTTTAAAAGATCTTCCGCAGTATAAATTTGTAATAAATTAACATAATATAAATAATTTCTGTATATATATAAAAACTAAAATCAACATTTTGGGAGTTTAGAATACTAAATTTTCTTAATCAATATTTAAATTCGAATTTTGGAAATGAAAAACAGATATCGGGTGTTGAGAGAGTTGGCTCATAAATTGGGTGTCATAACTATCCGAATCGAATTAATCGAATTTTTAAATACCATTAAAAAAAACCATAAAACTGGAAACCGCAGCCTGAAAGTGTGTGCAGGCAAACAAAAACCAGCTTCTTTTTTCATTTTTTATCCCCCAACGCCAATGGCAAAGTCTTGATGAACAGTAGCAGAATTTATTGAATACTTTAGTTTGGAGTATGAGTGTTCGATGGGGTTGGTTGGTTTCTTAGTTGGGACAATTGGGCTTATTCAACAATATGTATGTCTGACCTCGCCCAATACCCCCATCAACTTGGTTTTTGGGGGGGGGGGGTCCCTACTCTCCGAGTTGTGATGGGATTTTCAGACAAATTATTGAGTGGTTTTGGACTTTGAATTTAGAGAATGATCCCAATCTCGAGGATAACATTGGGACGAGTTAGGTCACACTTGGCATTTTTCAATTAAATTATTATAGTTTTTTGCACATTCAACATCATAAATGATTCTAAAGCTGCAAGAGTCTTTTTTTTTTTTTTCTTTGGCAAGAGGACTAATTTTTTGGACCCAGAGATGTGGCCAATGCCTGGTGATGCTCAAATCTATTGTACACCAAGGGTAAAGTCTTGGACATTTGTGAAGGTGCCCCACCAGGTGCCTATCATGCTTGTGTAGAAATAGGGAGATCATTGTTTAAAGAAAATGTTGGAAATTCTCGAATGTAGTAGTGGCAATTTAGGTAAATTTTTGTGTGTCGAGATGTGGATGTTCAAGGCCAATGAGCGATAGATTAACCGATATCGTCTCTCTTTTTCGTTGTAAAGATCTCAAATTCAAAATCCCATATGTTAAAAAAAATATATATAGACGTTCAAGGTTTTAGTTATGAATTAAAATTGAATCCAATTTATAAAATTGAGTCAAAACTTTGAAAATTGAAAATGATTTTACCCTGATTGTAAAACTACAACCATTAAATTTTTTGTGTAATTTTAGTTCTTGATTTTTAGAATTAAAATTGAGAATCAAGAATCAAGTCTATAAAATTTCAAAAAAAAAAAAAAGAATTAAATTTCTTTGATTTGCACCTTTTATAATAACATATTTACCTAAAATTAAATTAGAACACATATTACAATCATTTTTATTTTTGCCAGGCAGGAATAGCAATTATTTAGTACTCCTTTTTATGAATTGAAATCGTGTGTACTCATCATAATTGATAATGATCCATAGATTTATTTGCATAAATTCTTTTAGTCGGATAATTTGATTATTTTAATATTTTTATTTTAGATTTATATTAACTTAATCATTAGTTTGTTAATTTTTTATCATAATAATTTTATATTTGTTTCCAATGGACATGCAAGTCATAATGAGAAATTTGAAACCATATATAGAAATTTTAATTTTGGTAGTAATAATAAGTGGCGGTACTATTTTAGAGTTTGTAACAGTATTTGATGGATACTTATAAATACTTTTTTCAATAAAAGAGTCGTATATATTTACATATAAAAATGAATCGAATGTTAGCTAAATAGATTTCTTATGAGAGAATGTAACAACTCAACATACGTTTTTAGTTTTAAATATATGTATGTCTAAAAGATAAAAAAATGATCGCCAATTTATTGTGTTAAAAATTAAATTGTGGAATTTGAAAAAGAAAAAGGTGACAAAATAGTTACATGGTCTATTAATGATAATTTAGAAAAGGTGACAAAATAGTTACATGGTTTATTAATGATAATTTAGAAACTATGTAGATAGAAATATTTAATAATATTATGAATGAAGTAATGAAGTTGTTGACATATCTGGGGGTTGGGTACTAATATGCAACGGATTATAGTGGTGGAATGAGAAGGTTCAAACTGTTATATGAACCAAACAGAGAGTATTATAGAAATCTTAAAATAAGAGTAGTGGTGATGCATTTGAGAAATATAAGATTACAAAAAAAGGTGAAAAAATTATTCGCTAATCAAAAAATAAAGTGTATAATGAATTATATAAAAAATTAGAAAATAAAGATAGAAAAAAAGAGTTTTACAGAATTGGCAAACTAAAGGATGAGAAAAAAAAAAGATTTAAATGATGTTATGTACATTAAGAGTGAAATCAACAGTATACTAGTAATAAATCAGGACATAAAAAAGTGTTTGAGAGATTATTTTAATAATCTCTTTAGTGTTGAGGGCACAAAAGACATCAGCGATATCGTGATACTTGTAGAGAAGATGAATAGAGATTTTAAATCTACTCATTTTTGCAATAGTGATGGATGAAATAACGAAAAGTATCCAAAATAAAATAACACAGTGTGTACCTTTTGCAAATGATATAGTGCTGGTCAATGAAACTAGAGAGAATATTAGTGTTAAATTAAAGTTATGGAGTGACACATTAGAATTCATAAAATTTAAATTGAATCAGTCAAAAACTAAATATATGAGATGTATGATTAGTTACAATCATTAAAATAATGAAAAATGATTAAGTTAAAGGGATGTGATATACTAAAAAGTGAATATTTTAGATATCTTAATTATATCATTCAAAATAATAACAGTATAGATTAAAATGTGAATTATAAAATTCAAGTGGATTGAATGAAATAAAAAAATTTATCCAGAGTTTCTTGTAATCACACAATGTTATTGTAATTGAAAGAGAAATTTTTATAGAATTATATCAAAAAAAGTTTTATAAAATTGTAAGAAAACCTATATTATTATAGTTATTGTATGACACTTGCTATTAAACAACAATAACAACAAGAATATAAATGGTTAAGATTGAAAGGAGAATAATTTATGGTAAAATTAGAAAAAATAAAATTAAAAATAAAGAGATACGTATTAAATTGGGAGTAAATTTAATTATGGATAAGATTAGAAACTATCGTTTAACACGATTTAGATATGTGTAATGAAAATAAAAAAACGTACCAATTAAGAGGAACAGGATCTGAAATGTAGAAAATTTAATAAAATATCAGGTGTAATCCGATGAAAATCTGGATATAATTTATTTGTAAAGATATGAATGTTAAATTATTAGTTGATAAAATAATTTTAGATAAATATAAATAAATAAATAAATATATAACATGGACCAATAGAACGAAAGGGGAATAAAATTGCACCTAAAACAAAGAAGAGAATTCAAATTCTTCTCCCAAGAAATAAACCAAATCAGTTTGTAATTGACAAAGGAAATTTTAAAAATTGTTCCTTTCAATTGAAAATTCTCAATTATTATATTATGTTCAATTCTACATAAAATAGAGATAGAAAAAGAGACTCTTTTTGCATAAGAATGATGGGCCTGTGGCTGAGTTCTGGGATAGTTGAATCGGTAAAATTATTTTATTTTTATTTTTTTTTTTTAATTTAATCTCATTTTATTATATCTTTTCTCTTTAAAGAAAAAAAAAAGAATGACATTGTTTCTTTGAAATTAAGATTCAAAAATTTGTGTTTGCAACCATTTGCAAGAAGAAGAGATTGAAGTGAGAGAAGGCTACAAAGAGAGGATTTGAATGATCGAGAAAAAAATCGAAGTGCAACAAGGTCAACGAGAGACAAACAAGAATGAAAAATAATAATAAATAAATAAATTCCAAGGACTGCGTTCGGGTTTAAGTTCAAGAACCACGCGATCCTTTCATGCTTCCTCTTTCATGTTCAAGAAATTGTGAATCATAATCATACTAGCCTTGTGTCGATTATATTTCAAAACTAGAACCGGATAAAATTGGACCGGTCCGATTCTGTTTGGGGATCAACCCGTTGTGGCTAGCTCTACTTCAAAGAATAATAATATCATAATTAAAAAAATAATAATAATTTAAATATTTACACTAATGTCTTCTTCACGTCATTAACCCAATTTCAATATTTTTTATTTTATTTTAAAATATTGATGACAGCGTCGCTCGAAGGGCATTGAGTAAACAAAGGGCGGATCCTCGGGGTATAAAATCCGGTCTAACGTGCAAACTACGGAGATCCGAGCTTCCATCTCAATTTTCACAATTTGTTAATTTTCCAAAATTCTTGCCACGTCATCACTCGTGCTTCTCTCCTCCCAGGTTCTTCGTTTCCTTCGTCATCACAGCCAATTCCTTGCTTGTCCCCCGTTCCAATTCAGGTCAACAGAAATCACAGAGAGAGACAGAGAGTCTCTTGGGAAAAATGGATCTATGGCAGAGAGCGAGAAGCTTTGCAGAAGAAGCCGCGAAGAAATCACAGGAACTCACCATAGAAGCCGCGAAGAAATCTCAGGAATTCTCCCTCTCATTTGGCTCTTCCAAGTTCTCTGACATTGTCTCCGAAACCGCCAAAAAATCGAAGGAATTCGCCGTCGAAGCTTCTAGAAAGGCAGATCAGTTGAAGATCGAGGCATTGAAGAGGGCAGAGGAGATCAAGTCTCAGATTCCGACATCTGCATTGTCTTCTCTCGTCGACACTTCGATTCTGGCGTCGACGACGATCGATAACTCAGAGAATCTGGAAGATTTTGGCGTTACGGATGATTTGAGAGAGTTTGTGAAAGGACTTACTATTAATACTTTTCAGGATTTCTCTCTCGAAGGTAATTTGATCGATATTTGTTTTGCATTTAGGGTTTTCATTCTGTTTGTTCAGTTGAAGTGACTCAGATTCAGTCTCTCTCTCTCTCTCTCTCTCTCACACATTTGCTATGTG
The DNA here is from genome assembly GCA_037126225.1 of Dillenia turbinata. NCBI lineage: Eukaryota > Viridiplantae > Streptophyta > Magnoliopsida > Dilleniales > Dilleniaceae > Dillenia > Dillenia turbinata. Next base: position 11,183,791 of record JBAMMX010000020.1, read on the forward strand.
GTTTCGATCACAAGGTAGAAGTTTGATGTTCGGGAGTGTATGATTTGAAATTGATATTTGGCTGCCCATGTCCTGAGGGTGATTTGATCGTATTTATTCAGGGTTTTCATATCATTCGATTTCGTTCTATTGAAGCAAGTGCGACTCAATTTTCTGATGGCAATGCTGATGAATATTTGTATCTGTGATTCTTTGAATTGTTTTTTGGCTATCTATCTTGTTTGGTGTGAGAAATGTGGCAATTGACTGAAAGATATTAAGGTTTAGTTATTAGTAGATGGGCAATTTGATATGAATAGACACAGAACATTGGATGTCTTGATTTCAAAGACATTGTGCGACTAGAATGTATTGATAAAGACCAATATTCTATAAATTCTAACATACGAACAAGTATCGGTGAGGCATATGAAAATCTTGGCTGAGTGAAATAGAAAATTTGGTGGGTCCAGTCCAAATGTTTAATCTATTTTATGAGGATGTTAGATACATCAGCTGGTGGGTGATAGTAGAAGGCTGAGTTTGATTTCACCTCTAGTTGGCTTCGAAGAGTTTATGGATAGGGAAGGTTTAAACCACCTGCAGTTTGTAGCTCAAATAGATTGGGACTAAATGGTGTATTCTTGAATAACGAATGTGGTTGATGGTAGAAGGCTGAGTTTGATTTCACCTCTAGTTGGCTTAGAAGAGTTTATGGACAGGGAATGTTTAAACCACCTGCATTTTGTAGCTCAAATAGATAGGGACTAAATAGTGTATTCTTGAATAACGAATCAAAAGATGGGTATGCATCCCGATGAGGTAGTTTACTTCCAGTCATGGGCTAAGGGCATTAGATGTGTTGTAATTTAATTTTTTAAGGACTTACTACTTATTTGTATGGATGACTTTTTTTTCCTGTTTGTTTTTGTTGTTTCTTCTGCAATTTTTCATGGTCTCACAGAATGCTCCTTTGAATGTGCAGATGACACAGAAGCTCAAGAAGTTTCCACAGTGTCAAATGTTCGACAGGATCTTACTGCATGGCAAGAAAAACATGCTAATCTTGTTCTCCAGACTGTAAAGGTATCTTTCATTTGGTTGTGAAAGTCTGATAACATTAGTTGTTTGTTTAAGCCTCCAGTTTTCTTTTATCATGTGACGAGTTCTGGAAATTGTTTGTTGACCAGTATACGTCATATGGCAAGATTTTCATTTCAAAAATAGACCCATGATCTGGATTTTTGCAGGCAAAAAGATAGAAAAACTTGAAAATTTAAAGGTTTTCTGAATAAATGCAGAGAGATTGAAAGAGAACTTAATGTTAGTAATTTTAGACTTCCGATACCAAATTTCAACCTAGATGCTCCTTATGATAAAAAATAGGCCTTCTCATCCATATATTTGACTAGATTTACCTTGAAGTTTGGAACACATTACGTGCATTGGCTTTGAAAGTGGTTTGGATTGGTTCTGCTAAACACTTGCTTGTGACATGAAAATGAACTTGATACTGTTGGTAGTCCATCTATTAAATGAAATGGTAGAACATTCTCCATCAGCTTAAATTGGTTATGGCAATTGGTTCGTTGGATTGGTGTCAGCTTGGGAGGTAATGAGTGTGAATCTTGGTAAGTCCCTTTTATGCTATATGATATTGCACGCGTTTGGGAACATTGTATAAGTAATCACAGGTCCACTTGAGGAGTGTTGTTAAGATATGTAGTACTGATAGAAAAGGAACACCGTTTTTCTAAAAAGTGTGAACCTGTGTGACTGTGTCACGCTTTCCCCCCTAACTTGCCTCTTAGTTAAAGTAACTGTACAAACCCCACTTCTCTCTCTAAGAGATGTGCAGTTAAAATAAGTGGTATCAGGAGAAACCGCATTATACTGGATATAAAAGGACATGGATGAGACTCTTTTTTGTTTTATCATTGGTAATGAATGGGTTGGTTTTCTACTTCATATCAATCTAGGAATTCTCTGCCTAGAGGGGAAGAATTTTGCTTTCTCTATTTTTTTTTTTGGGTGGCTGGGGCTGAGGGGCAGTGGTAAGGGGAAGAAAGTTTAATTGCTTAACTGTCGCATGGCAAGTCAAGGATGAAGGAATTCTCTAACGGCAAAACAAAACTAAGTGACACGTGGAGTGAAAATAAAATATATCTTCCACACACTCAAAATTTGTAGGGTGTGTGTGTCTGTACATGCATATTTGTATTGATTTCAATATCTCCGATAAGCTTTTCGATGCTACTTTGATGATTCAAGTATCCAACAGGACTTTCGTAGAACATGTCATTTTTTTTTAATTTTTTAAGTAATTTACATTATAATATTACTTTTTATTGAATAACAATATTTTAAAATCTATTCAAATTAATACATACACAACAATGCATGTGCCCCAAGGGGTAGTAAAATAATAATCATTTCATTCTCAATCATCTTACTTTATCTTTTTCCAATGCCATATATTTTTCTGCAATTCTCCTCAACATGTTGAAACTTCACTTTTCAACATATAATCAGCCGCCCTTGCTATCCTTTCTTCAAGCATTTCTTCGTATTAGATGAGACAGAGATAACCATTTTCCTGATATGAGGTAAGACATGGATAAGTAAAAAATTTCTCCTGGATTTTTTGCTATTGTATGTTAAAGGTTTTGGATAAGAAAGGGATGTAAAAAATTCTCTCTCCGTGTACTTCTATAGCGGTGATATGGTGTATTTGGTTGGAAGGGAATGCGATGATATTTAAGAGATTAATTAATGCTTTTCCATTGTTTGTGGGATAATATTGTTTTTTAAACATAAGTATGATCCTCTGCTGTTGGGGTACTTGGAGGAAACTTTTGGTAAGGCATTTGCCGAGATTGGAGGGCTCTTTTGATTTTAGAGTCTGTAGACAATTCCTTGTATTGTGTCTTTGATTAGCTTGGGAGGATAGCTTATCCTTTCCTGCTTCTCGTTGTACTCTATTCCCTCTTGTCTTTGTTTCTTTCTTATTATATATTTCTTCATATTGAAAGAACTTCTAACCTTATTGGTCCAATTCCGGTGCTCCTCTATATGTGTACTACTTCTGAAACTTGGAATTCAACCTTCGAATTAATTCGTTGGATTCTTGTCTTGGAGCCCTTTTCATTTGAAGCTTTATTGTATGAAGGGTCTCTTAGACTGTTGGGTTAGTTACAAGGAACATGGATACTGTATCTTCATGCTGTTGGCTCCGATGTTTGAATTCTCCTCAATTTGTTGCTTCATGGGTTGAAAGCATGGCTCATGCAGTCTATAACTACATTTATGATGCACTAATTAGATTTATGGCTAACATGATTCAAAGTAGTGCAAGATTCCTGCACTGTCACCACTTAATGCAACATGAAGCATAATAGTTAAAGGAAGTTCCATATATGTAAAAATACCCTGAACTTGGAATCATAGAGAAATTATAAATAAAGTTTAAGCTTTATTAAAATAATTAAAGCTGGATATCAAATGAGAAATTATCATGACCAATTAGACTATAGACACCTAATAGACATAAGAATTCATTATCTCAGCTAACCATATGATTCTATTTTAACTGGGAAATCAAAAATAACTCAGACTAGACAATAGGTCTGTATTATTAAGATATAAATTAATTAGCATAACTTATTTCATAAGCTTACTTCTTTCCATTTAATGTTCACACGTTTGGGATCATCTTATAAGTGATGTCAAGCTCACTTGCAAAGAGGAGGTTTCAGGAAACAAAATAATCAACATATCTTACTCCATATGTTTATCATTTTGGAGCAATTGGTTGCCTACGCCAACTTTTGAAGATTTGAAACTGTGCTCAACCTTTTGTGCAGGGAGGCTCTTAATGTCCTGACAATAAGCTTTTGTCTTTTCGAGGCCCTTCTCTCCACCCATTAGAATTTAAGCTTTATTTCCCACATTCATTGATTACAGTTTTTACATCAACCATATGCTTAGAACTGAGGTTTTGATGTTGCTATGTTTATTTGGATCTGCTCAAAATTAAACTTATTAATATTATGTTCTTTGAAAAAGTAATTTATGTCTATCTAAGTTTTCCAAGGGTTTAATGTGTTTTTTTGTATGTGTCTTGTAGCTTCCACTTAAACAAGATCCATAGCTATCATATGTTGTTGAACTTTAAGATGGGGGGGGGGGTCCACATAGTAGACATCAAGATGAAAAATTTGAGGATTTAGGGGGATATGATATGGGCGCTTCATTTTCATTTGGTCAGAAAACCTGTACCTGGGGGTACAGGTTGGCTTCTTGGAACTATGCTGCATTATAGAAATTTATATGCAATGCAGATCTTGTTAATTCATGGTTACATCATACTGATTGAATTATGAAAGCTGGTGTATTTGTCTTTGTCTATGTTCCAAGTAGCATCTGGCTCTCTCTTTGCATCTATTCTTGGACACATCAAGGCTTTTCCCATGAATGTTTGAACTTGAAGATAATCATGTTTGCAAGGAGGAAGTTTTATCCATTGGTATTAATTATATTTAGAAGAGGAGACTCCAAAATTGATAATGAGGTGGCCCATAATATTCATTCTATGGTATATAGTGTTAGGTAGCTAAGATGATGTACTTAACGTTAGTTTAGCTTGATCCTAAGGTTAGTGAATGGAGATATGACAGAAGAATTAATGCATATGCTAGAATTTAGAGATGGATCATATAGAAGGCAGAGTAATAGAAAATTGACAGATTTTGTGGACCTTCCGCATGAAGGTCATCACTTTCTAGGTAGAAGGATTGAGAACTTATCTGCTTTTCCCTTGTGAATATTATTTACGCCCCCCTTCTGTACAGAGTGTTCTTTTTTACACATATTAGTTTCTCATTTGTCCCTAATTTTTTTTTTTTGGGGGGGGGGGAGGGCTGAAACTTCAATAATCATTAAATCATTGTGCTCATTGTGAAATTTTCAAGTCTTAGAGAAGTGAGTAAATATGCATTTAAGGAGTAGGTGCATAATTCATGTATTTTATTGACATTACGTTATCTCCTTTTGGATCTCTGTGTCTTTAATCACTTCCTGTCATATATATTTGTTATTTTTTTCTGATATTGTATGGAATCTTATGAACTGAACTTATAATTTTCTATGCATGTTGCTGCAGGAAATTTCAAAGTTAAGATATAGATTATGTCCGCGCATCATGAGAGAAAGGAAGTTTTGGAGGATTTACTTTATTCTAGTGAACACTCATGTAGCTCCGTAAGTATCATGTCATGAGGGAGCCTTATTCTCTGTCATTGAATTCTGATTTTGATGTCCAATATGTGTTTAGGACTTTTTATCCTCCTTTGTCATAGACTCATCAAACTGATAGATCTGTAATCAGTTGGTTGCTATTTAGGTCAAAATATGAAAACTCTAGGATACATAAATTTGTGGAAAGTGACTTTGAATTAGAATTTAGAAGAAAAGATTCACTTAGAGCTTGATGTGAATTGGAATCTAAATTTGAAGACTCTAGGATATTATAAATATGAAGAAAGTTACTTTGAATTGGAATCTAGAAGAAGTGGTACACTTAGAGCTTGATGTGATTGTTCTGGTTCCAAAACCATGCTAGGATTAATGTTTTGTTTTTCCCTCTTTTCCTAGATATGAGAAACGGTACATGGAAAATTTGAAGCTAAAGTCTGCTGAACAAACAAAAGATGAAAAAGCAAAGGGAACAACTGAAGCTGGAACATCCAGTAAACCAGATGGAAAGAATGCTAGTCAGCAAATTAAGACTACGAAATCCGCTGAGCAGGACCTGGATGTGTTTCTCCTGGGAGATTTGGGAGACAGTGACGAGGGCCTAGGTATGCTCTCTGCCAACTTAACTTGTATGGTTGGTATACCAATGCATCTCTTGCCTAAAGAAATGATAATCTTATTGCCTTCATGCGTTAGGATGAGCTTTGGACTTGTTGAGCTTACAAAACTGCAATATTCTCATGCTCATTGCATATGCATCTAGGGCTTATGGGCTTTGAAGTTGAAAGACTACTTTTCTTGGCACAACAATGATCCTTTGTTTTTATTTTCTTCATTTAACATGTATGTTTGGGCTCCTTGCTGCCATGGTTTGATATGAAGATTCTTGATGGCTTTTGAGTGGGGAAAAGACATGTAGTCTTTTTGTTGGATGATGTTATCGTGAAGGCATGTCTTGGTAGATGGTCCATAACTATTCGTTTTCCTGATAGCAAAATAATTTTTGATTCTTATTTATTACACTTATAATACTATCATTTGACTTTGAATTATGTAAATGCCAGCATTTCTTACTCAAGCTACACTGAACTATAGACAAACATTGAGGCATACATACACACGCATAAATGTAAAATCATTGCATAATTTGATTGTCGAGTGTGTCTATGGATGTTTTAGATTTTGTGCTTGATCTTGATTGATAATGTTTGAGCATATCCCAGAAAATCTTTTAACTCAAATGGAGATATAATCTATGTGAAAGATATAAACTCAAATCTTGTGAGAGCTTAAAATAAAAAATGTTCCCAACATAGCCAAAAAAAAAAAATCAAAATTTACCCTCGTCAAACATCTGCATTTTGTGCTCTGAACGGAGACTAATTGTCTTTATATTCTATCAGATGATGGAGATGGTGATTTTGATGATGATTTTGACAAGATGGAAAGTTCGGTAAGTGTGTTTATCATAACTTGACTTTCCTCTCAGCTCTTATCTCTGTACATCCATATTGGTTGAGTTGACGCTGTGTCTTAGTAAATGGTCTGATTATATTTTAGGCAGATAATATATATATAGGTTTAAGATCTGATAAAGTCTGAAGGTGATCTGAAAGGTTGTGCCGGGCCTTTATGCTCAGTTACGCCTATCAATTTCCTTGTAGGTGTTACAGATCATTGATGTGGGTGTCTTAATTTCTAGAGGTCATTCTACATTTGCAATGGAATCAAAATTAGTAGGGATTAAATGTGTCTTCTAGTTCTAATCAAATTGTCACATGAATTTTATTCAACTAGTCTTTCCACATGCAATTGGTAATTGACATCACTGATCTCTCGGCTTTGGAATTTCCAGGATGATGAAAAAGACATAAAGTAGAAAGAATTCAAAAAAGGGCTAGTCCCAGATTCAAAAGAAGTTTACCAGCACTTTGACGGGTGGAAGCAGAAAGATGTATGCAGATGTTCTGGGCAGGTTAGCCATAAAAGCTGTTTCAGAACACAAGAATATTGTTTTTGATCTTTTACTTTCTTTTCTCTTTCTAATCACCTGGTTTTGGGAGGGATGTGGGAGGTGATGTAAAGGTGACCCTTTTCCCTCCCTTTCCTGAGTTTTTCTTTGGTCTCAGTCAGCAAATATAATATTCATTTGATTTCAGCCATGTAAATTCCTAGTGTTACCTACCATATGGTGGAATTGGCATGTGTAAGCAAATTGTTATGAAATTTTACCCTAATTTTAGAATAGTTCTTATTCCCCTCAATATATAAAAGTTGTTCATGTTTCAGTGGAATTAAAGAGGGATGTATAAAACTTTCTAGATGATTTATTCAAGGATCTTAAAAGAAAAATGGAGAAGCCATATCCCCATAGGGACTAGATGTTTTGTTTTGTCAATAAGCCTCAAGTAGAGCTTTGCATGGAAGAAATGAAGATCATCATGGTCAGTCCTATGGTCAGAAAAGGGATACATTTCTGGTCATGAAAGAAATGATAATAGGTACGAATTGGTTCAACGTGAGAGCCCCTCCATGAACCTGTTCATTTGATTAACACCGCAGATTGGACCATAATCTACTCAGATTTGGTTCATGCATGTGATTGCCTACTCCAATACTAGGGCTGTAAATTCCTGGAGCTGGATTAGTTAAAAATTTTGGCTGAGGTTGGCTCATAATGCTGACTGATCTGGGTTTGAACCTAAATTATTATGTTATTTTGCCTGTGGTTACTTTAATACGTACTCTGATAGCATAAAGAGTCAGATGTATTTCCTTGCTTTTACTTGGTACACGCGACTTATAAATTATTATATGTGCTTAATGTATGACTATTATTCATTAAGTCTGATTTTCATTTGATCCCAAGTAAATTGGTTATCTCAAATTTTAATGATCCTATATCATGACTTGCTATGACTAGATTTGCAAGTTTGATATTTTATGTAATTCATCTGTTTGCGCTTCGTTAGTTCACAACATTTGCAAATGGAAAAATTGCATTTTTTTGGCCTAAACTGTGGAAGAAACATAATGTCTGGTAAACTTTCCTTGATCAATTTTGACTCCCTTCTAGCCAAATATGGATGCCAAAGATGAATCAAAACTTAACAAAAGTGAAAGACTAGGGGCAAGTCTCATTTTTGTCTCTAAATATGGGAGCCAGAAGTGCCCTGCCCTTGTCAAAAATGACGATTTTTCCTTGCTCTTAATGTGAAAAAAAGACATCTAGAGTTAATGAAATATAAAAGAAAAATCTAAGTTTATTGATAGTGCAGAAAATGGAAGAGACTGCCAGTGAATTGTAAAACTAGAATAACTAGAGTTATCTGGCCGAGAAGGCAAAGGAATTCATTAGAGGTTTAGAGTGTAGACATTCAATGCAAAATACAGTGGCCCTCCATCTTGTCTTAAATGCACTCGAAGGTCGAAATTATTAATGCCCATTTCAGAGAAAAGGTAGCCCATGTATTTATGAGATTGTAAAAACAAATGCAAACAGATGACCCCATTTCAATGACCCATCATTAACATCTCTAAGTTGGTTGATGTACCTTTCGCACGAGTGAGAGAGAGAGAGACTCATTTAAGTTAAGCCTCGTATGGCCACCATCCCTCACATGTGCATGTGAGGGATTTTGTGATCTTTCCCTCTCTTTTACACTTCCCTGTCCCTATCCATCCCTCTCCTATCCCTTACACACCTTATTACTTTCTCTATCTTTCCCTCTCTCTCTCTCTCTCTCTCTCACGCCCTCTCTTGTACTCCCTCCCTCTCTCTCCCTCTCCCTCTCCCTCTCCCTCTCCTAATAAAAGAATAAGGCAGTCTACATATTGTCCATTCTAAACCCCATGTGTTCAATCGAATACCTGAAATATCATGTGAACCTTTTTATATAACAACTTCAGCTAATATATTCATTTCCTTTATTTTTCTTCTTTAGAATCCTAAATTTGATTCAAAATATCTGATTATATTGACCAAATATGTCAATTGTCAAGAAATAGTTTACTCCTGACAGAATCTCAGGCTTGTGATCTTGTTAATTTGCATGTGAAACCTTTACTTTGATGCCAAAAATATCTGCAAAATCCCATGCACAAACATGTAAACACACGTACAATTCCTAGGGGACACTTAGGTTTTCATATTTTATCCACTAGTGCTTTAACTTCTTGCAATATATCTATATAGGTTAAAAAAATTAGAGTTGCATTAAATATGACCACCAAGGTGTTTAACAAATGGCGAAGAGAGGGCAGTTGAGATGTCCCAATTTGTGTTGTTTTCTTAAAAAGCAAATCAAAGATGGATGGGGTCAACTTTAGATTCCAAGTAAGACCATAAAAGACTTGATTGGTGGAAAGTGTTCAGACTTCAGTCTTCTTTTTTAAAACACAAAAAATATATCTACCCTTCTCTTTTGGATCATTTGTTTGGGTCCAAGTGGCCCATTTTGGAAGTTTCTTTGCTTTACAATTGCTCCCTCAAGCAAGATTTGTGCCCTCTTCCTTAATTTCTTATTCTTGCTGGTTTGGGCATATTCTTATGTGGTATTTGTGAGGTGATAATCCTAAAATAACAAAATTTTTGAATGAAAATGTGGAGTTATATGTTGAAATTAAGCAATTATCAATCAGTATAGTTAGCAGTAAATTGAAGATGTCAACCAAGTCCATTATGAGAGAGAGAGAGAGAGAGAGAGAGAGAATGCTCACATGTGAAATGTCCCGAGAGAATAGTTTAGTGGTCATAACCTTCTTTCTCTAATTCAATCATTTGGGATCTAAATCTTTATGTAACAAAAAAAATAGATATATGAAATTAAGAATTTATCAACTATATAATTAGTAAAGATTTTTTATTATTACATTAGAGATGTCAACTTGAGTCCGCTATTAATTGGTAGGAACGAGGTACTTCTTGTTGAGCACACCATATGTTGACTGCCAAGAGCTACTTCTTGTTGAGGTGCAGTTTCTTGCATCCCCTTTTCCTAACTTCACCTTGAAAATTAAAATGAAGACAATATATTGTAGTTGGGTTACCAATTAGAATTCCACTCATATACTTCACTCATGCCACAAATGTAATATTCTCTTTTCCTAACGTGGCTATGATTATGAAATATTTCAACACACAATCTTCAACATCAAAACATGATGTACCCATTATCAACTATGAACTATCAAAATTTCTATTCATTATTTATAATTTCAATTCGAGTAATTGAATTTCTTTTAAATTTCACTCTGAATTTTAATTAACCAATACTTTCACTTTGAAAAGCATCCATCTTTGTATCAAATGAAACTATACTCAATCGTCCCTAAAGGGATAGCTCAATAGTCACAACCTCCCTCCCCTAACCCCATGATCCGTAATTCAAATCTCATGTAACCAAAAAAGGAAAAAATAAATAAATAAAACCAAACTCAATTTAGTGTTTGGCCTACAGTTTCATTGAAGGTGCATATTCATCTTTTGGCTTAATCTCTTTGAAACACCCAAAGTTTCCATTCAAGCCAATCACCTTTTGCAACCTAATCCTAACTAATCCATCTTGAGTTAAATATTAGGTTCATTAAGAGATGAACTCTCTTGATGTCTGTTTTTCTATTTCTAAAATTTAAACAACTTTTTTAAGGGGAATTTAGTGCTTTTGTCACTGGACCACCAATTCGTTGGTATTTTTATTTGGCTATCAATATGTCAAGAAATGTACATGTCACAATGGTGCATGCTGTCGGCTCAAGGGGGGTTATAAACAAGTAAAACAAGTAAATTCTACATTTTTTTATACATGGGAGAGATTAGAAGTCGACATCTATGAGGGGAAGGAGATGTTGTCAATTGAGTTAGACAAATTCTACATTTTCTATTTGTGTTTTGAGTGCTCTCTCCCATATCAAGGAAACTAAAGAGAGATGAAAAACTTTCTCACAAGTATGGCATGAAACAAAGTTTGAATTAGAGGGCTGTTTATGGAGCTTATCTTTCACCTTCCAATTTAGAAATTGTGGAAGCCTGATGTGAAAGAGATCTAAAAATTATCTGGCAATCTTTTATATGCTTTAAATATATATATATATATATATTTGATACGTAAAATTCAACTCATTTATGTTACAAAAGTTAAGAAATTTTCAAATAAAGGGTAAAAGTATATCCATTTTTAAAGCCTTAAAAACATACCCCTTTCAAAATAAACATTATAAGAAAAACGGGTATTAATGACAGAAATATCCGTCGCTGATATTCAAATTTCAGTCGGTAAAAATATTAGCGACGGAAAATTAACGATGGAAAATTCTGTCGCTGAAAGTCACCTCACTAATTTAGCGACAAAAATTTCTCCGTTATTAAGAAAATCCGTCGCTAATTAGTGTCGGAAATATTTTCATCGTTAATAATTCGTCGATAATTTAATTTTTTATTTTTTCTAATTATTCCGGATTAGCAACGACAATTTTTGCCGCTGAAGTGAGCAAGAGCCCAAGTGTACGTGCCCGGGAGACCGACCCAGTTGCCCGACCCGTCCTCACACTCACCTGTCCCGGGCCTGACCCGCCCTCCCGCCCGCTTTTAATTTGTTGTAAAAATGCTCACACCCAGGTTCAAATCTGGGTGTGTGAGAGATATTTAGAGCTTTAATCACCATGTCACCATCACCTTTGTATTATTAGTTTTTTTTTTTTTTTTTTTTATTTCTATACTTTATTTCTAACTCTCAATATTAAAAATACATACCCTAATTTAAAAAAATATAAAATTTTATTTAATAAAAACACAAAATAATATTTAATAAAAAAAATTATATTTAATAAAAACAAAAAATTATATTTAATAAAAATACAAAATTATATTTAATAAAAACACAAAATAATATTTAATAAAAACAAAAAATTATATTTAATAAAAATACAAAATTATATTTAAGAAAAACAAAAATAATATTTAATAAAAACACAAAAATAATATTTAATAAAAACAAAAATTATATTTAATAAAAATACAAAATTGTAATTAATAAAAACAAAAAATTATATTTAATAAAAAAAATTATATTTAATAAAAATATAAAATTATATTTAAAAAACATAAAATTATATTTAATAAAAACATAAAATAATTAAAAAACAAAAGAAAAAAACAAAAAAAAAAAAAGAATAAGGGCAGTTCCACCGCGACACATGCACGGTGGAACCGCCCTCCTATTTTTATTTTTTTTATTTTGTATTTTAATTTTTAATTTTTTTATGATAATGGTAAGTTTGGTTTAGGGTAATTAATAGTAATATAATGGTAATGATAAAAACATAAAAAATTAAAAAATTAAAAAACAAAAGAATAAAAAATATAAAATATAAAATAATTAAAAACAAAAAAAAAAACAAAAAAGGGCAGTTCCACTACGCACATGCGCGGTGGAACTGCCCCTAGTTTTAATTTTTTTTTGTTTTTTTAATTTTTTATTTTTTTAATGATAATGATAAGTTTATTGGTAATTAAAATATAATGGTTTAAAGTAATTAATAATAATATAATAGTAGTGATAAAAATATAAATAAAAAATAAAAAACAAAATAATAAAAAATAAAAAAACACAAAATAATAAAAAAAATCAAAAAAGGTCGGGTCCACGTGCACATGCACGGTGGAACCCCCTTATTTTTTACTTTTTATTGTTTTTGTTTTTTTGTTTTTTTGTCTTTTATTTTTTTATTTTTTATTTTTTTATTCTTTTTTATATTAGTTTTTTTTTTGAGATTTTTTTTTAAATAAAACAATACCCTAATTTAATAAAAAGTACAAAACATAAAATTATATTCAATAAAAATACAAAATTATATTTAATAAAAAATAATACCCTAATTTATTAAAAATAGAAAATACAAAAAAATATTTAATAAAACACACAATTACATTTAATAAAAATACAATAACCTAATTTAAAAAAAAATCTAAAAAAAATACCGATGGTAAGATTTAGCAACGGCATTAATTCCGTCGCTAATCCTTCGGAATTAGCGTCGGGTTAGAAATGAAATTATTTCCGACGGATTTTTCGTCATTAATTCCTTCGCTAATTCTCGAGCAAAATTTTGCAATAATTTCGCACCGATGGATTAATGACAGAATTTTTTGCGACGGATTTTTCCGTAGTTAATTCCGTCGTTAAATGGTCCGTCGCTTATCGGTCGCAACTCTATCGCTAATTACTGACGGATAATAATCCGTCACTAATTTCCATATCTGAAACTCGATTTTCTAGCAGTGAAATTTAAAGTAATTTAAGTTTCCTAGACTGAAAAGTTTTGATACTTACAATATGTTTGGGAATTTTAAAAATAAAAGAAAAGATTAGTTAGGAGAGAAAAGAAAAGAAGATAAAATTTTCTCTCCATATTATTTGGGAGTTTTATGAAAGAAAATAAAAGAAATAAGATTCATTGGAAATAAAAATTTTTGTTTTCAGCTTTTAAAAGGGTATTTTTGAAATATAAAAATATTTTAACTCTAACATTTTCTTTTCTCTTCATTTCTCTCTACTTTTGGGAGAAAAAAAATTTTTAATTGAAATCTCTCAAAATCCCTTATTTTCTTTTCTTTTCTCTCGTATTAAAACTCCAAATCGAAAAAAAATCATAATTTTTTCTCTAAATTTTTCCTTTTCTTTTCAAATCTTTCCATCTAAACAACCTGTTAGTGCTCGTTTCGCTGCACTTATTTTCAGCTTTTTGTCTTTTAAGGGATAAAAACTAACTCTGGATTCCTTTAGTGAATGAAAATTTAAAACAAATGTATTTAAGGGAAAAATGTGAATTGAATTTATTTTTTGAAAGAGGGTGAATTAATGTATTCAATGTTAGAGGGGGGGAAATTGAATTTTATTTTTAAGAGAGAAAATTCTATTCTTATATGTGAGAAATAAATTTTGAAATAGTTTAATTCTTATAGAGAGAGAAAATTAATTCGGTTAATTTAAAAAAAATCTTTTAAAAAGAAAAAAATAAAAATAATATGGTTAGAGAGAGAATGTAAAACAAATTTGATTTTTTGAGAGAAAAAAATCAATGCTTTTAGAAAGATAATTTATATAAGTTTAATTTTAAAGGGAGAGAAAATTAAGTGTTAGATTATAGAAGGGTAAATATTACAATGTATATCCAAATGCAAAGAAGGGAAACATTACATTTCTATCTTTTCTCTTTCTATCCTTTTCTCTTGAGTCTTTCAAACCATATCAAAAGCTACTTTTGGGACTACTCCGTTTTTGAACTTTTGCAATAATTTTCACAAACTACGCGTACAAGACAAGTAGACTTACGTGATCTCTGCTCAGACTCAAAAACGTCTGTAACACGATTTATCAGTTATTGAAAGTCATCCCATACTAAATTGGATTTAGATACCCCAAAGGGTGTTTTAATTGTACAATATTTGGCCTCCCCTCGATAGCCATAAACTCGAGAAATTTTATATTCGATCTCTAATATTAAGGGTTCATGCGGTGCAGAAATTGTTTCATGATTTAACGCGAGATAGGAAGATAGTGTGTATATATACATGCAAATTTCTCATTGCACTTTGTAAAGAGATTATTTTCACGCCTTGAATTCGTGATCTCTAGATAACCAAATGAACAACTCTACCGTCGTGTCAAAACTCGCTGTATATTCAATCTCTAATATTGCGTCAAGAAAATACCAATAAACATAGCTCATCCATCCGTCCTGCATGAAGGAGAAGCTTCTTAGATGTCAAAGGACTATTCCCATTCTAGAAAAAGGAAATAATTTTATTTTATTTTTATTAAATAGCAAAGTCTTCTTTGAGGGGTGATGAAAATTGAAACTCAACGTTTTCTTGCATGATTTTTCTTCTTTCTGTCATGATATTGACAGGATGTGATCATGGTGGGAAAATAGAAAATGAAAGCCAACCAGGCATTAAAAAATTAAAAAATTGCAAAAATAATGCCTATAATTAGTAAATTAATTAAAATTAGTCATACCCATTAATTTATTTGATTTGGGAATGTTAGCAATGGAGAGAATAAGGACACATAATGCACCTACTTGAGATAATTGAGTTCCACCAATTTATAGGGTCCTTTTCAATTAAAGTATTCACAAAATCAAAGTTGACTATAGAATTGCAGCCAATGAGCCTTCTTTGAATTCATATTTGTCTAAAAAAAATTAAAATTTTCCAACCTCTTATAATCATAATTGGTAGGTGGAGCTTGCACGTTTTATTCAAAATTTATGGTTTAAAAAGAGGAAAAATAATAAAAATTTTAAATGAATGTCCATCCTTGATTCTTGCCTGCCCCCCATTTCAATAATCTATGGACATATATATATAATAAAATTATCAAAGCATTGACCCTTATTTCTCGTTTTGCTTCTCTTGCCCATTTAAAAAAAAAAAAAAATCAGCACGAATGAGTCTTGATAATGAATGAAGCTTCATTTGCGTGTGGTGAATAGTTGTTGCAAAACTAGAAACCAGGATGAATATTTTTTTTTTTACTTGATTGATTTTTTTTTTTGGTTTCTGGACTTGATCCACAGTCGAGAGTCCAGTTTTGCTCTGACTAATCTCGGTCGAGCTACTGTCAGGTCTCAATCCGGAGAGAGCTCTAATAACGTTATTTTTGTCATCATCAAGACTCGAATCTCGATTCTTAGTATGGGGTGTTAGTACCATTTCTACTATACTAACGAAGCGTTGGTTTTCTTGATTGATCGATATTCGATAATTAATTTATATATTCTGATTAATCTGATTAAAATTAACTATCGAGTCCATTAAGATATAACATTTTAAGATGCCTTTTCTTTTAATCTTTGACATTAAATTTTAAAAAATTAGTTAAGAGAATTCAATATTTTTATTATTATTGGATCAATAAAGTATTGGTAGGACGAATACTTTATGAAATAGAAAGAGACTGAAAATAGGGCTAAAATATCTGAACCATACAAGGCTCTGGGCCCGCATCCATACTATTTTGGTTTTCATCCTCATTTGAACAGATTTGATAGGTAGGCTGTTGTCTTGGATCAACTTAGGCATAATTAGTATACATATCCTTGACTAAATCAACATTCACCTAACTTAAATAGCAACTGCAAACTAAAACCTCAGAATTCAATCTTTGATGTGAACTAGAGCTGTTCTTCATAGTCAAAAATGATTATCCATTTGATTTATTTAATTAATTACAGTAAATTGCCGGAATTCATTACTTAAATTTACTATTAAAACTGAAAAGAAAATAACTCCGTTACGTAATTTTTATAATATACGCAATTATAATTTATAATATAATTGATTCAATCGTAGACATCCAAATGAATTGTGTAGTAAAAAATGATGGGGGAAAATTCCCCCAACTGGGTCTGCCCATTTTGTTAATTAAAAAGATTTGGAAGCGGATCTGTCAGACTTTCTATATAATTATAGAATGAATTGAAATTATTATTATTCAAATTTGTTCCTAAATGCATATTCATCGGATTGTACTTTTAATATATTATTACTCAGCATTTACAACTTTTCATGAATCGAGTTTAATTTATTTATTTTAATTTGCAATATTAATTTTGAAAATTCTGATTGTGCTTGAGCTAGGACCATGGAAGGCAATGAGTTCAAAGCTTACACCAAAGTTTCTTTTGAGTTTTTAATTGGGAAACTCACATTAAACTCCCTCCTTGTTCATGTGAAGAATAAATTTAGTAATGCAATTTTGGGCCTTTTATTCTTTGATATTAATTCTCAATTAAATTACCTCAACTCAGTCAAGAACCATTAATCGAGTGGATTAAGTGGTCGAGAACTTTACCTCCTTAATTAAAAATTTTGAGTTCGAGCCCTGAAAAGAAAAAAAAAGAATATGAGAAAGTCAACTCCTAAAATGGGTCTCACAATATTCAAACCAGATTAGTTGAACGAAAGCTAAATACGGATCGATAAAAAAAAATTAATTGAACTAATTAGTAAAGTGATGATTTGTAAGTAAAAAGTGGTAAGCTAACATATTTTCCTCATGCTGGGTGATTTTAGTATGGGTCCCCAAAGCTGCATAATTTCATTTTTAGATAATTTATTTAAAAATTTAGGAGACAATTCTAATTATATTCTTATGTTCATCCATTTTAAGTCCATTTATTCTTGTTTGTGCCTTGATTTTGGTCTTAATTTCTCTCATTAAATCACACATCGACATTAACTTTTCTCCTTTTTTTTTTTCCTCAAATTAATAATACGACAGAAAGAGTAAAGTTGATGAAATATAATATGATATTTTATGTGTGGTGCGAAAATCTTTAATTTTTAATTTAATTTATTTAATCTATAATATTTTTTAATAAAAATAAAATAATTTAAAAAATATATAATATTATAAGTAGCAATTGGTTTTTTTATACAAAAGATTTAAATTATCCTTTTTATTATTAATATTCTTTCATTGAAAACCTAAGTTTTGACGAATGTGATTTGACATTTTAGAAAATTTTCTTCCCTATTCTTTTTTGTTGTCGGCTGCACAAATAGAAGGATTGAATACGTTGAAGGCTTGCAAAAACTTTAGGAAATTAAATTTTTAGGCATGCAGACCTAAATTAAGTCTTAATTTTAAATTTTGAAATCGATAATTTGAAAGATCAATATAAAAAACAAAAAAGAAATTAAATTTTTAGGGAATAAAAAGATTAAACCTGCAGAAAATATAACTCCCAACCATCTGCATCAACATCAAAATGTAAGTAATATTCCACAAAATCATGGAGTTCACCAAAGTAATGGCACCAAAAATTATGGGTTCCATTGAGAAAAAGAAATGCCCAAACAAACAAATCTTCATGGGTTCCACTAATTGATAGATCCCTTTCTTTGACTAAAATTAAAACCTTTCTTTATTTCCAAAAAAAAGAAAAATAATAATCTGATCAACATTGTATGGTGCACGTTTGGATCTTCTAATATATTGTTAATTGTTGATTTAAATAAACATTATAACTTATCATTCATATTTAATTTCTATTTGCAAGTTCTATTGCGACGATGCAAACGCTACTTCAGTTTATTTTCTTTGTTTTATTTTTATTAAATTATTTTTAAAAAAAGTAACGGTGCTAATTTATTTTATATAAAAAAGGTTGATCTCTCTATTCTTTTTTTTTTTTGAATAAGAAATGTAATAAAATAGGATCGAATTAGAAAAAGAAAAGATAGAATTGAAAAAGCTCTATCGTTTGAGCTGTCTCTGAGAGACTTGATGCTTTTACGCACTTTTCATTAATTTTAAATTAAAATAAAAGGCCAACCCTTGACTATGAAAAAAATATTAGAAGCTCCTATTTAAACTCTTTTAGCATTTCCCTGTGGGTGATGATACTAATGCAAGAGGAAGTCTCTAAATTGTAGGGCAAGTTTAGAGACCTTACCCTATTTTCTGCAAATATCCATTTACATCTACAAAACTCAAAAAAAAAAAAAATGCAATAGGCTTTCCTAGTTGGGGTAGTAAAAACGAAATTTTCATTGGCTAGGGTCAATTATTCACGACCGACATCTTTTTTTGTCGCTTTTTATGCAATATGGTACCAAAAGAAAAATATATGATACAGTGTGTTGTCCCATCGAAATCATAATAATAAACACAAAAGTAACCAAGTATCTCCATCTACCTCAAAATGCCCATAATTCCCTTCTTGAAGGTACAATAATATGGTCGGTTTAGGGCTCACATCATGTCCTAGACCTAGATAAATAAGGCTACAATCTTAGTGATGGGTTGAAAAATTTGCTAGAAAGAAAGAAATATGGAAAAATACATATTTTTTTAAAAAAATAATAAATAAAATGAATCTAGAACCATACGATATCATTTTTCGAATTCCATTAATTAATCTAACTATTGGAAAAACATATTAGTGTTTTTATGGCATTGAAGGACACCCTTGTCAAAGATCAAGAGAATACTCCTAACAAGTGAGTGATGAAAGGGTTGAAAAATTAGTATCTTCTCATTTAGGTTTGTGTCAGACTCCTGTTCTTGATCACTATTTTTCTTTTTTTTTTTGTGTAAATGATATCTTACGATTAATCGATATCTAGATTTTATCTGACTAATTCGATTTAAATATAATGAATCTATTAGATGATTGACTCTCCTAAATCTCATTTATCCATTTTTATGATTTAAATTCAAAATTTATATTTAAAAACAGTATAGCGTGTTACTGCTATTCTTGATCACTATGGTTTTACATTGTTGTTTTCCTATATTGAATTCCCTTTGGGTCCACTAAGATCTTTAGGTATTAAGTTTGCTTTCATGCCTTATGGATTAGACAAGACGCCTTCTTCTCCTTCTTCAGTAAAAGGGAATTACCAGTTTTCATCGGTCGCATGATATTTTATATATATATGTATGTATAAATATTTATTGTGCATAACATTACTTTCCTTATTATTTTAGCATTACAAGTTTTTAATTTCAAACTATTTCTCCTTATAGAAAATATAATTTTTTGAATAGTAAATTACAAGTTTTTGTGTGTGTCAACAAGTTTTTAATATATATATATACACACGGATAAATATTTACAATATTTAAGAAAAATGTTGTTAAAAGTCTTAAAAACACTACTAAAAATCATAAAATTATTGTCAAAATCGTCACAAAAATATTTTATAATGCTGTTTATTTAAAAAAATTATAAAATTCATCTCACTCTTCTATTTTACCCACCAATAGATAATTAACCTAATAAGATAGAATATTAGATTTTTTAATCAAATTTCAAGTTTGAAATTTGAAAATAAAAAAGATTACCCTAAGAGAGTCGTTCCTTAAATAGAGCTCTCATATACGCTTGAATTAAATTAATTAAAATATGATTCCATATATCGATAGTAGATTTAAAAAAAAAAATTCTATTTTACCCTATTAAAATAAATTTACAGATTCATCCCTGTAACTAGCCCAGCCCAGAGACATATATCTCCATTAATCATATTATTAAACCAAATCATCAAGCTTAAGAATGGTGTTTGGTGGCAGAGAAATTGCTGAAATTTGATGCCAATAATTTAGGTTTAGGTACGGACAAAAATTTTCTTTCAATCACTCCATAACTTTCCTTTTCTGACTGCCTCAATTTCTGATGGGGTTAAATCATAGTCATGCACATACATCCAATATAAGGACTTGCCCCCATTGTCCGCACATAGTAAGATATATTCCTCGTGACTCTGAAAACTTACATAAGTCTTTTTTTTCTTCATTTACCCCCAAAATTATAATTAATTAATCTAATTTAAATATTTATAAAAATTTTATTTTAATACGACTCTTTTATTATAATTTTTTTATTCTTAAATTTTAAATTTTATATTTACTTAAAATATTTAATATTCTATTCTATTAGATCGATTTTTCATTAATTATAAATTTGCATAACATGTCTCTACGATTTCATTTCAATTTTTCTTACCGAAACAAATAAATAAATAAATAATAACCATTTCAAATTACAAATGATTAGCAAACTTTTGCATACCTTGTAGGGAAAAAAATGAATTAGTATACTTTATTTTTGAAGAAATTTTACATTTGGGTCTTATTTGAGATTATGAAGAGTTTTCAATGTATATTATTATTAATATAATGATAATTTTAATTTATTTAAATTTCATTTTTACAAATAAAAATTTAAAATTTTAACAATTTTTTACTTTAACTCATTATAAATAGAGTAAAAAGAAATAAAGATAAATTGAGATAAATTTAGGAAAGTTGGTGTTTTTCAAATACCATCGTAATATTTTTTTGAAATACTACATATTCTTTAATTTAAAAATATTATTTAAAATTCATGTAATCTTCCTATTTACGCAACAACAGATTTTCTTAATGCCATCACAAAATATTTTTATTTCCAAAAAATGAGGGAACACCAATTCACAACCATCCATGGTTACACTTTTTGGCAATTCGCAAAAAGGAAAAAAAAAAGATTATTTTTCAATAATCAATACAAATATTTTTGCTTTCCAATCTTGTAATCTTTATTACTTATACTATTTAGTCAAAATTAGAAAAAAAAATATCTTGAAAGAATAGTTTAGTGATTATAATTTTTTTTTTAATTCGATCATCTTAGATTCAAATTTAGATATAATAAAAAAATTAAAGAAAAAAATAGTAAGAAAACTATTCATATTTTTCTTTCCAACTCTTATCTTTCTTAAATTTGACAATACAAACAAAAACCCATTTTTTCTTTACCAATATTTCATTCATACATAGTAAAACTTTTTATTATGACCAAATTGCCCCTCGAAGCGTCAATGGCAGATAGAATGTGCCCTTGGGTTTATGGGGTCCAAAATATGACAAGATTTGATTAGAACCGTTAGATCATGGAGTGAGGGAAGGGGATCGGACGATTTATGATCAAGATGATGAGTGACAGGTGAAGCAAAAAGAACAGAAGGTTTTGGGGATTGAAAAGGCCGAGACGAGAAAGAGATGCTGACAAACTCTTCGACAGAAACCCATTCACGAGAGAGAGAGGGAGAGAGAGAAAGAGAAAGAGAGAGACAGAGACCCAGTCCAAAGGACTCGACCGTTATCTTCCCCACGCCGTTTTAACGCCGTCCTCTAATTCGTGAAAATTTTAAGAGAATTAATTGTAGGAAAAACAAGGTACAAGAAAAATTTTAAAATCAGATGCACAATTTTTATTATTTATTATAATTTTCATGGAAATAATAAAAAAACCAAAATTAACTTTTCTAACAGCGATCGAATAAATTTCATCAATTAACTAATTTTAATTATAGTAAATTTAATCAAATGACAAATTTAATATAGTTGATAATTAATATTAAATAATATAATGTGATATTTGTCATAAATGGAGTGCATTGATTTAAATTTGTAGAGAGTTAGAGCATATTTTTCACATTTTTTAATTATAGAAATTATTTTTTTAATTTTTTAAATTGATTTCTTATATAAAATATATTAAAATTTCCCGAAAATGGTCACACACCTAGCCATTAATTCTTAAAATCTCCGATCCCAACAGAGATTTTAGAGAGAGAGATAGAGAGGGAGTGAGAAAGAGAAACGAAATGGCGCCAGTTGGCAAAGTACAGAAAACATTGAACCGAACCGACAAAACCGAGAAGAGGATACCCAAAATATCGAACTTACCACGATATTTTGTCGGCGTCTCAAACAGCACAGCAAAGTGAAATGGCCCGAATTTAACGGCGTACGAATTCTCTACAGAGTCCTTTCCATTTGCTAACAGTACAATCACCACGTGTTATTATCATACGGTTCGATCTCCTCCGCCTTGATCAACCTTAACTTCTGTAGGGTCAGTTAATTCCCCAAATTAGCTGGCTTCCATTTATTGGCTAGTTAGCTTAACCTAACTAGTCAACTCAACCATGGTTTGATATATAGACAACACCACATCTCTCCCTCTCCAACTCTGTCTTCTTCGTATATACGAACCAAACAAAACAACTAGCTCTCTCTCTCTCTCTCTCTCTACATTGTTTCCCCCCTCTCTCTCTACTCACAGCATTGTCTAACCGCTGGGAATTGCTCGTCGGAGAAATCAATTGAATCTTCGGCTGGACCTTTTTGATCTGTTTTTCTCTAATCGTTTTCATTTTTTGGTTTATATTATTGGAAATTAGGGCTTCTTCAAATTGAAAAGTTAGGGTTTGGATCTGTAGTTGAAGATCTAAGCTTTGATTTCACTGATTGTATAATGCAGCCAGAATTTTAGAGTTTCTGGAGGAGGAAATTGGGGGATTTGAGGGAAACTTTGAGTGAAATTGAGTGATAGTTGATAATTTCTGGGATGGGAAGAGTTTTTCTTTTTGAATTTTTTTGGGTGGAAAATCAGTATTAAATTGAAATTTCGTCTACGTTCGTTCTGCTTTTGGAATTTCTAAAGAAGGAAGGGTTTCTTCCGGCTGTGTCCGTGTTAGGTTTGCTGCTGTTTATGGTAAAAAAGAATCGAGTTTTGATAGTATTAAATGCCGGGTCCGCGTTGAAATTTGATTTTTAAGCTTTCAGATTGAGATCAATAGCGAAGGTTCTTGGTGTTTTTGAAGGGAACTTTAAGAGGTTTTGATACATTATATGCTGGTTCTCTATTGAAATTGGAGGCCTAGGGTTTCAGATTCAGTAGAGAAATAAGGATTTTTGTGGGTTTTGGGAAAAAAAAAATGAAGTGATTTGTGCTGTGGATGTGTTGAGTTTTTTGATGGAGAAGAGATGTGTAGGGTAGAGAGGAGTGAGAAGGAGAGGAGTTGGGTGATGGGGTTGAAGGGATTTGGAGAGGGTAAAGGGGAGAAGATGCCGACACTGACAAAGAGTTCATCAATGGTTTCGCGGTCTAGAATGAAGTTATGGTTGATTAGAGCAACCACATCTGTGTTGCTTTGGACTTGTATTGTTCAGCTTACCGCATTGGGTGATATGTGGGGACCTAGGGTTTTGAAGGGCTGGCCTTCTTGTTTTTCTCAGGATTCTGTTCCTATGGATCTCAAATTTGCTTCTTCTTCTGTTCCTACCAGAGTTCTTCCTCCTAAAAGTGAGTGAGTTTTAATGGTTTTTTTTTTTAGTTGGACTATGATGCCCCTAATCATAAGTTGTTCTTGTTCCGAGATTTTGAAGTGATATGCTCTGGATCATAACAGTTACTTGAAAAATGCTCTAAATTTCTTTGCCCATGTTCATGTTGATTGGCTTCGGAGATCAGAAGAGCAATCCCAATGTTCATGTTTCTTTTTGTTTCTATGTTTGTTAGACAATTGACTAAAAGTAATGGTTTTACAAAGTTAAAGATTTCCTACTTTTCTGGTTGATTGTCTTAACAATTACCTACTTTCCTTTTGGTCATTTTCTTGTTTGGTAGAAGTCATGCGATTTTTCTAATATTTTTTGTAGTTTGGAATGCTTAATCTCTTCTACAAGTGGTTCGATCCTTTTGAAGAAGCTGTGATTCTCGTAGATCTATCAATGTTTTTCTGGTCTTATTTGCTCATCTATTTTTAATTACTGATTGTATCTTCCTGTTTATGCTCAAAGTCTGTTGCGTATTGCATAATTATTCAATATCTCGTTAATCGGACCGTTGATTTATTTTATATCTTTTAGGGGTTTACAAGAACAATGGATACTTGATGGTCTCCTGCAATGGAGGATTAAACCAAATGCGAGCAGCGGTGAGAACTCATAATCCCTACCTGAGAAGCTTATATTTAATGAGTTCATAATTTATTTGTGTTTTGATTTGCTTCACTTGTGTGAGCTGTTCAGATTTGTGACATGGTTGCTATTGCAAGACACCTAAATGTTACACTTATAGTACCTGAGCTGGATAAGACCTCCTTCTGGAATGATCCCAGGTTTCCCATAATTCTTCGTTCTGTTACTTTCAAGCTGCTAAATCTTTGGGCCTTTAGTACAAACTATGGCATTTTACTATTGTCTTGTTTGTGACTACGGTCATGCTTTTCATTTTGCACTTTGAGTAATCTTTACTTGTTATTTGCACTGACAGTGAGTTCCAAGACATATTTGATGTCAATCATTTTATTACCTCCTTGAGAGATGAGGTGAGGATTTTGAAAGAGCTGCCTCCGCGTTTGAAAAGGAGAGTGGAGCTTGGGATGTTGTACTCGATGCCACCTATCAGTTGGTCAGATATTTCCTACTATCAAAATCAGGTCACTTTCTCTTTTTTATGCTTGTGCCTCGATTCATCTTGTTGCTCTTCAGTCTATGTTCTGATGGGTGCCATCACTGTCTTGCCTTGTACTACCAGATTCTACCCTTGATAAAAAAGTACAAAGTTGTTCATTTGAATAGAACTGATGCCCGGCTTGCTAATAATGCTCGGCCGATGGAGATTCAAAAGCTGAGGTGTCGGGTAAATTTTAAAGCGCTAAGGTTCACTCCTCAGATAGAGGAACTTGGTAAACGGGTTGTGAGAATTCTGAGGCAGAATGGCCCTTTCCTAGTGCTTCATCTGAGATATGAAATGGATATGTTAGCTTTTTCTGGATGTACCCAGGGATGCAACAATGGGGAAGTGGAAGAGCTGACAAGAATGAGGTTAGTGCGACTTGTGTATTTGACAATGTATAACTGTCTCAATTTTAATTTGCATCTTTGGTTCTCTTAATTTTGATCATTTGATCTGTAGATATGCTTATCCCTGGTGGAAGGAGAAAATCATAAACTCGGACTTGAAAAGAAGAGATGGTTTATGCCCTCTGACCCCTGAAGAAACTGCTTTGACACTAAAGGCACTGGACATTGACAGCAATTACCAGATTTATGTTGCTGCTGGAGAAATTTACGGTGGAGAGAGAAGAATGGCAAGTCTCAGAGCGGCCTATCCGAAATTGGTTAGTGAGGAAAAAGTCAATTTGATATATTTCTTGTGCTTCATTACTTGTCTGTCAGGTTTGCTTTCTTACATTGATTGAGATATTTGTTTTGTTGAACAGGTCCGAAAGGAAACTCTGTTGGAACCCTCTGACCTTAAGTTTTTCCAGAATCACTCATCTCAAATGGCAGCATTGGATTATCTTGTTTCACTGGAGAGTGATATTTTTGTTCCTACGTATGATGGCAACATGGCCAAAGTTGTAGAAGGCCATCGCAGGTAATTTTTTTTTTTTTTTGACTTTTATGCAGTGCTCATGTTGCTGTAATTATTCTAGATAATGTGATAAACCATGGTAATATATCTTGAATGACTATACAATATTTCGTGTATGTACTAGTTCTTGTTCAACTAAGCAAAAGTCCATGGTGTTTTTTAAAGCCCTTGCCAAAATATTGTGCCCTATTACATGTTTTTGCATATGGCACGAGGTTTTTATCCTAACCAAGTTTAAACAATCTTACTAATAATAAATGAATACATATGTCGATACAAATCGGTATTTTCCAACTTTAAAATAGCAAAACTGAGTTTTATTATTATTTTTTTTCTTTGGTTTTTTTTTTGTTTCTTTGGTTTTTTTTTTTTTTTTTGGGAATCCAGTTTCATAGTTCATCTTTCTTGTCCATAAAGCTTTCCATCTTCTCCCCTTGAGTTACATTCTGCTTGTCTTCTTAGCTTCCCAATTTTTTGTTCTCCTCTTTTGCCTTATTGGAAGTAATACTTTTGGGTTATTAATTACAAGTATTGTTCATAGTTCATGCTTTCCCTAACTTCCATGCATGGTCTTTTATCTGATGATAAATTTTCGCTCGATAATGGTCTTCAGGTTCCTAGGATTCAAGAAGACAATTCTTTTGGATAGAAGGCTTCTTGTTGATTTAATAGATAGGTACCATAATGGAACACTGAGCTGGGATGAGTTCTCATCTTCTGTGAAAGAAGCACATGCAAATCGCAAGGGAAACCCAACTACAAGATTG
This sequence comes from Dillenia turbinata, assembly GCA_037126225.1. Classification (NCBI taxonomy): domain Eukaryota; kingdom Viridiplantae; phylum Streptophyta; class Magnoliopsida; order Dilleniales; family Dilleniaceae; genus Dillenia; species Dillenia turbinata. Next base: position 11,210,517 of record JBAMMX010000020.1, read on the forward strand.
GTTATACCAGACAGACCCAAAGAGGAGGACTATTTTTATGCCAATCCACAGGAGTGCTTGCAATCATCTGATGACCATGATCTACTAAGTAGTACGTGATAGCTTCTGGAGAAATCGCTAAGTTATCTATTTTCTCCTATACTGCTGTCCTGCTACGGAGAGGTATAGCAACAGACAGGTATTGTTTTGAGGAGGCAGCTATTAAGAATAGTGAAGGAGTTGGGAATTTTCAGAAAAAATTCAAGAGGATTGACAAAGCATCTGATGATCACTCATGTTTTTCCAACATGCCAATAATCAAAATTCATGTACAGAAACAACCTTGCCATTGCAGGGTCATATCGGGTCGATTACAAGAACATGGAAGCATGCAATATATATAGGCTCGGTTTCTGAAACTGAAGATCCATGTCAAAGGTTTATTCGTATCAAAGGTCCACTCATTTTGTTTGTTCTTTACATCCACTTGTATTGCTACATTATGATTTCTAGTATATACTATTATTCATATTCATCCCAACTCCCTTTGTAGTAGGGCCCCAGATGTTGCAAGGAATGGTTAAAAGAACAGTTATAGCATCACTTTTCAGTTCCTTTTTTGGCATCTTTATTGCTTCTTCTCTAGGATTTGCTTCAATGGTCTTACTTTTACTGCCCCTTTGGTTCTTAGCCCGTGTGGGGAAGGAATACAAATAGAACGAATAGGGTTACCAAGGTGTTACTCAAATGCTTGGCCAGTGGTTGTTCAATGATCTTCATTTGGTTATGGAAGAGATTTTGGTGAACTAGAGAAAAGATTCTGTCTTTTGTCTAGTTAACTAGAGCAGGAGAACGATTCGTGCCGACCAATAGTTTTTGGCTCAAATGATTATTCAAAAAATTTATTAATGGCAAGTTACCCTTCATATGGGTGAGTGGCACTAGAGTTTTGAACCCTCACAAATCATTCAGCCAAATGGCTTGGTGTTTAAGACTTACAATTCTTTGCTTGTAATAAGGGTTCTCGACCAAAGCTCAGGCATCAAATGTGGCACTGGGGAAGGTATCTTAATGTGCCAAACAGCATGTGCCACGGTTTGAGCCTGGTATCCCAATAAGGGTTCTCTTGCTCTCCCTCATTGCCAACCAAAATTATTGGTGCAAGCCTGAGTTCTAGTGTTCAATCTGCATTGGCCGGGTGAGCTTAAAAGAACATGTATTATGACAATTAGGGCATCTTGAATGACCTTATGTTTGGGGTTGTTGAACTAGATGGTTGTTGGATGGATCTGATTTGTCTCGCACATTGTATGATTCAGGGAATGATGTGTAGAGAGAGGTCTACAAGGTGGTCCAGCTAGGCGGCACGAGCTTTACATTCTATAATGGTGGAAATGATATACAATTATTGTGGTTTCTAATCATTTCATGTGTTCTTCAAATTATTCTTTAAGTTCAGAAAACCCTTTAAACAAAGCCAAAGGAATTATTTTCTCGTGTAAATGATTAGGTTGGTAGAAATAACATTCTTTTCCGAATGTGGAAGGGTATCATCTCAAAGTGCCACCGCCCATTGAGCAAGTCATGTCCTCAAAATGATCAAGTGGCAGCTTGGCAGTTGGCACACGGGGAGAGAGAGAGAGAGGGGGGGGGGGTGCGTGACTGAGAGGGCATCAAAAGTGGAGCATTAGAGGGTTGAAAAAATGTAGAGCACTTCTCAAAATTTGTGGAATTCTATTTGTGGGGATAGGCATGACAAGGTGGGAATGGGACATTTATATAATTAGAGGCTCAAATAGAAAGGCATGAAAAAGAGATGTTCGAGTGGGATGACATCGAGGCTTTTCAGCACAAAAATGTCACAAACACCCAATTAATTACTTAAAAAACACTACTACTCAAAGATTTGGCTCAGAATCATATAATTGTTTAGATGATTAAAAATCCCATATATAATTAAGGTTCTAATCTGAATTTGGTCCCCCCAAATACTCAAAAGACTTAAGAGGGTTGAAATTTTAGCATTTTTATTAATGAAATTAAAGTGGAAGACTGAGCCAAATATTTGACATTAGTGAAGATTTGTTTATTTCACTTTTCTACTGTGTTAAAAAAAGAAAAAAGAAAAAGTAATTTATCGTTGTGCATACACTAATTTATTAAAAAATATTAATTCAATCAACATCTAATGGATTGAGTGATTAGATACTGATATTTTTTAATTAAAATCTCAAATTTAAATTTTATGGATAGAAAAAATAAATATAGAAAGAGTTTCATCTCTTAAGAATCCATCTCGATTCGAATTGAAATTATTTAGATTTAATGTGATTAATAGATAACGATGATTCATAAAAAAATAAAAAATATTAATTAATTTATTTGAATTTTACCTTTGTCATTGATCGTTTTCCTATTGAATTTAATAATTTTATTTAATTAAAAGAGTTGATTTATGCATCGAAAATTGATGGAAAGAGAGAACTTATTAATTTATTAATTAAGTGAGAGAAAGGGTAATTAAATAAGAATAAATTATATTTTTGTAGAATTGAGTTCATTAAACAAGGAGCGCAGGAACGCACGTCCCACACACATCTTTTTCTGTATAATTGAGTTCATTAAATAAGGAGCGCAGGAGCGGTATGTTGTCGGGACTACAGGCGCCCCACACGCATTTACATCTATGCACTGAATAATAAATTTATTTTTATTTTTTATTTTTTATAATTTAATTTTATTTGATTATATTTTTTATATAAAAAATACAAAATTTTAAAGCAATCGATGTGATCCACACGACCATATTCAAGTTATGAAAAATTCTTATTTAAGTGTTAAAAAAAATTGTAATCGAGTATCTATGGAATTTTAATAAAGAAAATTTGATATTTTATTTTATTATTGATATTTAAAATTATATTTTAATTAATTTGATTTAATATTTTATAAGATCTTATTTAAAAGATTCTTTTAATATAATTTTTTTTATTTTTAAATTTTAAATTTAAATTTTAATTAAAAAATTTAATATTTTTTCTTATTAGATCGAATCACCCCTTAATCACGTTCCCTTGAAAAGTCATAGAGCAATCCCAAGAAAATTTTCAAATTCAACACTTTTGAATGATCCAAGAAGCATTCCTCGAAGGTAGTGTTTGTTTTTTGGGCTTTGCATGGCATTATCAGATCACATAGCCCACTTGAAGTTTGTGAAACCCCAATTTTCTTAGACGTGTTTTAATTTAGTTTCTTTTTTGAAAAAATGAAATAACTTTTTATTAAATTAATCATTTTCTGAAAAAAAAAAAAAGGTGTAGATTTTCTAAACAAAAATCAAAATTTTTGGTGAAAAGGGTTTTAATTATTATATGTTAATAAAATTTTTATATTAAAAAATCTATCTAGTTTTAAACTAAACACCCCCTTCGCCAGGAGAGTTTATCACCATCCACAATGGACAAAATTGAAACTTGGGTTACTGAAAATTCGACCGTTGCTTTCGGATAACACAACACTTGAGCTAAGATGGCGGAGGGGGGCGGGGGTAAATGGTCAAGATTCAGTCCCTTTTCAATGTTTTGCATTTAATAAATAGTTGAAATCCCAGGAGTGAATGCCCTTTTTTAAGTAATAATTTAAAAAAAAAAAACCCTCTATTCTACTTAAGTCTGAAGTTAGTGGGTAATTAATTCCCAAGTGATATAACTTGATAAAGAAACTTGGGAAGCAAAAAGGTTAAAAACTTTGTAATCAATTCATTTCACAACATAGGTATTTGTAAAGATAGAGACAAGATTGTCTTAAATTTTGACATGGTTTGAGGGATTTGGTTGAGGGAATTGATGGGTTACTCCCCTAAGATCCAATCTGTCTTTGTGCTTAGTGAGAGTCGTGTTGGAGTTGTCCATAACAAGGGACAGCAATGCGGATCAAATAGGCTCACGCATGGGAGTCCTGTATCATAAAATAGTGAGATGGATGTAGGCCTACCTCCTTATGGAGCCCTTCTTTTTTTTTTCCACCATTGATATTTGGAGTCCTATTTTTACTAATCCAATTCGAATGTCTATAGATATCCTATTTAAGGGGCGAATTTCCCAATATAATTTTTTTCTCTCTTAAATTTTGAATTTAAAATTTGATTAAAAGATCTAATATTCTATTCTACTAAACTGATTATCTATTAGTGTTATGGAGTAATTGTGCCTCAAGTCAAGACTGGGTCAGTAGGCCACTGCATTAGGCTAACTCAATTACTAATTTTTTGGGTTATAATAGAAAATTCAAGAGAGATAATAATGTTTTTTTTCCTTTTTTTATTGAAGTTGTATAAATATTATTGCAAAAAATTAGATATAGAGAGTAGATGTTGGTTAAATAATACCTTAGTCTTGATGCAGGAGATGCATGGGCTATCGTCCCTCAGGGACAGTTTAAGCGGTAGACTCTCCTCACTTTCATTCTCTCTTTTTTGATTCAATTCCGCTTAATTATATATCCTTACACTAAAAAAAAAAAAAGATGCATGGGCCGTCAGCCAAATCAACCAAGAGGCCAAATGGCCATAATCCTTATTACTAATTGTGTGTGTGTGTATGTATGTATTCATGTTTGCTCTCTCTCTGGCTCTGTTCTTTTGTTTTTTTTGGTTGGGTTGGGGTTTGACAAATGGGAAAGAGTGAACGTACAAGCCCCTATTTCCAACTCATACAGATCTTGTTATTATTCCAAATACATGTAACTAATATCTATTTTAGTGTTTTTTTTTTAGAGGTATGGTTTGTGGAATTTTTATGAAAGAAACATCATGTACGTGGTAATTTGTGATCCAAATCATGCCATATATGCATAGATATGTCCAACCCCAACAACAAAATATATAGGTATGATGGGTAGATATCTAATCTAAGGGTGGAGAGGGTTGGAGCCAATCCCAATCTTGCCCACACCCCACCTCTTTCATTGAATTCTCACCTAGACATTGTTCCCATTGATGATTTTGAGAAACCTATCTCCTTGTTTCATTTATTGCATGTTAACTATGAAAAAGTAAAAAGAATTTGGCTTAAATAGTGATAAAAGTAACAAATGAGTTTTGCTCTCTTCTTGAAATCATAATTTACTCTATTATACTTATATTTTGTCGCTCCTAAGGGTATTACTAGCTTTTTTTTTTTTTTTTTTTAAATTAAAAAATATACACGAATTTTTGATAGTATTTGAAATGGTATACAGGATGAACCGTAGAAGTTTTGTACTCCTTTTTAGGGGACATACAGGAAGATTGATATAGAAAATTTAATAATTTAAAAAAAAAAAAAAAACTCAGCCAAGCCCAAAGATCAGACTCATCATTCATATCCGACACCACAAAGTTTTAGAGCTAGGCCAATTAAAATGGAAAGACGAATCACAAACTCATCAATTGAAGGAAAAAAAAAACAAAAGAAAATAGAATTTAATATGGTTCATAGCACTTAGAAAGGCCCCAAAGCTCTAATAATAGGAATGTATTAGAGTCAAGTCGATCTCGAATATTCTTATATTTGAACTCGAATTTGAATTTTTTAATGGTACTAGAATTCGAAGTCAACGAGTAGTAATAATATGACTTGAATTTGACTTGTTTATAATTTAATGATGTCGAAATCGAGTCGAAAACTCAAAAAATCAAAAACTTGATTTTATTAATTTATAAAACTTTATTAATATATTTCATTTAATTTAATTTTTTATATTACAATGATATATAATTATATATAATATATATTAATATATATTATCGAACTATTTGATAAGTTTTCGAGTCTAAAATTCTATTACTCGAACTCAACTCGGCATTGGTCAAAATTGAGTCGAGTCTTATCTTTGATCGAGCCGCTTGCAAGGGACTCAAACTCAAATCGATCTCATCAGATAAAGGATGAGTCAATTAAGAATAATCAATACTCAATCTTTTTTTTAATTATTATTTATCAACAACCTGTGGCTCTAGTGATAGAACACTTGATTTTGTGCTGAGAAAGTCAGATTCTAAATTGAGTCTTACAACTATTTGAATCAGATTAGTTAGATTTATGGATATGGATAGTCAAGTACCAAAAAATTTGTTTTTTTTTTAAATTTTTTTTGGCTCCACTTTGTTGTTTGTTATTTTATTTTTGTACCACAAGAAAAGAAAATCATGCAATTTTATTTAGTAATATAAGCCTTTGAATACATGAAAAGATAGCAATTTTATTCACCGTAATATATAATTATTTTCTTCGCTTCTCATGGTATAAGTGATAACTGTAAAATATAATACAATAACTCTAGCTCATTCATCAAATCTGCCACATTATACAAGATTGAATTTAGTCTGAAAATGTGTTAATCCCAAGCTAAAAGTTTTTATAAGTTGAATAACCTTAAAACTACACTAAAACAACATCGATCTCTTTGCTCTGGTCGTGTAATGAACTAGAATTAAAAAAAAAAAAATACAATTTAATTACACAAACTTCTGGTCCTGACCAGATTACAATAAAGCCATCTCTAAACGACTCGTAAAGACAAATAGAGAGAGAGAGAGAGAGAGAGAGAGAGAGAGAGAGGATTTTGAAAAAATAATAAAAAAAAAGAATAATAAAAAAGGACACTAGCAAGAAGAGCTACTCAGAAAGCCAATGTTTTCCTCATATTTAAATGAAATTGGTGAAAGTAGAGGATAAGTTTTGATGCCATGAAAACATTATCAAGAAATGTGACAAACTTACTGGACACTTATAATCAGTAGAAGCCTCAAATGAAAAAGGGCGGCTTCTCCAAACAAGTATGGGAGCCTCATTAATCATAAACAAAATCAAAATGGAAAATAGAAAAAAAAAATACATAATTTGTTTGCTAGGAAAATCTGTGCATCCCAACAAACTAAACAATATTACATGTACAAATGGGGTTGTGTCTCAACTGGATTTGAGAGGGAGACGAAAAATAAGGAAACTAAAGTATAAGGGGAACCCTAAAAAATTGAATAAATTAAGGTAAGGTGAAAAAATTGAATGCGGTTTGAACTGTTACCCTAGCTTTTACTAGTCTTGAGCCTCTTTTGAGCTTGATAAAAATCCTCGCATGCGACTCGGGCTTGTGGTGTCACCCTATTGCTATTAGGTACCTCATGATCCTAGTTATTATAGACAGAAAAATCAGATATCTATTACAAAACACAATGCCTAGATGTTGAAAAAAATGAAGATCGTATGCCACTTTAATAGAGTTTGGATACTGACCCTGATCGATGATGGGGCGGTTGGTCTTCCGTTAGTTCTTTTTCCAAGTTCAATTTGAACAGAGATGCTGGCCTGTGTTAAATCCACTCCAGAACTCTGTAATGCTTTAGTAAGAGTGTTTAGCAACCTGTCCGTTACCAATGTATTTTCAAATCATCAGTAGGCTAAAACTATTGCATACCATAGCTATGATTTGGATGCTAAGAACGGCTGGACAAAATCCATGCATGAGGCATCAAGAAATGGACAATTCGATGAATTCATGGTCCACACAGCAGGTAGGTGCCCATAATGTCAACAACAGTATATTCAATTTCCAGGACCATGAAAAAAGGCTATGTAAATATAAGTTCAAGGCAGAGCTAGCAATATCCACTCGCAGTTTGTAAAAGCTACAAATTTAAGGCGAAAGCAATTCAAAAGATGAGAAGAGCAAGCATGAAATCTGGCAAACATGTAATGACACATTCAACAGATTTCAGTAGAACTTCATTATTTATTTATTAGAGCATCATTGTATGTGGCACACATTTTTAAATAATGAAAGTATGTCACGTGAGATTGCATTACTCCCAACAAATCTATCAAGAATTGATAAATTAGGAAGTCTCTTGTTCTCCTTACCCTTGAGAGTAAACACTTGAGATGCTGATTGTTCCGCCTTCAACAGCCAGATCGTGTTCTTTCAATTTATCATTCACGTTAGAACACTCCATTTTACATGATCTATTCTGCCATAGCTGAGCCTGCAGCTGAGATGCTGAATTGTCTGATTCAGAAGCGAGTGTAGCGGGAAGGCGGCCTACTTTATCACTGCCAACTGAAGCAAACAAATTTGGCTGCAAATGCAAAGGAAGTGGAGCAGCCTTGCAATGTTCAATTGCTTTGAAAGTAGTAGCATTGTTCATGTCAGATTCCACAGGATTCTGGGCATTTCTCAGAAAGGTTGGGGAGGCACAGATACCATTTTCTTCAAGTTTTGTAGCAAACAAGAAAGCTGGATTTGAGCCATTATTAACGGCTATAGCCTGGTCAGCAATTATGTCCCCTGGTCTTTGACCTTTTCTCTGTTTCAAATGAAACATGAAGTCGGTAAAAATGAGGAGCCATCATAAATGCATTCTACCCGGTCACATTTATCTCATTTTACAAAAAATATTAAAGACAAAGATCCATCTCTATTTATGCTCTTCTCATACAGATATATCAGAGTACAATACAAGAATTTACCCATGGGGCCAACTTTGCAGGTTCATGGCTCCACCCTTGAAATGACCCCTCATACTCTAGTACTTTCTCCTGTAGGAATTGAATATATTCAATAATCTGCATGAAGAAAATTGGATGCTCATTAGAAATTTTTGAAGATGTGAAGTTAATGGTGACCAAAAGAAAACAGTAAGATCCAATTTACCTCTAGCAAGAAGGATGCCTTGTCTCTCTTTTGGTCACTATGAGGGATGAGCTCTCTCAACTTCTGAAATCTGTACGACAAGTTCAAAACTTTCAGCACATAGCATTGGTAAGCACCACCATAGGAAATTAAAAAAACTAAGTTGACATGCTCGCTCAACTTCTTACATAATTAGTGGACATGCTAAAATTTACCATAAAAGAATGGATGAAATATATACCCAGAAAAAAGGTGCAGCCCACATTTAATATGTGCAAGAGGAATAAAGGACCTTTTTTTTGTTGCATTAAAGAAAATTGGCAACATATTTGCAGAAATTAAAAGATCATGAAATCCTTAGTGAGAATTGTGAAATACCAGAGGCACAAATTCTGGTCCAAATTTATTGAACTACAAATATAAGTATGGCGATGGCAATGATGGATGCTAATTTGGGGACAGCTTTTATTGGTAGCATGGTTAACCATATGCAACACAAATTAAAAATATTTTAGTAGAAAAAGAAAAAATAAGGCTGGTTGAGATTTTTAACATGCCTATCATTAATCTTGCTCCTTCTACACTGCTCTGTTGCTGAATGTTTTGACCGTGGTGTGTTGGCCTTCTGATCAGTGCACTTTCCATCCACCTTTACAGTCAGTTCACCTGTTTTAAAGGGTGGAAATGAAAAGGTAACACCAACAAAAACACACTTAAGACACATCTAGAAAAGGACATTCTATTTGAAGGCAATACAAGATTATCATGCCACAGTTTATGAATATATATGATTTGGCACCTTTGAGTGGGGAGTTCTCCTTTTTTAGAATGAAATCTTCCTCATCATCATCTTCCTCTTCTTGGTTGCCTTTTGCAGATTTTATCATCTCTATGAAGCTCTGTGCCTTTTGAGTTGTTGGCCTGTACATATTTGAGAAATGGAGTACTTATGATTAAAACAAAACTAGCTAATAAGTATTTTGGAAGCAAAAGATGAAAGTGCAGGAAAACTGACTTGGAGGATGATGAAAGAGAGCTTAACGTGTTATGATGCTTTGAAGAGGATTGTGATGGCCTCTCTGATGTCCATTGCCCTTCCTTTGCCATTGAATCTGCCATCGAGAATTGAAGCAATATTAGAAAACTGGTATCAGGAAACAGTACCCTCAAAAAAAAAAAAAAACCCCTCTATCACAGAAAACTGTGCCAACGAAGTTTCATAAAGGAGAAATCGAAACTCTTGAAGTTTGGCACATAATACTGATGATAGCACATAGAAGCTCAAGTTCTGAGGCAAACATGGGCTCGTCTGATTTGAACTATGACCCATGTAACTATTCGTGGAGTAATTGATAACTTCTAGCCTTGCAATTGCTCTGAGTATAGCCACAAATGCCAGAACTTGTGCACCAAAACCCTAGATAATTGTATCTAGGCATCTCATCAGGACTATATGCATTACTTAAAAAGTGTAATAAATGTGTTCATAGATTTAAGCCTGCATATTTCCACCTAAAGAAGTCTCCAGTAATGTTCTCAAATCAAGCTTTTCTATGAACCTAGAGCTTATACATTATGTTAGCGTTTCAGTTTGGTTTCATGACTTAAGAAGGGCCACGTGAGCTGGAATCAGATCACTGTCTCTTTGCCCACATGATGCTTTCACTCTACATAAAAGCTAATAATAATATTCCAAAGGGCAGTCAATGAACTCTTTCAAGTAATGTCCATTTTACGTTTCCGCAGAACTTTCAATTAATGTTTGAATCAGATGCAGTCTATGAACTCTTTCTGTTGCATGTCTTTAAATTTTATGGGAAGAAAAATATAAGGGCAGAGAAGCAAAATTGTTTCTTAATCAAAATTTCAAGTGCACACTTTCCTCTTAATCAAAATTGCTTTATATTCATTGGACATGCAACATGGCTCTCATCTTTTTGTGCTTCCTCATCAAGATCTAAATCACCAAGCGATACAGAAGCAAAGTACCACGCCCACAAGAGGCCTTGGCTTGAAAATCAGTATTCACTTGAACAAGCATTAAGCATTCAAGTAAAATACCAAAATAGAGCATTCTGGCAAAAGGAATTTACCTCGGCCAACATGCCTTTCTCCCAGATTCTCCTTCCCTGTCTGTCCCCTTTTTCCTGAAGATTCTTTCCACAATGTGAATCCACTTCCAGTGTAGGAACTGCAGTTTGAGTTTTCTTCATTTCTTTCAGTACTACTTGATTGAGGTACTGTAAACAATGTCCCCTCTGGTTTGGGAACTCTTGGACTGATGTAGGAAATATGGCTTCTGCTATAAGTCCCAATTCCTCCAGGAAGAAGGTGCTCCACTGAACTGGGGGTAGCATGAAGTGCAGGGTTTTCAACTGCGAGGGGGACCAATGTTGTCTGTTCCGTTGGACTGGTTTTTCCTCCACGTTCTAGAGGTTGTAGAAAATCATGAGTCTTAAGATAACCTCCTGCTTGTAAACAAGACAAATAAATAAATAATTAAAAGAAAATCTAGTTAGACAACCTAGGCAGGAACCATTAAGCTCCCTACAGTGATGGGTCTACATCGTACTAAAGTTCATACATTGAATTAAACCCCCCCAACCCAAAAAAAAAAAAAAAAAGAACAAACAAAACTACATTTGTTCAGATCAGTGAAGTGTCTTACATAGCTCAAAACCAGATCAACATCTATAGCTGATCATCCCTTGAAAACTTAAAAGTTAGCAATCAATTCCATTTAGTTTCCCCCAAATGGACCAAAAATGTTCAATGGCTGAAATTATATTATGCAGTTTCTTTGGCCTCTAAAAGCACATGGTAAAAGTTTTTAACACTATTGCACCAATCAAATTGTGCAAATTAAGTTTTTGCTAGTTTGCAGCCACAATAACATTACATAATTTAATAATTAAGTTATGCAACGACTCAAAGGAAAATCAATACTAATTACACATAATACTCTCATCCTATCCCACTCTGATGCTCTAATACAATGTATATGACAAATTAAGCAGTATAAAAAGTTCATATGCATATGCGTTATGATTTCCAGCCAGGAGCTAAGCCACTACAGGGGCAGTGGGCCAGCCGCCCCCTCTGAAATTTCAAGAACATAATTTTAATGTCTACATTTTTAGCGGTGTTTCAGAAATGCCGCTAAAAATCTTATAAATGCCACAAAAAATCATAAAAATATTGTTAAAGATCCTAAAAATACTACTAAAATCTTTTAGAATACTATTTATTCCCACAAATTATAACCCCCGCGCTCAATGTCACTTTCCTGTTATATTTCGCCTCACTAAAATAAATTTCTGGATTTGCCGGCCTTGTAACTTCTTTTCCTTGGCTTCTATAGTCGTTGCAAAACATTTATAGAACATGGAGAATACCATTTCTAAGGAAAAATGTAAACTTTTTCAATAATGTCAATTGTCAAAGATAACTTATTGTAACAGTAGAAGATTATATTAAACACCCCTTCCTTTCCGAGGAAAAATAAAAGAAAAAAAAAACCTTATGGAGCAAAATCATCGGGAAATAATGAATCTGCTAAACCCGGTAACTAATTGATCAAATTCCAAATTTGAAAGCTCAAAGTCCAGAAGTAAAGGTTAAAGCCACCACATCATATGGTAAGGTAAAAATTAGGAAAAAATAAATAAAATCTCAATTGAAAAAAAAATTAACAATATAACTTTGAGATAGCCAAAAGGTGATCCTTACTGATGAGCAACAGTATTATTTAAAACAATACAGACCTGCATGTACACACATACAATGGGCAAAACCTGAGATCATAAATTCAGGGAAGACGGGGTTATAATTTTTGAGAGGGGGCGCACCCACCCCCTCCCTTCGGCCTAGAGTTCCCCTCATGTATATATATATTTTTTTTGTATTTACCATTCGGTATCCGGAATTTCATCCGACTAATCCGATATCTACCGGGACCCGTTAGGGGGAGGTCAAAGATGTTTTTTCCGTTTCAATAGAAGCTTGAATTTGAGCACATGGTTAAGGAATGAAATACCATTCTCACTACGCTAACACCACCTTGATAGTTCCCCTTATGTGTGGTCATTGTGAAAGATCATTTGCACCCTAAATACTAGTAGGTCAAGATCCGTATCCTGCCCCTTACCGGTTACCTAGGAATGAATAAACAATAACCAAAGCCACCCAAAACAAATTTTAAACCAAAAAAAAAATGGTGAAGATTTGAATTTTGAAGGTTGCTCATGGTAACACTGGTCACCGGAGGGAGTAATCGGTCGCCTCCTACCATCCTTTCACCAAGAAAAAGAGAGGGGGGAAGAATTTTGAAGAAGCCACGCGAAGAAAATATTGGGTACAACTAAAATCAAGAAATCAATGACTAGTTACAACAAAAAGTAATTACACTAATGAATTGGGTCCAGATTTTTAGATCATGGATGCCATTAACCGCCATCTACAAAATGTACTTTGTTATTAATGTCAAAATCATGTCTAACTGATAAAGGTTCCACTCAAACGAGTCATACCATTTTGATGATCATGATGATACCATTTACTACACATGCTATTTACTAAACATATATGCTATCCCGCCGATTAGCTCAATTGTTACCGCCACTCAGAGGTCTTAAATTTGAGCCTATTTATTGAATTAAAAAAAAAAAAAAAGCCAACCCTTCTATGGATTTGGGCATCCTTCACAAATCAACATTGGCCCACTTATATTTGTTGCCCAGATCCATCATTCAAATGGGCCTCGCTTATTTTTAAACAACGTGATTTTACATCTAACAAACCATTCATCTCATCATGAACAAAATAAGAAAATAAATACATTAATTATTCACCTTATTAAAAAAGTGAGAAAATGGAAAATTGTAGAAATTACCTTGAGAAGGTCTCGGATCTTGTTGTGGATGACCATACAATGAAAGAAAGTCATTTGTAGATTTTCTTCCTAAAAAAATAAAATTACAACTGAGTCAGATAATTTTCAAAATTCAATTTTTTTTAAAAAATTTGTAATTAATTTGTACTTTGGAAAATTACCTTCTGCTCCAAAAGGTCGAGGCTGAGGAAGCTCCATCCAAACAAACCGAAATAATTTCCACGCGATTTATTTTTGTTAATATTTTTATTAGTATTTTTTTTCTTTGGTTCGTAAATTTGATCCGAATATGGTGAATTCAATTGAATTATTAATTCTCACCAAATTCGGCGAGAACTTGAATTCCCTAAAGCTTCAGCCAGATCCGTGCCACATAGGAAACACAACTCCTTGTCCACAAGATCAGACTTGGATCCGCTTCGAATTTCGAAATCCGTTACCGGAATTCGAAATTCGACGGATTTCTCCACGCGAAATTCAGCTTCCAAAAAAAAAACACAACTTTCAAAAGCCAAATCTGCAACAAAAATCCGGAAAAAAAAAATAAAGATCAAGGAAAAAATTCAGTAAAATTACGTAGCGGATAACAGAACTCGTCATAATTCAAACGGGAGAGAGAAAATTGAGGAGCAGGAAAAATGAATGACAAAGAAATTCTCATTTCACCTCCTTTGATTTAAATTTCTCTGAATTTTGGCGAAATTTAGCTTCAAAGAGTGAAGACAAAATTGAAGTTCAACTTGAATTGCAGTAGCAGAGCTTGAATTTCTGAAGCTTTTGCTAATTTTGAGAATGTTAGAAATGGGAAAAAAATAAGAAACTGATGCTTAAAAGCTTAGTTCCTTTATAAGTTGAACAGACAATCGAAGAGAGAGAGAGAGACGGTGTTTCGTTGCGCGTCGAAGATGAAGAAGAATAAGGAGACCGTGACTCTCTCTCTCTCTCTCTCTCTCTCTCTCTCTGTTTAGATGATTTTTTTTATTGAATAAAGAAAGTTTTTGCTTTGCTTATCTGTGGATTTCCGTCTGGCGAAAACGGCGTTTTGTTAACGACGTTGCGGCGGTGCTGACGACGTTATGGGTTTAAACGAAATTTATTTTATTTTTTGTAAAAATTATTCTTATTTATTTATCTTCCACTTTTACTCCACACTTTGGATTTTTCCATTCTTGCCAAGCCTGTAACCTCTTTTTGTAGGTGTTTGTGGCCTACATGCAACACTCTTAGTTCTGTCTCTGTCTCTGTCTCTCTCTCTCTCTCTCTCTCTCTCTCTCTACATGCAACACCCTTATCTCTCTCTCTCTCTCTACAAAAAAAGGGTTTTACTTTATCTACATGAGGCCCCATTCCTCATCACATGACCAGGATTTAAAAGCCAAAGGGCAAAGGGCATATATTATAAGTATAAAAAATAAAGTACAAGCAAAACAAAGATAGTTTTTTCTATTATTCTTTTCCTTTTTTTTTTTTTTACAATAAAATTTGTATTCAAGTGAGGGAAGTGATACCGCTAAAGCTTATGCCAATCTAGTTTACTAATTTGAGAAATAAAACTAAATTAAAGAGTAGATCTGAATTTATCAATTGAAACTGTCATTATTTGTATATATAAAAATTGAAAATTATAAAATTTATAGAGTATAGGTGATTGTTTATTTACCGACTGCTTTAAGATATAGTAATGCAAAAAAACTAAAGAAAAAAATAATAATTCTATTACTAATTTTAAAACAAAAGTAAAAATATCAATAAAGCAAAATTATTACCATAATATCTAAATCTATCATTTAGCAAAAACTATTCAACAAGATAAATGTATTATGTTGATCGATATTAATTCATTTCTAGAATAAAAATATTCATAAAAATAAAAAATAATAATATATCGGGAATCAGGTTTGAGTCGGATTTGAGCCGAATACACGAGGATTAAATCCTCTCCTCCATATACATATAAGGTTAGATCGTCTACAAAGTGATGAGTGAGAATCAAACCCAAATAAAAAGATCGAAAATTAAAATTGAATACTTTTAAAGTAATTACAAATATTTTTCAAATAAAATAATAAAAGATTTTTAAAATAAATATTTAATATTATTCCACACTCAATTTCTAAATGGAAAAAACAACTAAGTTAATAAAGTCGCAAGAAAATAATGATTGGAAAGCTAGTTTTTCCAGTCTTCTTGAAAATGTACAAAAGAGAAAATATTACACAAACAAATACAGTCCGACAAATGTGTATTTTTTTTTTAAGTGGATTTTCTTATTACTAATTAATACATGGATTTCTTTGTATTAATCCAATCTGAGTACTATAAGATCTATTAAGAGATTGGTTCTCTAAATCTCATTTCTTTATTTTTATGACTTGAACCCGAGACAAATGGCTAAAGAAGTACAGATCCCTATCATTACACCCATGGAAGTTTGGTCGACAAATGTGTATTTTATTAGT